>VXBP01003389.1:0-78068 GCA_013400115.1 Rhinopomastus cyanomelas | reverse complement strand
CCCACAACCTATACTGGTCCCTGGGGTTGTTCTTGCCCAGATGCAAGACTCTATACTTGCCCTTGTTATATTTCATTAAATTTCTCCCTGCCCAGGTCTCCAGCCTGTCCAGATCTCGCTGAATAGCAGCACAGTCTGCTGGGGTGTTGGCGACACCACCTAGCTTTGTGTCATCAGCAAACTTGCTGACAGTGGACCCTAATCCCTCATCCAAATCATTAATGACTAGATTGAATAGGACTGGACCCAGTACCAACCCCTGGGGGTCTCCACTAGATACAGGCCTCCAACCAGACCCTGTCCCATTGACCACTACTCTCCGGCTTGTATCCTGCAGCCCATTCACGATCCAAATGCAGCAGCACAAATAACAGGTCAGATGAATATGGGGTTTGATCATGGCTGGGGTTCAGTGTGTTGTGATCACAAATTGTTCCTGCTCTGGGGACTGTTTTGGCACTGACCTCTAGGAGTTCATAGCACCTACACAGGGAACTATATTTTCAGCTTAGCTCTGCTCCTGTTCCAGAGTCCCAGTGGAACAGCCATATCCGCTGAAGAGCTGAGCACCATGACATTCTCAGCTTTCTCCGAGGCAGTGACAAGCTGCTTTTCATCAAAATACAACAAATCCAGGCACTGCTGAGTGATTACAGCCCTTAAACCATCCCTCCCAGTAAAAACATCCATTCACAGGATTTGATTGTATGAAAAGCGATTGTTTCCTCCTTAATTCATTTGAATATTTAAGATGGTTATTTTGAAATGAAGGACAAATGTTATAAATGCAAATACAACATTCAAACAGCCATGTGAGCTGTTTTTTAAACAAACCCCAAGCTTACCAGACACCAAACACAAAGAACAGGCATTGCAGGGATGAACAGTGGTCACTTCAGAAAATGCAAAGACATGAGGTTTCAAAGCCTTCCTCATGGACCACAATGTCTCATCAGGTACATTTATTTTGGCGCACACACACAGACAAAAGCACCTTCAATTCATCTTCTGAATGTCATTTCATAGCTGGAACTATAAGTTTGTTCAGCAACCTGAAGGTACCATGTATATACTGCAAAGATCCTCTTCAAGACCCATGGCCTTGCACAAGATAGGTTAAAGGCAACTTGGCCATGTGCCTCCTTTTGCATATTAACTAAAGGAAGTTCTCCATCAGCTCAAGGGAGATAGGTATGCAGTTGGAGGAATGGCCACTTGCACCATCAATTGTTAGCAGTGGCACTAACCCAAGTAGTGATTCCTAAATCTCACTATTGCCTGCATTGCAATATGCACAACAACAAACAATTTGTTCATTGAGTCTCTACTGTTCTTTGGAAGCTGTTGTAAAAATTTTGTTACTGGCAAGGTTGCTAGAGACCCTCTATTATACAGATCATCCCATATTATAAACCCAAATCACAGAATCATAGAACTACTGAGGCTGGAAAAGACCTCTAAGACCATCGAGCCCAGCCTGTGACCTAACATCATCACATCTGCCAGACCAGGGCACTAAGTCCAATGTTTTCTTAAACACTTCCAGGCATGGGGACTCCACCACCGCCCTGGGCAGTCCATTCCAATGTCTGATCACCCTTTCCATAAGGAAGGGCTTCCTTATATCTAACCTAACCCTCCCCTGGTGCAGCTTCAGGCCTTGCCCTCTCATCCTGTCACTAGTTGCCTGGGAGCAACCCCTAACTGACTACAACTTCCCTTCAAGTAGTTGTAGAGATGGATAAGGTCCCCCCGAGTCTCCTCTTCTCCAGGCTAAACACCTCCAGCTCCCTTGGCCTCTCGCCATCAGCCTTTCATTCAATTCCTTTCACCTGCCTCCTTGCTCCTCTGGGCCACTCCAGTACCTCAGTATCTTTTCCACAGTGAGAGCCCCAAATCCTCCATTGCTTATTAAAAGGAAGCAGAATATGACTTCCTCCACACTTTCTCACCTTCTGTGAGTGGCTGCTCAAGGTCTTCAGAACACTACAGTGAAGATGATTTTCATTCCTGCATTAGAAGAAAGGGCATCCAGGTGGACCAAAACCACAGGCACACCCCTGACACTGATTTTCTTTTTAGGTGCATTTTACTTACAGAATTTCTTCCTTCTGCACTAAAACATTTCTGTTTAAACACCAGAAGTGTACTACTATCAGGGAAGCTAGCAAAGGAAACTACAGCTCATGTAAAGGACATCGACAGCTCAGAGAAAGCAGCAATCATCTGCTCAGAAAGTCTGAGCTTCATTTTACTGGAGGTTAGTGGAGCAACAACACGAACCACACAGCTTTCACCAGCTTCACAGAATGCTAACAGAGAAAACTGCCTTAAAGACCCTCTGGTCCTACCTCCCACTGCTTCAGGAACACAGACTGGCTCTGGATTCTTGTTTTTATTGGCATCTTAATTAATTCTATAGAGCAATCAAAGTAATTTGTTCCAACTGTTTTCTTCCCAAACAACTGACATCCAGTGCCACACCTCTAACAAAGAAACCAAATCGTTAACAAATGGCTGAGGTCTCAGTCACAATCCAGGCAACAATTGTGAGGCGAAAACAATACCCCAAGCACAGCCCCATCCAGTTCTTGCTGGAGTAAGTTACTCCTGCAGAGACAAGGACTTGTACCCAAGGGTATGCAATGACTTCGTGTTATTTGCCTCAGAGATGTCTCACAGACTAAGAAGTATCACTGCTAGTAGTGCTGCTGGTATTTAATAGTAATGATGCCCTTGAATAGCTGATGTACAGCCAGTGAGTGCTACAGTAGTTTCCGGAGGAGTTCTACCTTAAAAAGCTCACAGGCTTTTCCTGTTCGCTTTAAAGCATGTATGACACACAGTAGTTGCTTCTCTGGATTGCAGCATATGGTTCCTGGTGAGCACTTCCCAACAGCTGGCATGATCCACTTGTGGCAAAAGATTTTAAATCAGACTTGCCTGTGTTTCCAATACTTGTGTGCACTTACTTCTCAAAGGACATCATCTGCATCATCCACACTGAGACAGAGCCAAGCATCAAACCAAAAGATTGGGAATAAAGATGCTGCCTCTCTGACAATATGAGGTTAGCTGCCATCCTATTCACCTACAGAACAGATGTTCAGCTTCCTAGTCACCTAAAAGCATCATAGAATCGTCTAGGCTGGGAAAGAACTTCCAGATCACTGAGGACAACCGTTAACCCAACTGTCCCAAGGCCGCCACTAAACCATGGTCCTAAGCTCCAGATCTCCATGACTTTTAAACATGTCCAGGGATGACAATGCAACTATCTCCCTGGGCAGCCTGTTCCAAGGCCTGAGGATGCTTTCAATGAACAATTTTTTCCTAATGTCCAACCTAAACTTCCCCTAGTGTCACTTGAGGCCATGTTGCCTTGTCCTGTCACTAGTGACTTGGGAGAAGAGACCAACCCCCACCTCTCTACAACCTCCTTTTAGGCAGTTGTAGACAGCCATAAGGTCTCCTCTCAGGCTCCTTTTCTTCAGACTAACCAGCCCCAGCTCCATCAGCAGCTCTTCATAAGGCTTCTTCTCCAGACCTTTCCCCAATCTTGTTGCTAGGAATGGATCATTTACAGCTGGCTGCCTGCATTCAAAGCCTTGTGTGTGGACAGCCTCACCATTAACAGATTCAGACAGTTCACAACACACAAGATGGCAATTGATACTTTTGAATCTGTGGCTAAGGGAAGAAACTGTTGAAAAGTCCATTGAACTGATGAGGTTTTTAATGACAAGGGACAAAAACAAATGTCAACAACATAGTATATAATCACAGTGGGGGGAAAAAAGAATTATGGAATATTGAAAACTTAATACTGAAAAGCACACTGAATTTTCAAAGTGAAACATCTTGCAACACTCAGGTGTCCAGGAAATGCTGTCCTGCAATTCACACTCTGTTGTTCTTGGATTGGACAATGACCATGGCAGCTAAACTTTTCTAATTTCTATATGCAACTTGAAAATATAGGGAATTCATATACAAGATTATAGACTTTTTTACTGTGCTCAATGTTATTAAATATTCTATGTAGTGTAATGTATTAAAATTACATTATAAACGTGAATTAATTAATGTAAATTTTAATCTGAGATCAAACACAATAAACGATTTAGACCATTTCATACACAAGCAGTACCTTACAGTCCAAGTCAAACAAGCATATGGCATTTCAATCACACATGCCAGAGAACCTTCTACCTTCTGTTTCCAAATCCCACACTTCCCTCACACTCTTTAACCTGAGCACTTAGAATCCTTTATCTCCTCCAGCCTCTAGAAACAACATCACTTCTGGATAATAGACACACAAGAAACAGCTCAAACACCTGAGAGATAAAATTGTCTGGTTTTCTTTGAAGACTATCCTGGTGCCAATGCAGACTTGTTCCAAAGGAGATAGTGTGTCTCCCGTGGCTTCCTGCACCTGAATTAGGTCAGTTCCTACTTTTCATCTTATTTTCCCTTTGGGTTGTTCTCATTATTGTTCAAATAATATAATTAGTGATCAGATCAACACTAATTATATTAGTTATTGGGCCAAGAATAGGAATAGATTGTGGGATACCATGATCACCCATCATTAACTGAGTAAGCATTGCTCATTGGCTGCTGTTTGTCTCTGCAGAAGCTACTCTCTCTCACCTCTTATTTGTTGTCATTCCTTTCACATTTCTGCTGTTGATCTGGTCAGAATTGAGCTTATTATTTCCTCCAGATATATTAGCTTGTACTTCTCCAGCTCAAAGCTCATTTTGCTCCTTGCACAGATTTCTGAGCTCTTCAGATCCCTTTTTATCATTTCTCCTCACTCGCTTATGTCTGCAACACCTGTCAGTTTGGACTACAACTGCATCATTGGAAAGCAGGGCAGCTGCAGGGCAGGCAAAGCCACAGTGCCCCAGGGAAACTGCAAGCAATGCTGTGTCCTAAACTCTTGGAAATTTCCCCATGACAGTGAGGAAGCATCAAGAACAGCTGTAGCTGAGCTGGTGCTTAGAATAACCTGCCTGCAAATGAAGGGCGTTGAGTCACCATGACTTCAGAGAGTCACCATGTGTCTGCTGACATCATTGTGTATGAAGTAGCTGCTGTTGCCTGAGTATGATTTTACCTGGGTGCGAGGGATCTGAAGACTCTTCCTTACCCGGGATCATTGGAGGTGCTGGCATGTGCCCTTGACATACATGTGCTACAACATAATCGGTCCCTCTGTGTCCACCCACTGCCTTCCCTTTGGGGAGCACCAAAGCACAAGGTGGGTCCATGTTGCTCTGTATATTCAAACATTTTAGGACACTTAAGACTTTTAAAAATTGGAACAGCGTGGGAGTTTGGTGTCGATATTCTGGTTTCTGGTGCTATTTAACTCTGACATGGAAGCACAGGGATTAAAAGTTTGGGAAGATTATGTTCACACCGAGTACAGACATTCCTTCCACTTTGTGAATTTTTAACTTTCACCTGGAGCCTGATGCTCATTTTTTTCCGTGACATTTTACATAGAAATATCTATTCTCCACAGGTCTTATTATTTCCCATGGCAGATCCCAGGGTGATTAAATTATAATACTGACAGCTACCTCCAGGGAGCTCTGATTTTCTATACAGGTGACTAAATGGGTACTTGATCTAGCTGGCTTAAGGCAGCAGCCCAAGCTAGCAGTGCAGTGGTTTTTCCCACCTTTGAGTCAAATCAGGTTGTTTAAACCACAGAATCACGGAATCGTTATGGCTGGAAAGGGCCACCAGGATCATCAACTCCAGCCTTCATCCCAACCTCTCCCTAACCACCAGACCATGGCCTCAAGTGCTCTAGCTACTCGTGTTTTAAACACCTCCAGGCACAGTGACTACACCACCCCTCCGGACAGCCTGCTTCAGTGCCCAACCACTCTCTCAGGAAAGAATTTCTTCCTAACATCCAATCTAAACCTCTCCTGACACAACTTAAGGCCATTTCCTCTCATCCTATCATTAGTAATTTGGGAGAAGAGACCAACACCACCCCATGAGCTGTCTCTGAAGAGAGGTGACTTCTCAGCGAATTCATGATACTGACTTGAACAAACACCTCCTTAAAATTTTACATTCACCTTTTTTTTTCCCAAATATAAACAGTTGGAGGTTTTTAAGTCTCTTTTCTGTATTTTACTAATCCAAACAGGAATACAAATTACTGGATTACTTTTCTAATCAGCTGTAATTTCAGCTGCCATTTCTTCTATGACAAAATCTTCAACATATGAAAAACAAGCTCCAGTGTAGGAATTTGTTGTGAGCAATGCCTGTCAGGATCTTTTTTGGGAACCATGTAATTGTGATGGACAATCCCTTTCTCAGCCTGCAATAAGCAGCCAGGGCCCCTCCCTTACTCTTTACACTAGCTGCAATTATGGTCTGAGAAAATTAGTCAAAGATGTTTGGTCCATTGACAACAATAAGCTTAGACTCAGACTATTAAAGAACCAAGGACTGTATAAAATACCTGGCAAAATAGAGGAAATTATACCATTCCCGTAACAGCAGAGTCTTCATTCAAAAACAGAGCAGTTCAGGAACAGCTAAAAGAAGCCCTAATTGTTCATGTCTTTCTATTTTCACAGTATGAATAGCAGCTTTTATAAATACATTATCTGAATGATCACTTAAGTGAATCACCTACCCAAATGAAAGCACAGCACAGGGTATATACATGGAGAAAACTCTGCTCCTAAGATATTCTATCTTTAATAAATACATGTATTTATATATGAGAATAAAAATATTTGTAGCATTAAAAAACGTTTTCCTGAGGGGTTTTTTGGCATCATTTGTACTCAATAATTAACTATGGCAATTACATTTAGCTTGAGATTAATTGTTCTCTAATCAGTTTAAAGCTAAAATAACAATTACTTAAGAAACGTTGCCCTTACTTGTAATTGATTTTTAACCTGAATTAACAAATGGCATCTAAAAAAATTGGTTTTATCATTAAAAAGTAATTTTTTCCCATCTTTTTAAATAGTGAGTTGTGGCAAATCTTTCGAGGTCCCTTCCAATCCCTAATGTTCTGTTATGCTGTGAAATACTGCAGCTCCTCCAAAACATGCTGAGTAAAAACCTATTTCACTGTAAAACTTTGTCTCTTCTTTCTGCCTCACTTTTCCTTTAGAAACTCAGACAACGACCCCCACATTTCCAATGACTCTCATTTTAGGCAGTTATCTAGCATTAGGCAACTGCAGTCGTATGGACACCCAGCAGAGTCAGTGGAGCCTGGAGAGGGCAATTGGGAACATCCTCACTACTTAACTCTCTCACAGTATAATTTCCTGATGATATACAGACTCAGAGGTCCTATTGCAGGCAATTGAATTAAATATCTACATTTGGATGGTGTGAGTAGGTTAACCATAACCTCTTGGGTTTGCCATATAGGGAGCTGAAGGAGACACATTTTACTGTAGAGTTGGAGCCCTCATAAAACCAGAAATACTCAGCAATTTGTAGCAGAGAAGTATAGCTTAATTCAGAAGAAATATGATGTTGTTTAGGAGAGTTGGGACAGCTGATTTAAATTCCTGTTCTGCCACAGACCTCCCCTGTGACCTTAGGCAAGTCAGTCAAGGCAAGATTTTTATGGCCATCTGGGCATCTGGCTGCAGGAGATTTTAATCGAGTAGCTTTGCAAATCTAATCACTGAGCTCTGTTCTTGCATTGTCCAGTCGCGAAACACAGATGGTGTTACTTCTCTCACCTTTTACCTACAAAAGTGGTTCTATCAAAGTGTGATGTAGGATGAGAGACTATGCACCCTGGCAAAAAAACCCCACCATATAAACATACTCTTTAAAAAGATTCTGACTTTCTCTAGCCCACTGTTATTAAGTTTTGGGCACAATCCTTCTGGTTCTCTATAGCTGAGTAATTCCAGTTTCTTCACAAGTATTTGCCATCTCCTTCTGAAAAGGACAACAGCCATCACTAAAGTAATCAAGTAAAGTTCTAATCTATTGCTCTGATTCCCATAACAAAGCGTTTGCAATTTAAATACTTGCCCATTTAATTTTAAAATTTACTTCCCAAGATCTGCCAGCTAATGTGAGTACAAGCCTCACACCAAGATTCTCCCACAGCTAGGGCAACCCCAAGCACTGGTTCTGCAGCCTCTCTCCCACTCTCTGCTCTCATGTGTCCCTTATCCCAACCACATTTGGGGCCAGGGTCACAGGGCATGAAAGGAAATACAGCCCTAAGCCTGGCACCGCAGCTTCTCTTGGAACAACTTCTTCAGATGGTCTTGCTAGACAGAACAGAAAGGTTGCAGCACAGTAATTACAGCCTCTCCCATGTCATGCACCATGACATATCTGATACACTTCCCTTGACGTGGCTCAAGGCCACATGACTTTTGAAGCCAAAGCAAACTTTGAAGGTTTCTAGTGATGCCTGCCTATACTACTTTGATTCACTTTCTGCAGGTATTTTGCCAACGAAACACACCACCACCCAGGTCCTTCTCGCCACATGTTCTAACCAGCAGATGACTTGTGGATCTGTCATTCAGCTGGGTTTCCACCTGGAAGAAAGCATCACACTGCCTACACCAAAGTGACTTGCTACTAGCTTTAATTGGCACATACTTTGTACATCACTGTGTGCTCATAGGCATGTCTTGGCTGAGTCTGATGGAATATATTTTACATGTGTTAGCACTTCCAACATAGTGAAAGCTTGCAATGTATATGCTGGGCATCACTTCAGATATGCATGACCTCATAAGGCTTCATGAATTTTGGACATTAACCTGGTTTGCAATTATTGTTGGTGTACAGGGATGGAAGGTTTGAATAAAAGCACTTACACTAGCTAAGCTACAGTCATATTTGTAATGCACCAAGGGATCACAGGAACTCTACGTAATGAGCAAAGCTTGTAAAGCAGAATGATTTCAAGTGTGGAAAATGACATTTTATTCACTGTTTGTCATCAATTCTTGCACAAGCTAAATGGGCCCTCAGAAACTGTTTCAAACATATTTTAGCAAGCTACTGCATTATGGTGAGCAGTGCCTTGCCCTTTGAATAGTCCTATTGATTTTAGTTCAGAGGTAGGTTGGCAGAATGGGAACTTCATTTACATTCACTGGGTCATGTTGGACTTTTTTTTTTAAGGAGGATCTGTCTTTTCTCAAACCAAATGTGAATCTTCTCAGACATTTTGTCTAGTGATTTCCCATTGGCTTCTGTTGGAAGATGCTGATCCCACTCAGCCGGTCACAAGTTCACTGGTTTCCATGAAGCAGGGGTTTGCCCTCATTCCCTGGGTACTATTGCCTACTATTGTCATCTCTGGCATATTTTACCACTTCTGTGCCCTGGACTTGATTAATGAAGCTTTTCCTTCTAACAAAGCTCAACCCTATAAAGCATTGCATGTTTCTAGGGCACTTTTCTTCTTTTCCAAGTTTAACTTCCCAGCAGCTCTTTACTTTCATTTCTGTATTAATCCCAAAACTATTGTTGCTATGTCAATCGAACCTCTAATACTACTTTCTAGAAGTAATTTTTGTTATCTGACACAGCTATTAATTTGGGAAGCCATTTTAGATCAGATTCAGCATCACATCCGTGATTTCAGCTATTGCACATAATATATAAATATATATATATTTGCCCAGGTGGCCAAGAAGGCCAACAGGATACTGGCTTGTATCAGGAATAGTGCGGCCAGCAGGAGAAGAGAAGTTATGGTGCCCTTGTACTTGGCCTTTGAGGCCTCACCTCGACTCAGTTCTGGGCCTCTCACTATAGGAAAGACATGGAGATGCTGAGACATTTCCAGAGAAGAGCTACCCAGCTTGTGAGGGGTTTAGAGAACACATTGTATGAGGAGAGGCTGAGGAAGCCGGGCAGGTTTAGTTTGGAGAAGAGGAAGCTGAGGAGGACCTCATTGCCCTCTACAGCTACCTGAAAGGACATTGTAGAGAGGTGGGTGTTGGCTTCTTCTCTTTAGTAACTAATGACCAAATCAGGGGAAATAGTCTGAAGCTGAGGCAGGGGAGGTCTGCATTGGATATTGTGAAGAAATTCTTTACAGAAAGAGTAGTGAAGCACTGGAATAGCCTTTCCAGTGGCTGAGTCACAATCCCTGGAGGTATTTAAGAAACATGTAGACGCAGTGCTTCAGGACATGCTATAGTGGCAGATATGTAGGAGGCTTTTTGTCTTAATCAATCAATCAGGTATTTAGGTTTGTTGTTGTTGTGGTATGGTTGGACCGGTGATCTGGTAGGTCCTTTCCAACCATGATTATGCTGTGAGTCTGTGATTAATTATGTAGTTCAATGTAAACCTTTAACAGACTACTATATACTAAATGCTGGCATAAATACTGTCTCAGATCATCTGACCATGGCAATGACTTACAGCAGCCAGCTTACCCCATAGTACCTCACCATTCTCAGAAGACAAAAAAAAACAGCACGTGAGGGAAGTCAGGGTATATTTAAATTGCTCTACATATTCCTTCCCATAGGAAAGACTCTCCACCACTGAAAAAGGACCTTTTCCCTCACTATTATGTAAGTATTCAAAATAAAATTTCTGTAATGTCCTGGATCAGTTTGTCCCTTAGAAGACAGTAAACCCTTTGGAGAGGATATCTAAAATTATGGTTCATCCTTTCTACAGTTCTACTAATTTCATTCCATATGCAGCAAAGAATCCATTGACTTTTAGGTTTAACATACTCCCTGCAGACCCTACATTAGCTGGGAGCATAAGAGGAAAACTCAGCTGGCTCTAACCTAAAAATGTTACTTGCCATTTTATGTTGGGTTCTACCATTGAGCAATGTATATTTTAGACTTCTCTTGGTGTCTTGCCTGTAGAGAACATAAATACTACAACCTCGTGAGGGGTGTTTTAGTCTTCCAGGCAAATTTATCTAGTTGCTTTCACTCTGAAGGATCCTGATTTAGTCCACAGCAAGAGGCCAACCACCACATACATTTATTCTCAGAGAAAATTGTCTTCATCTCCCTCTAGCTTTTTTTTAAAAAGTATTTGCTCCATTAGTACAAATCTTATTCATCAACACTACACCCTTCTCTTGGCAACATATAATTTACGTATTATTTTTTATTTACACACCAGTAGCATCTGCAGACCTCTGTTGGGAATGATGGTCATGGTGATTTCTCAACAATCCTCTCATTAAAAACTGAGAGTCTTCACCCCATGTTATTCTGTACTTCTGCCACTCCACTAAAAGAGTACATCTTTACCCAAAATAAGCAGAGAAAAAACAAAATCACTAGCTAGTTAGTCCTCTTGCTCTTGGAACACACATAGCACTTTCTTCTCTGTCAATAATATCAATATGTCATTTGAAATCTCACTTCATTGTGCTTTGACCACACTCAACTTCTCAATGACAGCTAAGCACCTCCTTCCTAAACTAGTCTATTGAAAGATTGCTACAACAGGTACATATTAATAAAGAAAACTGGGAAATCTTGTTAAAAACTAAAGGGAACACCACCATTTCCACATACTGCTTCCACCTGCCGCGTTTTACTTCTGCCTCTCTCAGTTTCCCAGCAACAGCATGTTCACTGAATCCCCTAGTCAATAAACAGCACTGAGCCCAGCAAGGAATTACTTCAGATGCTTCATCTGAAAGTCTAGAAAACAGAAGAGCTATTGAAGTGACAACTATCACTTTTCTAAAACAACAAGTTGCATAGGATTGTGTGTTATAAAGCTTTGATACCACAAATTACCTCCTGTCCTTTTTGGTGTGCGTGCTAAGCCTATTTGACAGAGTTTAATACCATGTAATTATGCCAGAGATCAAGTCAATCCATGACTATTTTTACAGGAAGTATCACAGCAGAGCGAGAGGCACGCTCAGGTACGACTGTGTTTTAGCCCTGAACGAAAAAAAACCTGAGTTAAGTTTTACCTACATTTTACAAATATCTTTTAGAATAAGTTTTACTACCTGATTTTCAAAGTGGCAATATAACACAGCCTAGTTTTACACAGTCTATGTTTTGTTCTATTCCTTTGCTGTTAGGACGCCTGAATGTGCTGACACTACTCAGTGCTTCGGTTCTGAGCAAATCATCATCTATCAAACCTGGAGAAGCACTGCAAAATTCAGGTTCCATGCTGGTATCTCCAGCTGTAGCAATGAAAAACTGTATGAATAGAAAGAAATCCTCCATGAGAAAAACCTAAGACTAATAGCTGGATCA
Source organism: Rhinopomastus cyanomelas (assembly GCA_013400115.1). Taxonomy (NCBI): domain Eukaryota; kingdom Metazoa; phylum Chordata; class Aves; order Bucerotiformes; family Rhinopomastidae; genus Rhinopomastus; species Rhinopomastus cyanomelas. The sequence continues at coordinate 65,808 of VXBP01003389.1, read as the reverse complement.
AACCTATGATCCAGAAGGCCTGACCTGAAAGGATAGGACAAGAAGAAATGTCCTCAAGTTGGACCAAGGGAAGTTTAGGCCAGACATTAGGAAACACTTAATGGAAAGGATCACCCAGACTTTGGAACAGGCTGCCCAGAGAAGAGGGTGAATCACCATCGCTGGACGTGTTTCACGGTTATGGAGATCTGGAGCTTAGGGACAGGGTTTAGTGGCGGCCTCGGGACACTTGGGTTAGTGGTTGGACTGGATGATCTTAAAGGCTTTTTCCAGCTTAAACAATTCTACAATTCTACGATTTTAGAAGAACCTGTAAAAATTTCAAATTAAATGATCAATAGTATGGTCTAGCTCCTAGAGGAAAAAGAGGTTAAGGGTTGGAGCAGCAGCTTTCTCAGCTGCTTCAGGTCAGAAGTCTGACAGACACCGCATGAGATCCTTTAGATTTTTCATGTTATTATTACTGCTCTGGAGTTTGTTTCCATTGCAGATTGTAGGTACCAGAAAGAGCAGGAGCACTGCAAAACAGTTTTGCTCTGTTAACTGAGCAACCAAAGATTTCCAAGCAGGATGAAACAGCAAGGTTTCATGGATATTTTATTGGGCTCTCCAGAATATATTTGGAGAACTATTGATTTTGCCAGAGTATTCTGCATCTGTAGTGGGCTTTTTAACTTCTCTATGGAATTTGATACGGATATAATTCCTCACTAAAATTTAAAAGATGTTTCAAAAACCTTACAGAGATTAGCTTTTCATTTAAGGTTGTAAAATGATTCCATAAAGAAAAAGATAAGATGCAGAAAATATTTCGTTAAGCCAGCCATAATTCAGAGTCTGTATTTCTGTCAGGAGTCTATTTTCAGCAGTATAAACATCCTCCCAAAGACAGATCTAGTTAAGTGTTTTGTGATACCCAGATGAAACACTGTGTTTTTATAAGGCCAGATCCAAAATTTAATGAAAGTCACCTGAAAGACTGCTGTTTATTGAGCAGTGACAGAATTCCTATGGAATTAGACTTGTCCTCATTTTTTCATCTCAAACCCAATCAATTTCTCGGGGATATTTCTGAGAACCCTCCTGACCATGACCAGTGATTTTTACCTCCATCCTCCAAAGTGTGACGGGATCGGCAGAAGGACTTTCTCATTTCTGTGGCACTTCTTCAGAGGGCACAGATCCCACTGGCAGATGCACTGAAAACGTTTCAGTTCAGTTCATTACTTTTATTTTTTACTAACTTCACAAGGGATAAAAGGGAGAGCTGGGTTCAGCTGGATTTGTCTGATTTAAATGATCTCCCCAATGTGTTTTGTGAAGTCCAATGAAAATTAACACTACTCGCCTGTTCCTGGCCAGAGGAAGATACAACCCTATAGTAGTTTCAGTCCATTAAATAGATTTGTTTTTCAATAAGCACTATTTTTATTTTATTTTCCACTCATTTTCCCTCAGATTTTAATCTGCTATTAGTGCCTCTCAGTAAGGGGGATGTTTGTAGTGAGAGTGGCTGTTTGACTGAAATATAAATTAAAAATCTCTTTATGATGCCCATAAGAAGCCTTCCACTTTACTACATTTGTATAGAGTGACTGTAGCTTTTATCATCTTATGTAAAACCTTAATCAGATCTGAGTGTAAAATAAGATCAGAAGAGTTTTACTCTATCCTCTTTTTTTTCCTCTCCTTTTTCTGACCAATGTAGACCTAATCCATACAGCATACTGATTTAGCTTTCCTTTCTTTTTATTTTATTGAAATACCTTTGTAGGGACAAACATATTCATCTGGAGCCTTTTCTTAATTAGATGCGAATAATAAAGTGGAATGATCCAATAATGATATGGACATAAATTCACACTCCTGTAAAATATAGATGATGTTATTTAACAGTGGAGTTTTATGAAGTCCAGCATATGCTTCTATCTTCCTACTTCCAGTCTGTATGAATCCTGCATCACTACAGTCAATCCCTTTAAGTACTTTTTTTAATCTCTTTATTCTCTGAAGTATTAGAACCTTTCTTCATTACTATTGTGAGAACACTTAACGATAGCAGGAGTTGGAGAGCATGGAAAGATTACCCCTGTGCTATGCAAACACAGAATAAAACCCAATCTTGTCTCGAAGGGTTTTGGTGTTGATCAAGGGTGTGAACAGAGAAGCAGGTACAAGCTGAGCACATGCAGACAAATAACAGCAGGAAATGTTAAAGTACATTTACAAGAGGTGTGCTTCTTACTCTGTTTGGTTTTATTTCTTAATAGTGATGCCTTACAAACAGCTGGCACAGAGAATGAGGTGATAGTGTAAGGTAAGAAGAAGGTGAAGAATGAGCAGCACAGTCAATGACCACCAGCTGGTTCTGGATGCCCAGAAGATACATCATGGCTGGAAAGAACCTTTGAGAGACATAAGAGAAATAAGAGGGCAGCTGTAATGCTGAGGCTTTGGATTTTACAGTGAGATCTTTTTCAGACGTGTTAGAGAATGCAAGAAGGTCTTTTACAACGGGCATTGCTTGCTGTGTCACTTACAGCTTTGTAAGATTCAGATATAGAAGTTCAAAACAGATAAACCCTTCTGGCTTTTCTTATTTGCCTGGATGCATCAATCAAGATAAGTACAGATGAAGAAGTATCAGACCTTAAGTACTGTCATGTATCTCCTTTCTGCAGACATTCTATTTTAGAATAAAGGATTTTAAGGATTCTTCTGGAGCAGAGCATTCCCACAGGGAAGCAGAGGAACATTGGCATCATTACAGAGGAATAATAACACCCAGTAAACATGACCTGCATTTTACCTCACCTTATGTCAAGGCATTCAAAAATCCCTGTAGAAACATTTAGGTGCTCAGCAGCCAAGCAATTATCCTCCTGATCTCTGCAGTGCCCTGTTCTTTAGGAAGGTCTCCCTTGCTGCAATGAAGAACTACACTCTGGAAAGTCAGAAGAAAAAACAACATATCTAGGAAGAATCTCTTATCAACTGACTATGAACCTCAGACCATGCACAGAACAAGACAATAAAATGCACAGTGCAAACAATGAGGAGTGAGAAAAGTCAACCGAGAGCTGCTTCAAAGACGTTCAAACTAGCCTCAGCAAAACTGTTATGATAAACCTTTGTTTAATTGTAGCTGGACTGTGCACAACCAGCTTAAATGTGCTAAGACTCCCATCTTTGAAATGGAACGAAATGTTTCTGGGCTGTGCTTCTGCTCAAATTCAGCACTTGAGATTACCCACTGCTGTTATATGGAAAGCCTTAGTTCTGACATCACTAACCATGTCCCATCAAACACAGCATCGTACTGAAACAGTGAAAGCAGTACATGAAAACTTGACATTTTCACTGTTCTCTTATTTACTTTTTTTACTATTTCTTTTAATCTGAATCCCTACATCTTCACTGTAGTTACTCTGATCCCGATGTGAAAGAAGAAGTAGGTGTTTACACCTGTAAAAACAGTTTTCAGTTCATTCATGGCCAGGTTTGGTCTTTAAAATGAAGTTGCCATTTGGCAGTTTGCTGCTTCTGCTTCACTTTTATCATCCATAATTATGCCAGAGAAATGGAGAAAACCACCACCACAGGCAGGACAACAGTTCAAGTCATAAAAGAAGACCTTGTCATACTCCCTCTGTGTAAAAAGAACACTCTGTACAGACTGATTCTCAAATGATAAAGGCCTGAATTCTAGAAACCTTCACAAATAGAATGAGAAGTGACAAATGTAACTCAGATGATATATCTGCCACTGTGGTTGGGGATCAGCCTATTTGAGTCCAAAGCAAAAATAACCTCTTACCACTCTAAGGAATTGCTAGTGCCCAGTTTCCCTTTTATATTCATCTTCATATAGTAAAATTTGCTAAAAAGATTCTGGTCAGCTAGCCAGCACACACTGACCACTGTCTGAAGGAGGACTGACTGATCACTTGTACACTGGCAGTTCTTCAAAACCGTATAGAAATGCAACAGCAACAAAGGAGAACACAGAGAGCACTGCAAACAAAAACAAAGTTGTACCCACAGAGGGAAACATTTAGAAATAACTAGGGATTCTGTTAGGGAACTCACAAATATTAATCTCTATGAGAATCATGGAATCATTCTGGTTGGAAAAGACCCTTGCGATCATCAAGTCCAACCATCAACCCTACTCTACAAGGTCACTCCTAATCCAGATCCCCCAACACCACATCTAAGTGACTTTTAAACACATCCAGGGATGGTGAGGAATTGAAAGAAAGGGATTACTTGAGGTTAAAGCTTATTTTTTCCTAATCAGAGACTGGAGACTTTTGGGTAAAAGACAAGTTTTTCTCTATATCCAAAGTGCCTGGGATGTTAGGATATCACTGTAGCTGTACTACGCTGGATGGCAGACTGCAGAACATGCAAAGATGAGTGTTAAGTTAATTTGGTATCACAGAAGCTTGGTACCTTTATCAAATAAAATAATTAATTTGTCCATATAGCGGCACAATAAAATGCTTTCTATATCTCCCAATAAACTGTCATTGCTGTGCAAGGATGTGGTTTCATAATTAATTTAAGCCAATCTAAAAGTGCATTGTCATCAAAAAGGACTGTCCAAGCTGTAAGACACATCAGTGACAAGTCAGCGTAGATCACCTCAAGCTGATCATGAAGAGAATCCTGATTAATTCATAGCGTGCACCAACACCAGTAGCAATCACTAACTTCATTGGGACCTAGATCACACTTAACTTGTTGTATTGTGGTCTGTGTGATGTGTTTGGTCGGTGTGTTTGCACAGATAAGCATCCAGACAGTCTCTGAACCAACAGTGGGCAGCTCAGTCACAGTTTATAAAACCATCAACTCACATTTCATCCTGCTTTTCTCTGAACCTGCAGGTTCCATACCCAGTGCTATGAATCTGGCACTGTCACAGGCAACCCTTATTAACACTGAACTGGTTTTAGATTCTTGGGTACAGAGGTGGACTAGGTAAACGCTGCAGCTGTCTCCCAGGAAAAAAAACACACACCATGAATTCACTGATATGCACAGAATCACAGAACATTAGGGATTGGAAGTGACCTCAAAAGATCATCGAGTCCAATCTCCCTGCCACAGCAGGATCAGCTAGATCCAGTCACACAGGAACATATGCAGGCGGGTTTTAAACATCTCCAGAGCAGGAAGACTCCACAACCCCCACTGGGCAGCTCCTTCCAGCGCTCTGGCACCCTCACTGTGAAGAAGTTCCTTCTCATATTTAAAGGCTAGAGAAAGAACATCTTTGCCCAGACTGACGCTGTGTGGTGGTGCAGTTGGGATGTTCCCAAACTGCCAGGGACTATTTGAATTTGTCCACAGGGAGTTTCGTACAGTAGTTTGCATACAAAACCAAAAAATACTGCGTTTTGGATACCACACAGATAGTTCCTGTCAAACACGCTGTCCAGGGCTTTAGTTGTACAATTTTTGGCAGTAGTTGGATATTGTAATTCCTCATTCCCTAGCCTGTAGGAATCAGCATATTAAAGGCAGTGCTCTTCTCCACTCTCCCTCCTGTATGATGTGCTCGTAAAGTAGACCTGCCTACCAGATACAAGATAATTAAGACACTTAATTTCTCCACTCTGTGCACACCTCCTATTAATGTTAATGGCAGCTACATATGAAAGTAGGAGGAGAGCTTCTGTGAACAGACTGAAAATAGCTTGCTCATTCCAAATAAATTTGATTCATAGAATCATAGAATCATTACGGATTGGAAGGCACCTCGAAAGATCATCTAGTCCAATCCCCCTGCAACAGCAGGATCACCTAGACCAAGTCACACAGGAACACATCCAGACAGGTCTTAAACATCTCCAGTGAAGGAGACTCCACAACCACCCCCGGCAACCTGTTCCAGTTCCTTGATTGTTTCAAGAAAGCAGAAAGTCGGCTACATCACACTTATCTCCCAGCATGAGACTCACAAATTCATATTTGATTGACTTCAGAGCCACAGCAGACATTATGTGCTGAATAGTGTTAACCTCTGAAAACATCACCTCCCAATTCCGTAAAGTTTTGGTGTATAAAAATGCAGTTACTGACTGCATGCATTTTAAACTGCAGCTCCTATAATGGTTTCATGGAAATTATGGAAAAAAATATTTCCCTGTCTTGTCAGTTGTAGTGTTTCATCTACTTGAATTACTAGGTGTGCTGTTCCCTTTGTGGTGTGTCAAGGGGGTTTTCAGAGGTACTGATAGATGGGGCAGATTGGAAGTAGACGAGTGTATTTAGAGATTGCTCTGTGTCTCTGCTTTTTGCTCAAGCAGTTAGTCTGTGGAAGGAACTGATTGAAAAGTGTTACCATCATTTAATTTGTACTGAGGTTGCAACACCTGAGATTGCCTTATCTGAACTACACAGCTCAATTACAGAAAGACTTTTTGGGACGCTTAGTTTTGGGTAGAATGGTATGTGTCAGGAGGATGGAGCCAGGCTCTGCTTAGTGTTATTTAATGATAGGACGAGGGGCAATGGGTGTGAGCTGGAACAGAGGAGGTTCCACATCAACATTCATTAAAACTTCTTCCCAGTGAGGGTGACAGAGCCCTGGAAGGGGCTACCCAGGGATGTTGTGGAGTCGCCTTCTCTGGAGAAGTTTGAAACCCACCTGGACATGTTCCTGTGTGACTTGATCTAGGTGATCCTGCTGTGGCAGGGGAATGGACTGGATGATCTTTCAAGGTCCTTTCCAATCCCTAATGTTCTGTGATTCTGTGATGCTTCTGTTTTACTGTTGTCCCTTTTGCTTTCTTCTTAATTCATTATAGATGACATCTAGATGTCATGAATGAAAGCATGTATACTTTGCCTTTTAGTCATTTATAGCAAATACACTTTTAAATCACAGAATGGGAACAATGAGAAAACTTTTCTTCATGTCCCTAGTCATCATTTCTGAATGTCTGTTACTATGACAGACAAAACAATTACTGGCTCCTTTGCGACTCAGTGCTAATTTCCTGAGTAATGACTGAAGTGGGAACAATGCAGCACTATAACTACGCCTCAGTACAGCAAATCAAGTTCCCTTTCCAGTTCAAAGTGAAATTCTGAAGTATGTAGCAATAAAAAAAATAGGAGTCTGTCTCAGAGTACTTTTGACAGATTTAATGGTTCTTCCAACCCATCAGTGATTTGGCAATAATCTGCTGTTATGATAGTTCCTTTTCGTTCCGTACGGTGCTCACAGTTAAGTAAAAAGTGTTTCTAAATAATATAGACATGTCCAAGAAGACATTCCGGTCCGTCTTATTTGATATGGGTTTCAAACACATTATTAGGAACAGAATAGCTAGCAGAATCACAACCCTGGACTTCAGAAGGGCCAACTTTGGCCTTTCCAAGCAATTGCTAGGGAAATCCCATGGGACAGGGTACTGGCAGTTAAAGAGGCTCAGAGTAGCTGGTTGACATTCAAGGACTACTTCTTCAAAGCACAAGAAAAGAGCACTGCAACAGGAAAGAAGTCAAGGAAGGGGCCAGAAGACCTGTGTAGTTGAACAGGGAGATGGTGGGCAAATTGAAGAAGAAAGTCTATAGGTCGTGGAAGGAGGGGATGGCCAGAGTTGGGGTGATTATAAGGCTCTGATGAGAAAATGTAGGGATGCAATTAGGAAAGCCAAGGCCTTCCTTGGAATTAAACCTTGTAAGAGAGGTCAAGAGCAACAAAAAGGGCTTCTTCAAATACATAGCAGATAAAACTAAAACTACAGGCAATGTAGGCCCCCCTGCTGAATGAGGTGGATGCCCTGAAGACAGAGGATACAGAGAAAACAGAGATACCTCTGTCTATACTTCTGGGCGCTGTCCAGATGTCAAGATCCCAAGCTGCTGAGGCCCCATAGAAAGTTGAGGCAAGAGAGGAGCTTGTCTTGGTTAATGAGCACTGGGTTAGGGATAAGTTGAGTAAACTGGATGTACACAAATCCATTGGCCCAGATGGGATGCAGCCACGTGTACTAAGGGAGAAGGTGGAAGTCATTGCTAAGCCACTCTCCATCAAAAAATCCTACAAAATCCTGTGTGATTTCAGTCTTCAACTGTTGCATAATTCAGTTGCCACAAAAACACTTTTAAAGTTATATTTCTTGGTGATTTTCAAAGCTTTCTTTTAGAAGATATTGTCTGTGAAAATTGAAGTTCCACCTTACAAAACCTTAGCATGAAATCAGTGTCTACCACAAAATCAAGGATACACATAGTTCTATTTGGGGGTTGGCAACAGGTGATCTCCAAGGTCATTCCAACCTAAGCCTTTCTATGATTCCATGATTCTAGTACTAATAGAACAAATGCAGGAGATGCTGCTTCCTCTGCTAAATTTTTTCATAGAAAAGACTTTAAAACACACTGCAAACATTCACTGGGACTAGGATTTTCTAAAAAGACCAGAAGTCTATAAGGCTCTCATTAATCACATCTGTTCACTGGCTGAGGTTTTTAGTTTTCCAGGTTCTGAGCTTCCACAGAACATGACTTGCAGCACCATAGAGGCAGGATGCAAGAAGACAACTATTTATGCAGTCTCTCACACATGTACTGGTGCATCCCTCCCGAGATCCCGCAGCAGGATCACCTAGATCAAGTCACACAGGAACACGTCCAGGTGGGTTTTAAACATCTCCAGAGAAGGAGACTCCACAGCTTCCCTGGTCAGCTCGTTCCAATGCTCCATCACCCTGACCGTAAAGAAGTTCCTTCTCACATTTATGTGAACCTCCTATGTTCCTGTGCAACTTGGTCTAGGTGATCCTGCTGTGGCAAGGAGATTGGACTAGATGACCTTTGAGGTCCCTTCCAATCCCTAATGATTCCATGATTCTATGATTCTATGTGCCAGCTTACACCCATTGCCCCTCATCCTGTCATTAGATGACACTGGGTAGAGCCTGGTTCCATCCTCCTGACACCTACCATGTCAACACTAATGGGCTCACCCCTCAGTCCCCTTTTTTTACAAGTTAAAGAGACCTAGGTCCCTCAGCCTTTCCTTATCAGGGAGATGCTCCACTCCCTTCATCCTCTTTGTGGCTCTGCACTGGATTCTCTCAAGCATTTCTGCATCCTTGAACTGAGGGGCACAGAACTGGACACAGTATTCCAGATGTGGTTTCACCAGGGCAGAGGAAAGGAGGAGGAAGAGTCCCCAAAAGTGACTGCAAAGCAGCACCCGGATATTTTACAATTACCAAAACCATTATTAAATTCCAAATACACTACACAGCTGTTAGCCTCAGATTGTCCATGGGTTGCCATTTCATACCACAGATGCAGTATGCTATTATTGTGTCGTTAGCAGTTTATGGGTGGATAAGACATAATCATTTCTAATTTGCAGAGATAATGCAAATGTGGAATATTTATTTGTGTGCATCACATCTATAAAAACCCATGAGCCCAATCAAGATTTTTTAAAATCAGACTGAATATTATTCTCCATATCACTAAGAATCACACAGGATTTTAAAGGCAAGGTAAAAATAGTCCATTCCAGCAAGTAGTTTTAAATTCCACCCTGTATTTAGACCAGAAAGCAGGAAATACTAAATATGAACTGACAGAAACAGCACCACAGAAAAGCATGCATTACGTTCCAATATTCCTATATTTATTTATATAGGTAAATACATTCATAAACTATATAAAAAGATGGAAACCCACGGGCCAAAAAGAGTAGAAAATTCTGAGGAACTGCATTACAACAGCTGAGCTATAGTAAATATTTCTGTCTTTTTTTTCTGACTGTACAAAATCACTCACTGTAATTGCTTGTGTTAAAGCTGAAACTCCTCTTAATGATCTGACAACCTCACCTTCTGCCATCTATTTTACAGGATTATGAAACAGTAATTGGATTTTTTTAATATTGGGGAATTGTCACCAAGTGTTTATTTGTTAAATTAAATCTTCCAGGAGTTTTCAGGAAAAGTTCTTATTTGTGGGACAGAATTATTACATCAAATAACTTTAATTCTATCGCAAAATGATCCAATTAATGTACATTAGAAAACTCAGAGATATCCCTCTAGTTTCACATGCTTATATCAAGGACAGGGAAGGCTCATGTGGCACTGCCTGTGCCTCCTTAACTTCAGTCCCAGTTCATACCATTAGCCTGAACTGGGATGTAGTCTAATAGAAATTTTAACAAAAACAAATACTCCAGCTACCAGCAGAGAATAATATAGTACATTTGTCATTATCTCCATCACAGGTAATTCAGCAATTGCTTTGAACTCTACTCAGTTTTAAAAAGTGGTTTTATCCATCCTTTCAGGTCATATCTCCAACACCCTAACCCTAACCCTAACACTTACAACCTTTTACTTGACACCACATCAATCTTAAAATATTTTACTTCTTGGCTTCAACAAGAAATACATTTCACAGAATCAAAGAATCACAGAACATCAGGAATTGGAAGGGACCTCAAAAGATCCTCTAGTCCAATCTCCCAGTCACAGCAGGATCACTAAGATCCAGTCACACAGGAACGTATTCAGGTGGGTTTTAAACATCTCCAGAGAAGGAGACTCCACAATACCCCTGGGCAGCCTGTTGCAGTGCTGTCACTCTCACTGTGAAGAAGTTCCTTCTCACATTGATGTGGAACCTCCTATGTTCTAGCTTACATTTAGGAAGTCCTGAACTGTGCCACCTTCTCCATTGACTGACGTTACCAAGTCAGCTACAGTTCTGTGGAACACATCCATTTAAAACTGTATGAACTAATTCTTAAACAAACATTGCTTCCAAAAAAGACCATCCACCAAAAATTTGGTTCATTTCCTTTATCTTTTCCAATAATATAAGATTTCTTTTATTGGCTAACTTTCTTATGTTAAGTTCCTATCACAGAAAAATTGTCATAACTTTTAAACACATGAAAGAATTCAAAATAATTGCCTTTAGATTATTTTTAATGAAAGACTCTAATGCAGGAAGTTTAAACCACTGGCCCTTTAAAGAACTTTATGGTGCCAAGAAGTTTCACATCTATGAACACCCCAAAAATATAATTATTCAAAAAATTATAAAGCCTGTGGTAGTAGAGGCAGCATGAAAACATATGAATGAGGAAACAATGACGAAAACACATTAAAAGTGGGGATTTATGTGTCTTTTTTTTTACAGGTCAAACACATAAGAAATTATTTTAGAGTAGCAATGTCTTTGTATCTCTAATCTCAGACAGAAAGAAAATGGGGTAAGACTTGGAGTGCCTTGAAAGAAACCAGTCAATATAAGTCCAAAATCAGCAGTAAGGAGAATCTTAGCTCCATGGTCAGGATTTTGGAGGTCCAGACTTCTCCAGACCGTAACAGTTGGACTGATAAACATGAACTTAACCACTTCTCAGTCCTGTCCTTCAGAATCTCAAACCACGCTTAAGCATTGCTTTTCAATCAAGCTAAACCTGCAGTGATAAAAGATTATTTCATATAATTTCAGGGTTTCTTTTTGGTAAGTCACCGTCAACCTATAACACTGCTAATTAAAAAAAAAAAACAAAAACACCCAACACTCTAGAACTTCATCTGTAATCCTCCAGTCTACTGATTATCAATTCCTAATGCATCTAGATTCCTTATATATGTTTATATCAGTGTTAAATACTACAACAAGCATTTGACTTGTTCCCAGTATCTTATCTACACAGTGACAAAGCAATCTGTTCTTCAAGAGGCATTTTTAAGCTAAGGCTCAATTCACAGATTTTTTTTATAAGATTTTGACCCAGAATGCTAGAAATCGTCATAATCAAGTACAGTAAAAGAATCTGGAATATTAAAACTCTTCTGACTTCGGCACTGAATCAATTATTCAGGGATAGATTTGAGACTTTTGGATTGACTTTGAAAATCTCACTGATGAAACCAGAAAGGTGTCGACACTGATATTCTTGTCACAGCTGCCCTCCTGGTATTAAAGGAAAGCAAAGCAGGTCCTAATATAATGAAATGAGAAAAAATTAATCCAAACCCTGAAGCACATAAAATTACTGTAATATTGGATATAAATGTGACAGAAAAGGCATCCAGGAGCCTTGAAGATGTGCAGCTTCTATCTGTGTGATACACCAAGAGGCAGAATAAAATCTCTACCAACTGTAAGAACAATTAAGATGTGAATTGCAGTAAAAGAATAAAAGAAGAAATTCCTGCAAACAGCATAAGTTTCACCACAGAAGTCGAAGAGCTGAGCAGTCCTGTTCAGGGTGTTTGGGGATATTGTCTGGCCAAACTGTTTCCAGTTTCCCACAGAGCTAAAAAGTGAAAAATCCAATTGCCGTTGCCCAGAAAGCAAAGGATTACACGGGGGAAGTAATGCGCTTGTTTACTTTGATCTGATTCCACCTTAACAAATGTTTCTCTCCTTGACCCGATGACTTACCCTGCAAGTGCAAACCATGACCTAGCATTCAACAACTATCCCAATTCAAACAGCCACAGATAACTCGCAATACTGTCCAGCATTATAAAGAGTAAAGGGCAATGTTATGTATAAGGTTCAAAATTGTCACCAAAGTATCATTCCTATACATTAGACTCAGAGTTGAATTGGTGTTAGTGAAGATTTTTGTATAGAGAAAAGTCTTCACTATATTCAACCAGAAAAAAAGAGAGAGGCTTTCAGAGCTCAGTTTCCCAACTTGTCTCTCTCTGGCATCAAGCAGATCAGAGTCTGTCTCACATTTCCCAGTTGTACACTGGGGAATACCTGCTCCTGTAAAATGCTTCCAGTGCCTCTTGAGTAAAGAAAAACTTGCCCAGGGCTTATCAGCACAGCAACACAAGCCAGAAACACTGGCATTGGAGGGGAGAGGGGAAGATAGGAGGGAAAAGCTGGCTAGAGATCTGGAAAAGGAGCAAAAATTGGCTGCTTCTGACACTGTTCAAAGAGATGCAGTTATCTGACATGGGGTGACTGATTTTTCAAAGGGGTTTTCTGCACTCACACCTGAAGTGACCATGTTACATCTACTGGCTTCTCCTCAGCAACAGCAAGAGCTTGTCAGTGCTCAAGCAGTGGGTTAGGGCTGATTTTTCTGCCCTTAATTTTCTTCCTGCCTTAGGTAACTACTGCTCTGCCTGTGCCTACTGTGGGCCCCAAAGAAAGGTACAGAAAAAGCAGTTTCATTACAATTATAATGAGAAAAGGCTCAGCTATTCATCATGTGAGTTGCTTATTTACCATTAGAGGTCACTGTCCTGCTTATGACTTAACCATTAGCTACGTTTCCTTTCAAGAAGATCTACTACAGAAATGGGCAGTGATTTTAAAGCCTAATAAATGGTAACGACACAAGCCATTCATTACATCAAGATTTCAATGTTCTTGTTGATATACAAGTCCTGTAGAAAACTGAAAAATAATCAAGAAAGATGAAGGAATATCTATTAGAAAGTGACAAAAATCCGTTCTTAAAAGTCCTATAAGGAATCGAGTAGGTGGTCTTATAATTAAGAAAACTACTTAGTTAAAAAAATATTGTCTTTAAAATGCTTCTCTTCTTGAGTTTTAATTTTCGAATAATTATCAGTTCAACAAAATTATCTTTTTCCCAGTGAATGCATGATTCCCTAGCATGATTCCTCTGAAAGAGGATAGCAGGCTTGTATGAAGTGGATGTTAAAGTACCAAGAGGCAGCAATTAAGAAGGAAATTTGATGAGTGTTTTACAACTGTGAAAGACAAACCTTGCCATACTTAGAGCAAAATATCTTAATCTGATAGCAATGCTTGAAACAAGTACAGGGGATATAACCCAAAGAAGGAGTTTGCTTTTAGTTTGCGTCCCCATGGTGTAAGAGCCAGCGTAGAAATGGAAACATGAAAGCCAATGTCAAAGCAAAGAGGGAAGCAATGATGACTGGATTCAGTCATCTGCACTGAAGACAGAAGGACAAGGACAATTCCCTTCTGGAAAGGCCCCAAACATGGAATTTCCTGTAAATTGTTCTTCCTGACAGAAAGAGTAGAGCTTAGGATTCTTTGGTTACCGTGGTTTGTATGAAGCACCTCACATGAACAACAACAATGTGGAGAAAAAAATCATGATTTCTTATGATAAAGAATAATTCCATACTTTATGATACTCTTTGGATTAAACTCAAAGTTACTGAAAGGTGTTTCCTGAGATTCATTATAACTACTATAAAATACTGTCACGGGTTTCTAATCCAATCATTAACATTTCTGCCATTTATCTCTAAGTCATGTGGTCCTTAATGAACTTTATTGAAGCATAAACGCACATCATATAGGTTAAGAGCATGAGAACAAGAAGATGGCAAACATGGCATTCACTTGCTTCTCAATTCTAATTAGGCCAACTGGGAGCATTTTATCATAAAATATTTCAGCTGTAAAAAATACCACCTTTAGAGATGTAGAGCCCCAGCTAGGCATTTGCAATATTTCATCCTTGTGCTCAGGACTGTTTCTCAGCAGTGAGTACTTCATCACTGGAAAGACACCCAGTAACACTTTGTTGAAGCAAAGGTCATGAGCCCTGAACACTAAGGATAATGGTCTTTGTAAAACTAAGTCACCCTCATTCTTGACATCAGGAAAAAGTTCTTGAATCTGGGAGTAGTGGAAACTGCCTGGATGTGATCCTGTGTGACTTGGTCTAGGTGATCCTGGTCTGACAGGGAGATTGGACTAGATATTTCGAGGTCCCTTCCTAACCCTAATGTTCTGTGATTCTGTGAACCCTGGAACAGGCTGCCTAGAAGAGTGGTGGAGACCCCATTGCTGGAAGTACTCAAGGTAAGGCCGATGGGGCTCTGGGCAATCTGGCCTTGTTAGAGATGTCCCTGCTTGTTGTACAGAGCTTTGACTAGATGACCTTTGGAGGTCCCTTCCAACCCTATGACTCCAGGATTCTAGCAGGGAGTAGAGGATAAAGAGCCACCTCCTCCTGAGCATGCAGCAGTCGTCTGCTCACAATGAGACACCTCACAGTATTCTGTATATCTCAATGGCTGAGGCAGACTTCCCAGGTGCTGGGCTGGTCACGATAAAGAACATTCATGTTACATAACAACACAACTTTGTCCATTACTTTTTGGAAAGTGATATCAGCTTGTGGTCCTTCCCTTGGGAAAAGAGGCTCTGGAACTGCCATAATGGTCCTGATTAAGTGTTCTTGGAATATGGAAATGGCAATTCTAGGAAGATTATCATCCTCATCTACTGATTAAATAATACTTGTATTTTATTACAGTATTGACAAAAAGGGAGTCTACCTCCTTCCACTTAATCCACTCATCTTCCCCCCGAAAAGGAGACTGTTGCAAAGAGGTTGGCAAACTTGCTGTAGAACTTAGAGATATTTTAATCACAGTTACAGACAACAGATTCCTTTCCAGTTCATTTTGGATGGACTTGGGTATTAATCACACATTTCCATGAAACATCTCCATTTTGAACATCTGTTCGAAAAACTACCATGAATGAACAGTGAGGGGATTCTGCAGAGAACTCAAAAAGCCAAAAATAAATATTATTGACACATTTACAAGTCCATAGAAGTGGGGTATGAAGATAGATGTAACTTTTTTCTTCTTTGATTTTGTTCTTTGTATTAAATTACAGAGACTTTCAGGAGAAATAGGAAAAGAAAAAAACATCTTTTGGAAGTTGCACCCTTTATTTATCTTGTTTGCAATGTAACAAATACTTGCCAGGCTTTAGCCTGATTACTCATACGAGTAGCAATTCAAAATGTCATTCCTGTTTAAAACAACTTTGAAAAATGAGAGTCTTCTGAGGATAGGCTGAAGAATTTAGATAAGTCAAGTATGTAAAGATCATACATTTTTTTCAATGATTAATGGATTTGTATGATAGTTTTTTAAAAGTATTTGTGAATAATTAGTGACTAGGAAACCTATGGCCCAATTCTGCTAAGGGAATTTTGCCACTGATGATAGTGGGTAAAACATTGGGTCCATGCAACATCGATCCTCTCTGCATGTTAAAAATCGCTCCCATCCTGTGCTAGGAATCTCACCTTCCCTTTGTCTGCAGTAGCCAAACAAATAATCTTAGACTTTTCACACAGTGAATAACAGAAATACTTCAAGTGACAATCAAAAGGTCTAAAAGAAAGGTCTCATCATTTCTAGAGATAAACAGCAGAAAACAAGTGCCAGAATCTGGAAGCCTTCCTCAGCACAACATTTACTTTGGCAATTTCAGCTGAGTTACTCTATCAGTGAGGCCTTTTTTCCTAAATAAGACTGTGAGGATTTGAGGCCCTGCAATTTAACTCTGAGCCTCTGACCACTCAGTGCAGTGCTATGTAATTGTGAGGTGACTCACTTGCAAGGACTGGCAGTGTGAAGTAGCACTGTTAGTATGGGTTTACTACTGACATGTGGATAAATACACACTCATCCCACGCATAGCGATGGAACGGTGATGCTGCTGATGAAATAACAACTGACACATTTCACTCCCAAAACACTTCATATTGAGGTGAAGCTAATACAAGGAGCAGATTTATACTTTGAAGCCTTTGTTATTGTTTCTTATGCTCCCTTCCAGTTACTTACAGTGTGTACTCTTACAAAATATTTTACTTCCTTGTGAAGAAGGAGACTAGGCAAGGTGTTGAAGGAAGTCCTCGGCTCAAGCAAAAGCAGAAGGGGAGGCAGAACACATTTGTCCTAACAGCTTTGTCTATAAGAATTGTTTGCCTTGTTTTAAAGAATTCCTTGCCCAGTATTAGCAGAAAGAAGCTCTGTTTGTGCTTCATTATTATGGAAGGAAATGTAGAAGTAGTACCTGAGTTTAATGAGATTTTAGAAAATAAATATACATCTCAAGCTGTCTGTGTGCTGGCAGTTTTTAATGAGTTTAACTTTCAGTGTATAAATAAATATTCTTTTAGATACCATCTGAATAATGTGCAAATTAGAAGAGGCAGAGGGCAAGAGCTTCAGCACAAGATTCCGTTCTTTCCACAGTACAATATTTGTTGTTTGTTATCTTCTGTAGGCAGCAACTGATCATTACTTCCAGGATGTGCTCAGGGAAATCAT
Source organism: Rhinopomastus cyanomelas (assembly GCA_013400115.1). Taxonomy (NCBI): domain Eukaryota; kingdom Metazoa; phylum Chordata; class Aves; order Bucerotiformes; family Rhinopomastidae; genus Rhinopomastus; species Rhinopomastus cyanomelas. Next base: position 48,703 of record VXBP01003389.1, on the reverse strand, counting down.
GAAGTGTTTATTTTAGATAATGATGTGCAGCATTCAGAGCTACTACTTGTGACTTTCAAAAAGTGAAATTAAGGATTCTGAAATATCAAGCATATCATTAAAAAATCCTTCATCACCCTAGACTATTGCTGGCTTCATTTTCATGTAATTGGGGGAAAGCATAATACTTTCCTGAATGCTTTGCTGTCTGATTTAAGTTAGACGTAACTTCAGTCAGCTGGAAGGCTGCAACTTGATTTCATAAGAGTTGAAGCACACTAGACATAACTAGTGATGATCTACTCTTCTGACCTGCTGAAAGTTTTACCTCAGTACACCAGAAGCTTTGAATCCCTTTAATATCTGAGAAAATAAAAAGAGCCTCATTTATTAAAATATTTTTCCTCCATTCTCTCCCAGTTCCTACAGTGTTCATTAACTGGCCGTGGTCTTTCTCTAAGACTTGATATGTTGACAATGTAAAAATGTAAACAAATTACACCAAGGAAATTGTCAGCTTTTGAAAGGTGCTGACTAACATGTTTGTCATATGGAATTACCTTCAGTGCTCTAGTGAGAAGGAAACTAACTACAAGTTGGCTTGGAAACACCTTTTCAAGGACCAAGATATGATACAGTATCACAGTATCACAGTATTATTAAGGTTGGAAGAGACCTCATAGATCATCAAGTCCAACCTGTTACCACAGAGCTCAAGGCTAGACCATGGCACCAAGTGCCACGTCCAATCGTGCCTTGAACAGCTCCAGAGTTGGCGACTCCACCACCTCCCTGGGCAGGCCATTCCAGTGGCCAATGACTCTCTCGGTGAAGAACTTTCTCCTCACCTCAAGCCTAAATTTCCCCTGGCGCAGCTTGAGGCTGTGTCCTCTTGTTCTGGTGCTGGCTGCCTGAGAGAAGAGAGCAACCTCCTCCTGGCCACAACCACCCCTCAGGTAGTTGTAGACAGCAATAAGGTCTCCCCTGAGCCTCCTCATACTAAACTTTGTCTTTCATCCTGAGGAACATGATCAATGTCACTTCTCAGGTCCAACACATTAAATTTTGTTCTTGGGTTTCAGGTCTTTTCAGACTATGACTCGGGGCATCCAATAACAGGACAAGGGGCAATGGGTGTAAACTGGAACACAGAAGGTTACACATCAATATAAGAAGAAACTTCTTCACAGTGAGGGTGACAGAACACTGGAATGGGCTGCCCAGGGAGGTTGTAGAGTCTCTAGCTCTGGAAACATTGAAAACCCACCAGGACATGTTCCTGTGCGACTTGATCTAGGGGATTCAGCTCGGGGGGGGGGGACGACACACTAAATGATCTTTTAAGGTCCCTTCCAATCTCTAACATTCTGTGATTCTGTGACTCAGCAGCATTTGCTTATGTTTAATGTCTTATAAAGAGATTGACTTTAAAAATCGTGGATTTTTTTGAGTAATAAACAGTTCTTTTCATTTGTTTTAATGCTTTTTGAGTTTCTTTTGGTTGACTTTTTACTCTACATCTCTTTTCCAACTAGCTATTCCACTTAAAGGAATTATTGTCGGTGTGTTTGATAAATTAGGTTGGTGAAGGCCAGGGGTCCAAAGCAACCAAAAATAGCCCAGAAATGGCAGCAGAAATTCACTGCAATGGGCACAGGATAGAGGACAGAAGGATCTGACTCATGGCAAAGTTTAACAGTCTTTGAATGGCATTATCCTTGGTCTGACACTACGCAGGATCCTTCACCAAGGGCTGGGACCCAGTCACAGGATGTGTGCAGCAACACAGAATCAAAAACCACCTCTGTCCAGAAAGAGTTTCCCATCAAAGCAAAGACAGATGAATACAAACAACTACAGTGAAACAAGGACATACAGATACTACTTGTAAGTGCCATAAACTGTGGTGTAAGGACACCAACAACCTCAATGCAGACAACTTCTTTTTCACTGGAAATGAGATTCTTAAAGAGAAATACAAAGTATTATTTGAGGACATCCTTCTGAGACCTGATTAATGAAATTATTTCTCCCAGCTATGTTAGAAGTGTAGAATTTTAAAATGCTTTTTTCTTTTTGCCCCTTGGAGAGCTTTCAAAGTACTATTCAAAATAGGCTCATTTCCCATCAATTCATAAAGGAATATCCAGATTTAAAATAATATCCTTTCATCCTTTGCACATCATTTTAACACTTCCCCCGACACTATTTTTGTCTTCCTTCTTGTTTTTATTAGCTCCTAAGTAATTCCCTTTTGTTTCTTTTAAGTGTAATCATTTCTTAGGTCAATATTTTGAAGGAGCTCTCAAAGCTTTAAAATTGTAGCAATCAACATTTTTTGATCATTATTTGCTGTGCTCTTCTTCCCTGCCTCCTCTGCAGTGACTGTCAAAGCACTTCTGGCTAGCTGTGTTCTGCATGTGCATTCAGGCACTTCCTTCTTCTGATCTTCCAGGGATGGAATATTCTCTCCTTTTAATTTAAAACTGATCTCTAATCATTACATTGACTAGAACACACAAGAAGACAATCAATAAGAAGGAAGCTGGGATGGAGGATAGGCAAGATTCTTCCCCTTATACTCTCAGCTGATGGCTAGACTGTTGATTTATGTTACCTCCCTAGACCTCCCTCCTCTTTATCATACAAACAATGAAAAAGTCCCATAAACCTCTAGAAGTTCATAGATTGAGTTCTTGCAGCACCATTCTTCTGCAAAGCAGGTTTTCTACAAGCTTTGCAGAAAAGCAGAGGGCACCTGTAAAACCCTGTCAGCTATCCTGTGAGATCTGTGACCATGGTTACACAGCAGCTTTAATCCAGCGTAAATCCAGTCTGCCAGTGAACAGGGTGCTTTCTAAATTCCCCTCTCTATGAAACTGCTCCTTCTCATTGTCTCTCTAATGCTGGCTTTAGCTCTCCCAAGGTTGCACGGTGACTCTGATAAGGGAACAGCAAAGTAACCCAGCAGCCCCACCCCGATACTCATTTTCAATGAGATTAGTTCCTGATCCACTCCTTGCACAGCTCTGCAAGAATAGTGAACAAAAGCAGCTAATGGTGAAGTGCAATGGCTGAAGATCCTGCTCAGTAGTAACAGTGAGCTGAAAATCTGTGGCAAGCAAGTATGAAGCTACAGCGCAGCCTTTTCCTTTCTGTGCCTGAAAGTGCGGCTCCTTTTCCAAGCTTACTGCCACTGATTTGTTCTCTCAGCTCCTTGTACTAGCACTGAACTTATGCTAACACTACTTTCTGCTGAACCCCGGAAAGAACATGCTTGGGACAGACTCAGCTCCTGGTAAACAGCAATCTAGCAATGTGCCAACATAGCAAACTTCTCGAGACTCATCTCTCTCAAAGTGTTCCCAAGCATGCAACAGCAGGAGGAAGGTGCTCACATTCCTCTGCTGTAGCAGAGGATTGTCACTTTTTCTACTGTTGTTAAGAACCTGAGCTTTCAACCTAAGCAAGACTTCAGCTTCCTTCCTGCTTTGCAACCCCACAAGCTACATACAATAACCTGAGTAAGGTCAGGCAGATCCTATCCACCAGCCAGAGCCATGAAGAGGACGTAGTGTTGGTTGAAGCACAAAACTAGATGCAAGATGGCACAAGGAGAGAGCCAAGCCATGTGCCTCATGGTGCCTGAAGCCTGACAGGTTTGGCACAGCCTCAACAGATGGCTGGGTAAGATGTTTGCTTTAAATTAACTTCCCATTTGCTTCAATGTGAGGATTCTTATCTCTTTGCCTAACAAAATGAAGATATTGCTAACCACATGACACAAGCAAGTGACAAAGAGTTGATCCATAAGAAAATATATTGACAATGTTTTTTGGTTCTAATGACATTTTAACACACACCTAGTCATTTTGATGCCCTAGAAAAAGAACAGCACAGAAACCACTGGCTCATTGCAACATTTAGAGCTCGTTCCCAAGTAAATCAGCAAATGCAACTGGCCAACTGGATTGAACCCATCATCAAACAACTCATCCATTGCAAAGAGTAATGAATAGAAAACTCTTAACAGGAAGAAAGACTCTGGTTTCACAGAATCACAAAATTATTGAGACTGGGAAAGCCCTCTGAGCTCATCCAGCCTATGACCTAACACCACCATATCCTAGACCATGGCACTAAGTGCCATGTCCAGTCTGTCCTTCAACACCTTCAGGGATAGGGACTCCAACATCTCCCTGGGCAGTGTGTTCCAATATCTGACAATGTCTGCTCAGTCCTGTTTTCAACAGAAATAGAGGTTTTAATAACAAAGCATAATCCATGACCTTGTATTTACAGAAGTAATTTTAAAAGTGACAAGAATCATTTGTTCAATCAAAATCTGTAAACATTATCATTAAATTACTTTGATACTACTCCCATTACAGTCAATGAAAATGTTACCTTTAATTATCTTTGCCACAGTACTGCAAAGTCAAGTCTGAAATGCCAAATCCTATAGAAAATTAGGTTCCAGTAAAGAATTTCTTTCTGCATCTAATTAATCATGAAGACATGCTCAAGTCCAGGGACATTAAAGGTACCTCCACACTATGAGCTCTTTCTCAAAGATCAAATACATCTTTACTTAATTAAAGGGTTATGAGATCCTGTTGACTGTATCACAGAACCACAGAATCACAGAACTTTAGGGATTGGAAGGGACCTCGAAAGATCATCCACTCCAATGCCCCCACCACAACAGGATCCCCTAGATTAAGTCACACAGGAACACAGCCAGGCAGGTTTTAAACGTCTCCAGTGAAGGAGACTCCACAACTTCCCAGGGCAGCCTGTTCCAGTGCTCTGTCACTCTCACCCTGAAGAAGTTCCTTCTCATATTTATGTGGAACCTTCTATATTCCAGCTTACACCCATTGCCCCTTGTCCTGTCATTAGATGACACTGTAAAGAGTCTGGCTCCATCAAACCTTAAACATATGTTTTGTCACCTTGCTAGCAGTGGCAGTATTATTCACAGGATCAGTTCTAGATAATATTACACAGGGAAGATTTTGCTTTTACCATGAAAAAATTGGCAACAAAGAGATTCACATGGTGCTGTGGTCAAGGTTTCAAATTACAGCCCACACTGAAATACTTAACAGCGCTTAATCTACAAGAAAATAATTCCTACAGCATTCCATAATAAGGTCAAAAGAAACATTTTGACAGCTCTTATGATATCTAGACAGCTGAGGGTTAGCAGGGTTAAGGAGAAGGGTAAATCATCTTAAAGCTCCATCTATAAAGATGCCACACTTCTACACCATTCGGATAGCAGAAATAGATGTGCTTTAGGAAAAAAAATCCATCCAAAATCTTTCCAGTGTGAACTTTCCTAAATCCATGTGTGTTTTCTTTCTCCTCTCACCCCTAAGTATAAGGAGTTAATGAATGTTACACAAGTACAGTTATATAATTACAACAGTCCCCACAGAAGAATGGAAAACTGATGTGTAGCTGTATTATTTTTAAATGTATAGCTACAGAGCCATGCACGATGGCCCAAATAGAAGAAACATTAATAAATTACTTGAACAAAAACTACTTGTGTTTTTAAAGAATTAAGACATATTACTGCTTCCCTGCTGCACCAACTCACAAAGCTGGGTAAAGAAACCTGGATAATTTTAAAGAGCAAATCTGGTGTTGCTCAGCAACAGCACACTCTGATAGAAAGGATGCAGCATGTTGGAAGATTTAATATTAGCGAACTGTGCTGGCGAGGGGAAGGAGAAGAACAAATACAATTTATTCATACACCATCCATAAAATTGGGACAGCTTAAAAAATAATTATTAGATGAAGTGATCATGCTAATACTAATCTTTCTATAGTAGAGCTAAGTAAAAAGTTATTGCCTGGAACCAATAAGTTGGCATGACAGTTCATTAAATGGCATCAATGTTTGCAGGGTGTTGATAGGATATGATAAAAAAAAAAGGTGGTGCATTTTATGAGATTTTTGAGAGCAATCTCATGGCTGAAGACTTTAGTTCTGGCATTAACGTGGAGAGTGAGGACTGAATAAGAACTTAGACCTTGGCACTTTCTCCTGAATCAGAAGAAATCTGATGCTCTTAAGGGAGAAAATATCCTAGACAATACGTGTCTCACCTTCGCACCAGTTTCACAGGAGCACCGCTCTCGTTCATTTCTTCCTGAACAGACTAGTGAGTCCTTGTTTTGGTTAACAGACAAGCACTGTGATTTTTCATTTTGAAGGTTCTCTGGGTAAACATTCCATAGTGTTCTTTCTTACTGAACATAGAGAAAAAAATCCTCAGAAAATTAATTTTCTGTCTCTGTTTACACAGCCATTCCTTTCTCTAGTGTCAGATGTTCTCAAGAACTGCAAGGCAGACTGAGACTGTTTAAATGACATAAAACCTGACAAGGTCTAAGAAGCAGCAAAGACAGATACATGACAGAATCAAACTTAGTGCTTTGAAAACTGAGCAGCTACATCTGTGTGGAGGAGAAAGAGCCACATACGAGAAGTCACTTGTGATGCTGCTTATCACAAACATGTTTTGGAAGCAGTGCCATTTTATGTCAGCAGCTCTGAGGAGATGTCACCACACACATCCTTCATTCCCCAAGTTTGATAGACTGGATGTGCATACTCATCAATTACACTAACCCAAAATGTAAGACTTGTAATCCAGTATGGTGTGGAGAGAAATTCTCTGCCTTGGTCCATTTTAACGCTAATGATTTGTTAATGGCAAAATACAGGACAAAGTGTAAAGTTCTGCTCAGAAACACTGAGGATGGAACTAAAGATGTGAAGCTGGCTAGAAGACTTCAGTCTTCCCATCTGCTGGTCCGAAAGAGACTCTCATTAATCATTTACCTCATTGCATTCTCCATTAAACCCCCTCTTGCTCCTTCTAGACCTATGATTAAGTGGATGCTTAAAAAGGGCTATAAATTCATAACCACATGAAATTTTTCGGCCTGCTCAGAAAACAGGCTTTCTCAAAAATAACCTCTGCAGGACTCACAAAGTTCACCTAAGCACAAAGACATTGTCTTCTGCTCATGAACATGCTGTTGAAACAGATTTATTAGGACTGAGGAAAAAAACCTGTTGCTATAATGCCTAGACACTTGGCAATAGCAACACAGACATGGGGCAACTCTCTGTCCTAGAACTAAATGTCAAATGCTGTAAGATTCTTTGCTACTCCTCTGATGTAAAACTCGATATATTAAACAGGAGCAATACCATCCTGCCTACTAAATGACTGGCTACGTGGCAAACGAGTCTGACAGCACTTTGCAGACAAACTGTCCTCTGGGTGACTACCTTTGGTGTGACCTAGCTATACCCTTAGCTTGTCATAAGCTATTTACATCAAATGGCATCAAACTTTCATTGAAAATATAAAACAAAAGCCCTCCAAGCACCTGCTGTCCCAAAATTACAAAGAAAAAAATCCAGACTAAAATGAAAATTGATAAATATTTCATAAAAATATTTATAATTTCCATCTATTCTGGGAAAGAAGTTTTAATTAAAATCTACATGGTGTAAGTGTAAGGAGAAAGGCAGTAAGTAACACCCTCAGGAGAAAAAAGAAATAGAAGGATTTCCTCAAGAAAGGCTGTGATCAAAGCAACACCATGCTGAAGAGCTGAACCTGCAGACTTCCTCATTGATGCCATGTCCATTCTGGGAACACACAAGGATCTCAGGACATTCCTGTACTTGATGTTAGAATTTTGTTGAATCTTGGTTTTCAAATCAGTGGGATGTGTTTGCTGCAGTCTTCAAGCACCTTGAAATCATTTTTTTCTATCAAAGTAATGCCAGTCCTTAAAGAATGTTCAATGGTTCTTCCATTGTATTTAGATAAGTAGGAAGAAACAGTGAAGAGAGTGTGTTGATGAGGCTGTGGATCTGTGCGGTGAATGAGTTCTTAGCTACACGTCCAGAACAAATCACACATTAGAGAACAGGGATTAGAGAGCAGGGATGATAATTATGAACGGAATTGTGAGGATGTAGAGTTATGTTGCAACTCAGAAGAAAATTGTTGAGATGAAGGGGTACAACTACAAAATAGTGATGGTGGGAAAAAAACAAGAGTAAGTAGAGCTCTTTGGCAGAGCTTTTCTCAGCTCTGACTTTGCAGTGTGTTTTTATTTACTAAAAATGCATTTAGAAGAACATTTATTCTGTATTCTGCAAATTCTTGTTATGCTCCTCAGCTATGCCATTCTGGAAATGGAACCATGTGGTACCTTTACTACTCTGTTTTCCTAACCTGTGTTTCCCCAAGATCAGAGTAAGGTAGCAGTTGAGATGAATGTGCTAAAGGGGCTGGGCTCTTCAGTTCAAGAAGGACACAGAACTGCTGGAAAGAGTCCAGTGCAGAGCCACAAAGATAATGAAGGGAGAGAAACATCTCCCTGATGCAGAAAGACTGAGGGAGCTTGGAGAAAAGGAGACTGAAGGGTGACCTCATTAACGTTTATAAACATAGTAAGGGTGGGTGTCAGGAGGATGGAGCTAGACTGTTCTCAGTGTCATCTAATGACAGGACAAGGAGCAATGGGTGTAAGCTGAAACATAGGAGGTTCCACACAAATACGAGAAGAAACTTCTTCCCAGTGAGGGTGACAGAGCACTGAAATGAGCTGCCCAGAGGCGTTGTGGAGTCTCCTTCTCTGCAGACATTTAAAACCCGCCTTGACATGTCTGTGTGCGAGTTGATCTAGGGGATCCAGCTGTGGTGGGGGCATTGGAGTGGATGAACTTTCAAAGTCTCTTCCATTCCCTAATGGTCTGTGATTCCATGATGTGTGGTTCTTTGACAAATGCTATTTTGTGAATTGCCAGTGATCCAGAGACTAGAGCTGGCTCATGTATAAAACAAACTGTCTTTTTTTGGAAGAGTAAAATCTTCTCTGAAACTCTACTACAGGGGTGGTGCAGATTATATGAACCACAAGAAAAACAAATGGCTTAAGCCCATTCTATAACTGTATTTTTTGCTAGAAAGCTTTTGTACACCCGTAATCTCTTTGAAAATATCACTAAACCAAGGACTTGGAAGACTACCCATAAAAAAGTATTTTAACCAGTAGCATGAAGATTATAGTTTAGAAATTCATATTATAATAATCAGCTATAAAAACTACCTTTCAGATTCATTTTAGCTGCAAAGGTGGACTATATCTCATCTTCTGTGAGCAAGAAAAACAGTGGAAAAGATTACATGAGCACTATAACAGATTCATCAGAGAAGCAGAAACAGTAAATCTAGGATCACTTCCTTGAAGAGAGAAAACAGTTTGGGAGGGAAATAGACTAAAAAAGAAAGGAAATTCTGTGTCAAAGTAATACTGAACATATAAAATGTGAAGGCCTTTCACTAAGCAGCATCCTTAAAGAAAGGCTGCATTTCAAACTGGATCCTGAAAATTTTTTCGCATACCTTGGACCCCACAGACATATAAAAAGTAATGGAGTAAATTATGACTTGTCAACACTTCCTTCAATTTTTACACCAGCAGTAATTCCATAGGCTGGCATGAGATAAGGGATTCAAAATCCATGTCCTGCATTGCTAAATTTTGATTAATAGATGTTTTTATTTCCAGATCTTTCAGCCATGCAGTGGATTAATCTACCAAAATATGAGACTAACTTTTGTTAGGTAACTTATCATTCATGTTATCACTGAAAGTTACTGATATCAATTATCAGCTCCAAGAGTGCATCTTTGTAAAATTGAATCCAGCAAGACCTTTCAAGAAGGGAGCCAAACTTTATCCTATAAAGTCAGCAAGTATTCCCCTAATGGGGTAACTAGCATTCTTCACATCATTCAGCAGTGACTGAGAGATGCTTTAGCTTCGCTTCTGAACACATTCTAAATTGTAATCTGTTTCAGAGGGTTTTGTGTGTGATGAAAAAGGAGCTTGTTGCCCTTTTCAGTTTATAATGTCACTAGAAATTAAGTCTATTTAACAGATGTGGAATTCATCATTTCAGCCTTTAACTTGCATTAGGAAGTCACCTTTTTGATAACTGATCCCACTGTGTGCTGTATATACTGAAAAACATCAAAGGAATTCACATAAAAACAAGTTTTCTTCAAACAAAAAAAAACTTTAAGCGGTATATCCAAGTCCTTGAAGCACAAAAAGTGAAATAAAAATGGTTGCACATTAACTGCATTTTATCTGACCCATCACATCTCATTGGAGTGAACAGGAATCAGTCACCTCTCGTAGCACAACGTCATTTCAAGAGCCCCTTTGAACATTTTGAGATGCCTGATAAATATTTCAGTCTTTTTCTCAGTACTCAAATTACTTTTACTCTGGGAAATAGCACACTAGATGACTTAGCAGAAGAAACTTGAACTCAGGTCCCTGATAGGCAGGTTCACCACGAACTATCTCCTGGCATTTCTCTGCCTCAGTTTCTCTCCTACTGAAAATAGGAAAAAGTAAGAAGGAAACAGATTGATGATGCACAGTATCCTCAAATGTTTAGGACCTCGAGCCATATACAAATTTTTTTTCTTTAAAAATACATTTAATACCTTTTCTTATTACATACAGGCAGTCTATAGAGCATCAAGCTTACTCAACTGTGCTATCAATGCTGCTGCATTTTACACAATCCTGCTGTATCTAGGTGATCCTGCTGTGGCAGGGGGGTTGGACTGGATGATCGTTCAGGGTCCCTTCCAATTCCTAATGTTCTATCATTCTGTAATTTTTTTGATCATAGTTTCCCTCTTTTAAATAGACGCCAATCCACTGCCTCATCAACATACTCTCTTCACTGTTTCTTCTTACTTATCCCAAAACAATGGAAGAATCATTGAACATTCTTTAAGGACTAACTGTTTTCTGCAGACAAAAGAAGGTTTAGACTAAACAATAATACAAATTTTGTGGCAAAGAGTCTTAAAATGTCCAGATATCATACACTGATAACAATTAAGTCCCCACGTTCCTTAAGAGAAAGGTGTTCTCATGTTAGACCTTGTAGTCGAAAATATTCCAGTAACATGATGACTGTGATTAAAGTAATGTTGGTGTTCCAAATCAATTTTCCTCACATAAATTTACAAGAATTCATTAAGACAAGGGGGAAGCAGAGCTGATACATAACATAATATTTACCAAGAAGCTTTGGCCAAGATAACTTATTCTCAAATTCCAACAGCAAATTAGGTCTCTTCTCCTATTTCACTGCATTTCATTTACATATATACCAGGCCCTTTCATAATAATCATAACAATTCCCTCAGCTTACTGAAATAAACATGAATTCAAAAGAAACACATCAACATACAGATCCTTCAACTGAACAAGAGAGAGAACAAAAATTAGTACACATCAATTCCCACACACCTACCAATTTCCATAGTTGTGAAACTCTGATTAGTCATAAAAAAAGAAACCAAAAATTATGCAGTTTCGTAACAATCCAGGAGACAATTCCAAATTCTGATAAATCATAAAAATAAACTAAAAATTATACAGTTCCATAGCAATTCAGAAGGCAATCCCAAAGGTGTACTCATGACTTTCCTGACAAATGAGGATACTCCTTATCTGATCTTTCACCATTCCATTTTTTTATTTATTTCCATTTCAAATAAAAGGAAATACAAACAGAAAAGGGCTTTTTCCTACTGTCACTTACATTACTTTCAGAAAACTGTGTCAATCATCTTCAGAGAAGGGACTTTAGCATAAAGCTAAGGCACATCTGTAACTCAAAGAATCACAGAATCACAGAACATTAGGGCTTGGAAAGGACCTTGAAAGATCATCTAGTTCAATCTGCTTTCCACAGCAGGATTCCCTAGATCAAGTTGCACAGGAACATGTCCAGCCAAAGTAAGCCTCAGTAGGATGGTTCATTTCCTTCAACTTAGTGACAAACATAAAAGTTGGGGATCTAAAGTAAGGACTTGGTTGTAAACCTAAAGATTGCTTCATCTTAAGAAAACTCAATGATAGTCATTAATACATGTAATTCACAATTCTCTCTGAAAGAAGCAGTAGTAGTGGCTGGGCAGCTCTCCACCTGGAGCTGGACAGCTCCACTGAAATCAATGTGTTAGACCCACAATGAACAGAAATCTCTTAGGGACCTCTGGAGTTAATCATGAGCCCACCAGCTGGAGTAAATTCACGTACTCTGACTAAAATCAATGGTGTTAGTTGGATTTACAGCCACTGAAGGAGTGGTGCCATGTTATATAGCAAATAAAATAGAGGAAAAACTGAATATATTTTGCTGGGAGGGAAGCCATAGGACTTCTTTAACTTGAGCCTGAAACCGCTGTTGGAAATACAGAGTGGGCTTCATTTTTACTCTGTTCTTTTCCCAGGCTCAAGGATCATTGAGACTATGAAGTTTTTTGCCTAAACCTGCATAACCCAAAGATACTGTAGGCATTGGCATGACCCATAGTAAGATAGGAGGTCATAGGGTCACAGAACATTAGGGATTAGAAGAGACCTTGAAAAATCATCTAGTCTAACCCCTCTGCCACAGCAGAATCCCCTAGATCAAGTTACACAAGAACTTATCCAGGCAGGTTTTAAATGTCTCCAGAGAAAAAGACTCCACAACCCCCCTGGGCAGACCCTCTCTGTGCTCTGTCACCCTCACGTGAAGTCAGTCTCTACAAGACAGGTGTGCAGTTAAGAGGAAGAGAGAACACAAGATACTGAGAGCAGTTTGGAGAGGAGTCTGGTACTACCTTCACTTTAACCCTCTGAAGGAGGAAACACCCCTCTCTCAAAATCATAGAATCACAGAACATTAAGGATTTGGAGGAACCTCAAAGGATCATCTAGTCCAATTCCCCTGCCACAGCAGGATCACCTAGACCAAGTCACATAGGAACATATCCAGGCAGGTTTTAACCTTCTCCTTACTACTTTAGGGCTCTGAGATTGTAAGATGTAGGGCTCTGAGACTGTAAGTGGAAACTACTCCTAAGCTTTTGAGTGTACTTGCTAGTTGCCTAAGCTTCCTGTAAGAAGTTACACAAGATGTTTATGACAGAGACTCCATGGTACCAGGACAAAACATGCATTACAGAATTTATGAACTATGTTTCATGGAGCAGAAATGTAGCAGAGGCAGAAAACTCAGTGTTGCAACTTTACACAAAAGAAAACAAAAACATGATGTCTTCTCTGTCTCTTTCATTACTTGCCCCAGTTTTACTCAGCTCAGTCAAAACCCCTCCATTCCTCTGATTGCCTCCCTGTTGTCACCATCTCTGCCTCATCCCAATACTCACTCCAAAGCAGCAAAGACTGCAGTGACACAGCCCCTTCATCTCATTCCAACAGGGCCATTCGGTACCTGCTGCCACGGCTGTTGCTCTGACTTCTTTGTGCCTAGCACTGAAACTCTCTTGTAATCCTGTAAGCTGTGCCTTCAAGATTTTTTTCATTTTCTGATTTACAGGAGTATTTTTCAGACTCCCAGAAATTGTAATAATGATTGGAATCTCTGGCAAAAATCCAGCATTTCCTCAACAGTTCTGTCTTTGGCTCTTACTTCTCTGGAAACAGAAGGTTGTGATTGGTGTTCAGGTTACCAATTAGTTAATCATCGTCACTTTTCTCCTCAGACAAGTTAAGTGTGCAAACATCTCTCCTTATAAAAATCAAGCTCCACTTGAGTGATTTTTCCTGACTAACAGTGAGGTTTGTATACACACATTACTGTAATAATGTCAGAGTTCAATCATACGCAGAGTTTATTAGATTTTGTTTTATTCTTGCCCTTGAATTATTCATTGACCATCTATAATTTCCCAAAGAATAATTTCATAAAGTGCTGCAGCAATAAAACTTCCCATCTATAGCACACCAGCACGGATGGTATTTATGAGGCACTCAAAGAAATATCAGCCTGTTTACATTAATCATGTAAAAGTATTGGAAAATTATATTTAATCATTTCTGTTTGAAAATAAAACCTGCTCAGAGCTTTAAAACCTGCATGAAGCCTAGAATTAAATTTCATACAAGATTTTCTGCAACAATACACATAATTATTCAATACTTCCAGGTTTGCCTGGTGTTCTGTAATCTCTTGTCTCATTTTCTCTGAATCGTGAGTTGTATGTAATCTTTTTTATTTAGTAGGTTTTGCTTAGAACATTCCAGATTCAATACGGAGAAACAGTGAGATACATAAAACCCTGTCCTTTGGTCAAGACAAGCTGAAGAGCAAGATGTCTCCTTTTTGAAAGCCATTTCTGATTCTCAGGACCACCAGGACACTGACACAGCTTCAGGCACCCCCTGATCTTATTCCAGCCTCTGCCACAAGAAGTGGCACCTTTGCACTACCTTGCTGGCACGTGGGGTTGGGGACACATTGTGACCTTACAGAGTTGCCTCAGAACCAGAGGGAAGGGTTTCAAGCTCCATCAGGGTAGTTTTAGATTGGACATCAGAAAAAAATTCTTCACATAAAGAGTGGTCAGGCACTGGAAAGGGTTGGCCAGGATGGTGGTTTAGTCACCCACCCCTGGATGAGTTTAAAAATCTCTTAGTTGTAGTGTTGGAGGATATGGTTTAAGGGTAAACATGTAGTGTAAGGTTGATGGTTGGGCTCGATGATCCCAAGGGTCTTTTCCAACCTCAGTGATTCTATGATTCTACAAAATCTCTTCCAGGACCATGATTAAGGATAACGATCCATCCCGCAACTGGCTGTAGGAAGCAAAGATGTGGCCTACTAGACTTTACCACTAAAAGTGTAGTGACACTGGAATTGGAAGTGGTAAGACTAATAAATTCTTTTGAATGCCACCTAGTTGGAGAATTAACTTCCCTGTGTTTGGTATTTGAGAGCACCAAGCCATGCTGTGTTTCAGTTTGTTCTATCTGACAATTAAATTTCCCAGCCTTTGCTATACTCTGCCTACGCAAAGTCTGAAGACACAACCTTCTCTTCAGCAGGAAAAAATTCTTCCTAATATTTCTGGCAGTCTCACAGGCACTTTAAACCAAACCCTGCTAATATCTTTGAGGTGTTTTAAAAGATAAATATGGGATGTACTGCTGTTCCAAGCTTGTGGCATATGAAATTAAATGGAAAGTGGGTGAGCATGATCCTTAATGAATCGGAATACACTGTCATGGACCTTCAGAACTCTGTGTCACAGACCTGCATTGGAGAATCCAGGAACATTCCAATAAAGTCAATTATTGGAAAGCTGGAATCTGCAAATAAGGGAGCTTGTACTTAATTAGACAAGAAATCTATGAAAACATAGAATGCCTTTCTGATCTCTGAGAAGTGTGTTTGTGCGTTGAGTATACAAATCTATATATATAGATGAAAGATCTGTTTCAGAATGTTAGTGTCCCTGCAAAGGAATCAAAGAATAAACAATTGGTGTAATACTAACCAGCTCAGCTTTCCATTTGGAACATTAATAACTGATTGAAATGGTTTGGCCTCCTGTATATGAGCCACCCCATAGCGCTTCAGCTGATTTTTTATTCTCTTCATGCAGAAACCTTTTAGCTAATCATTTTCATCTTCATGTGTCAATAATCCTGCATCTCTAGGGCAATGACTTTTACTCAGCAAATGTTAAACAGAAATAAAACCACCAGGAACAGTCGAAGAATGAGAATTTCAGTAAGAATTTAGCAATATATTGATTTACTTCTCATCCTTCTGACTTCTTACTATGTCATCTCCTGAATTCAATAAGAGCTAAAACATCATGTGACTTAAGGGCTTGGACCAGCCCTACTAAAATTATTTTTTAATGGCTTCTTCACCAACAGCAGATACAGAAAAACTGTTTACAGTAGCAAAGGTGCTAGAAAATGGTTAATAATCTCTTCGTTACAGTCACAAACTACGAGTGAGTGATCTCTTCTATAAATATAGACAGAATAACAAGCACAAATTTGAAGATAAAGAAGTGAGTATATACCATAGGAGGAAAACAAAGCCTGAAATGAAAAGCCATGTTCCTGTGGATTTCTAAATATAACATATTACTTGTGCTACATTTCACAGAATCACAGAACATTAGGTATTGGAAGAGACCTCAAAAGATCGTCTAAACCAATCCTCCTGTCAGAACAGGATCACATAGACCAAGTTGCACAGGAACATATCCAGGCGGGTTTTAAATGTCTCCACATACCCTACACCCCTCCTCCTTGGAAGCCAGTTAACACCATGTTCACATTTTATACTGTTCCATCCTTAAATAAAGTAAAATTAACTTCATGTAACTCTTGCATAAATATTTATAAGCATCTACCACCTAAGAGCCTCTTGGATGTGCCAAATCACTCTTGTGCAAACCAGCTGAACAAATACTCTTCAGCACTAACATACCAGTATGACAAACAGTGATGAGCACCAACTATTATTGTTGTCACTGTGTAAAGGAAGTGAAGAGACATGAGACAGTTAACAGAGCTCATAAATGGGTCCTCCCTGTAGCCAATGCAAATAGTGATTCTAGGGAAGTCAGTGGAATTGGGTTGGTTGAGTTGAACTGCAGTTCTGTCCCAACACAGACTGGCATGAGATGGAGTCTGAGCACAGGAATCCAATACAGTCATTAGTGTAATTAAGTCTAAATTCTGTAAGAAGTTGCATTCCTTTATAGCTGTGTTACACTGTCCATAATCCTGTTGCATTAATGTTCCCTGAACCATTTCTATTGCATTCTCCTGATGATCACCCCCAATTGCACATCTATCTTACATAGTTCAAAAGTGTCTTTGTTCAGGAATTCTTGCAAAATTTAAGTGCTACAGCTACGCTAATAATTTAAGGAAATTTGACATTGTGCAGGTGTTGGCTCAGGTGTGTTTCTAACCATTCTGTGAGCTGATTCTGTTCAGCCACGGGCAGAAATCTAAGCCAGACAAAAACCCCCAGGGAGCAGTATGGACAGCAGCATGAAATTCCATGAGGTGTTAAGAGCCACAATTTCTGCTGAAGGACATCTGAACAGCTGGTTCAAGTATCATATATAGGACATTAGCTTTCAGTTTAAAATTCAAAAGAGTCTACTTGCTTGAAAATGTATTCAAACTACAAATTGTTGAACACACCTGGCATCCTCCTATTGCTCATCTTCCCTTCATCATCTACTTAATGCTTTTTTTTATCCCAACAGGAACCAACACAGCAAGGTTAAAGAGTTAATGTACAAGCTATTGTGAGATATGAGCTCTTACTCAGGGCTTTTCTTAGAATTGCAGTACAAACTCCTTGTCAAGCTCATTCCTAGCTTTGTTTTCCATCTACTTGTCCTTTTCTCTTCTTCACTGTTATCTCATACAGACATTCCTCTTCCCCACTGGTGCCCACCCAGCAACCCCCCTTTGAATTCAGCTTAAAGCTCTCTGAATTAGCCTTGCCAATTCCTGCCCCACAACACTTCTTCCCTTCTGAGATAAACCTTTCCCATGTGTAACTGTCAGGTCTAGTGTCTTATAAAACCAACCATTATCAAAGAACCCGAAGCCCTGCCTGTAGCACCAGTCTTGTAGCCAGGCATTTATGAACTGACTCCTATTCCAGCCCATTCCACTTGAAAATGGAAGTAATGAGGAAAATATAATTTGTGCCCCAGACTCTCACCAAACATCCTGAGGCCTTGAAGACTTTCTTCGTTCCCCTCGGGATACACAATACAGCTTCCTCCCAACCTGTCTGGAAGATCAGCAGTGGGTAATAGTCAGTGTGATTCTGTGCATTTATCACACAATTTCATTTTCTGATCAAGAGCCAGCTATCTTCTGCTCTCTCCTCTGCTTGCCGCTTCCCCTGACAATGGAAATGGCTAAGGTCTGCAAACACATAGACCCTCCTGGAATCAGTTAACTGGAAAGCAATTAACAATGTAATGACTTCCTTTCTGTAAGTCATTATCAGCTCTGTCACACTTCTCTAGAGGCCTTTGGAGTAAACCTGTACACCAGTTCATTGATTTTGATAGCTACCTGCCAAGAAATAACCAGTACTTGTATTTACTTACTCAAGGTAGAAATGAAGAAATGAGTTAGAACAACTTCTGTTTGTGTTTAAATATGAACATGGGTGTCCTCCCCAATGAAGAGACATAGTAGATGGAATATCTAAGTTAAGCAGGGTTGGCCCTGATTTGTACTTGGATGAGAGACAGTCTGAGTACACCAGGTGCTGTAGACTTACTCTGCTCCAGCAGTAGTGGTTGGACTTAGATGATCTTTTGAGGTCCCTTCCAACCTGTAACATTCTCTGATTCTCTAATAGGAGATTTCAGCTTTGGTTTTCATAGCACCGAGAGCGTTGGGAAGAAAGAAACGCATTCTGGTATCCCAACAAAGTTTTATAACACAGGTGATGTGGTGCCAACGAAGCTACACCTGACGTATTTCATAATCTTTAACATGGTTGTCACAAATAAAAGCTGAACTCATTTCCGAGCTCTGGGTGCCTTAAATAACTGTCAAGGTCATATTTTGAATTGATAAACTTTACCATTAAAAAAGTCAAAATAATTTGAAGTTTGATGCAGAGTGTTTCACAGATTACTCCTCATAAAACAAAGGGAAATTCTGTAATTTGTTGTGACATTGGACTTCTTCAAAACTTAAATTTAGCTGCAGTTTCAGCAAGAGAGTCTACTTCATTAGCTACAGTTCAGATGCACAAGCTACAAAGTCTGCTTGTTCACTCACTGTGTGTGTCCTGTCTAAGTTTAGGGAAAGGAACAATCTAATTAGAAATAATCCTGCCAAGAACAAATATCAAACAACAAAAGCTGGGTGAAAAAGCTTTTCTTTTTTTTTTTAGCCTAGTTGCCAGATGAATCTGTTAACTAAGATGTGGGCTGTGGTCTTATCTGAAGCCCAGGATAATGAGTGCATCAGCCCATTTCACAGCTATTTATTTATTATAGCTTTTTAAAATATTATGATGTTTTCTAAACATAATGGGGTCTGCACCAAACCTGCTGATTGTGAAAAAATAAACAGGATACGGTTTTGGTGGACAGAGTATATGTAACACTAAGTAAACTGAGCTGCATAGAAGAAACAAGCTTTGGTTTATGGAATGTTGTTTCCTAATCTCTAACTCTCCTAGTGGGAAATAAAGTGCCTTTTATGAGGTTCTAGTCCCTCCAGAGTTATTTGGTAATAATGACTTAACAGCCAAAGTTTGACAGTAAAACCAATTTTTAAGTGAGCCAGAATCAGTTCTTTGGAGATTATCACGGGAGATCAAAGTCAGCAACAAATACCCAGAGCTGAATGTAGAATGTCAGGGTTGTTTTCTTAGTTCATAGAAGCCTCTGAGTTTTATATGGTCTCCTTGCTAATTAAGATTCAGTATATCAGTGAGCTGTGATCTTTGGTGTCTTCCACACCTGAATAATAGTTTCTGACATTTAAGTCAAGCTGAATCTGAGTGTCTTAGTGACAGTAATGAACTGTATACTCAGAACTGCATTATAACAAGGGTTCCTAGGTTGGGTTTCCTGGGTTTCTTTGCAAAAGTGGAGGTAGCAGCAGACTGAGCTCTTTTTAAGGTAATCTCACATTAGCTACCATGTTTCAACATTAAGGTAAATATTGACTGCATCAAGGTAAATGAAGATATAAATCCTTGTGAAGTCTGTATCATACTTCCTATTTTACAACATAATGTTTCTGCAAGTAGTACAAAATAAATTCAGCCCTTTTTAAGACTTTCAGGGACTTTTGAGACACAAAAATTCAGCACTGCAACCACTGCTGAAACCAAGTTCCTATTTCCTAAAATTTCCTATAATCACATCACTGTACCAGTTTTTCCACAAATCTAATTCATTGAACTGCAAACTCAGGAGTAACATCTTAATCAGCAAATGTGCATGGCTTCCTGCCAGCACGTGAGTCACAGCAGAGTGTTGGTGCCATTTGTTTCTCACAGCAGCTGAATATTAGAATCATAGAATCATAGAATCATTACGGATTGGAAGGGACCTTGAAAGATCATCTAGTCCAATCCACCTGCAACAGCAGGATCACCTAAACCAAGTCACACAGGAACCTGTCCAGTCGGGTCTTGAACATCTCCAGAGAAGGAGACTCCACAACCCCCCTGGGCAGCCTGTTCCAGTGCTCTGTCACCCTCACCGTGAAGAAGTGCCTTCTCAGGTTGATGTGGAACCTCCTATGTTCCAGCTTACAACCATTGCCCCTTGTCCTATCACTACATGACACCGAGAACAGCCCAGTGCCATCCTCCTGACACCCACCCCTCAAATATTTGTAGACATTAATGAGTTTTGCTTAAACTCATCCCATAAGGGTGAGGGGACACAAAACCTCCACAACTGAGGCTTCTTTTCCTGTGCCACTTGGTCTAGGTGATCCTGCTGTGTCAGGGGGTTTGGACTAGATGATCTTACATGGCCCCTTCCAATCCCTAATGTTCTGTGAGTCTGTGAAACTCAAAGGAAAACTACAAGTATGCCTTTGGAGAGTGACGGGCAAATCAAACTGTTCATCATAAAGAGGTTTAACCAGCTAAGAAGGATAAGAACTAATCAAACTGGGAATGTGATATTTTGGCAGATACCTCATTTTTTTATGTTACCAAGGGTCAAATTCTGTCTGTTTTATTCCTAAGCAAGTTCACTTGAATCAGCAAAATGCAGCATGTGCTGAAGTTAATATAAATTCTAGCTGTGCAAACAATGTGATTGTGACATCATCGACTCCGCTGTCTCAAGGGACTTAAAGGAGGAAGACAGAACAAAAAAGCAGAATTGAGACCAGACTGCTCTGACACCCAAAGTTCAAAAGTAGGCACTACCTCCACTTTATTGTAAGACTGGTTTTAATGAATTTCAGAGAACATTAGCTGCAGCAAGTGCTTCTGTTTGAGCTGTGTGCTCTCAGAGATGCTCTAGGAGTAAAGCTTTACATAATGAGCAAAATCAGAAATCAAACAGTTCACTGGCTCTCATCTAAAACTGAATGTAAAAACAAGCTGGTTAATTAGGAAACTCTACAAAGTGTCAATATCAGAGGAAAAGAAGTCTGTACCAGAAATTATTTTTAAAAACAGTTACCCTGACACCTAAATCCATAGTTCCATTATTTTTTGGTATCCACACTAACTGTATAGTAGCCTGGAAAACAAAGCTGGGCTTATCACAGAACACTAGGGATTGGAAGATCATCTAGTCCAATCCTCCTACCACAGCAGAATCACCTAGATTAAGTCACACAAGAACTTATCCAGGCAGGTTTTAAATGTCTCCAGAGAAGGAGACTCCACAGGCCCCCTGGGCAGCCCTTTCCAGTGCTGTGTCACCCTCACCGTGAAGAAGTTCCTTCTCATATTGATGTGGAACCACGTATGTTCCAGCTCACACATTGCCCCTTCTCCTATCATTAGATGACACTGAGGAGAGCCTGGCTCCACCCTTCTGAGACCCACCCTTCACATGCAATTGTGGTGATGCCTGTGTGAGGAACCAAACAGGTTTTTCCA
This sequence comes from Rhinopomastus cyanomelas, assembly GCA_013400115.1. Taxonomy (NCBI): domain Eukaryota; kingdom Metazoa; phylum Chordata; class Aves; order Bucerotiformes; family Rhinopomastidae; genus Rhinopomastus; species Rhinopomastus cyanomelas. The sequence goes on along the minus strand of VXBP01003389.1, from coordinate 27,192 downwards.
TAATTGAGTTTTTGTAAAATATGGACACAAGAGCTCAAAACCAAAATAGGTTGGTAATGTAAGGAAGAAAGATTAAAACACATCTATCATCATATAGTCCTAGTCCTCTACAATCACACTAACAGAAAGTTAAAATATGTTTAAAATACTCTCTCTCATCCTGCCTAACCTGGACAGATTTTGCTGTCTTTGTTTCCTTTGTCCTTTCTTATTTTGGGTTCTCTCATATCTACACCACTTCTCCAGCACACATGGATTTTGCAGCTCACAGCCTCCACAGATAAGAAATAAGTAAGATACTTTACTTTCAAACATCAGTCATGAGCTCAAGTTACAAGCCTGTGGCAAATTTAGTTGGTTTTGTTAATGAAAATTTATAGCTTTCACTGCAAAACATTTTCCCTGTGAGCAGACATTAAAGTAGCGTTAAGTGGAAGCACTCCAACTCAAACAGCAGCACTTTGCAATAATTTGAAAAACGAAATACAGTAGCACTAAATATATATCTACATACCCAAACCACATTAGCTCTGAGTGTGCCAGGCATGATATATGCATTTAGTAATAGGATAGGAAGTCCCCATCCCATATAGCCTGCAGTCTGAGTAGACAAAATGAAGGAAGATAGTGACTGTTTTGTAGGGAAAAAAACACTAAAGCATTGTTTTGAATTATAAACAATCTAAGTGCTAGGACGTCAGTAAACTACCACAGATCTGGGAATAGAACAGAGACCTAAGTCCCTCACCAGTCTTCGCCATAAGACTTCTCCTTCTGAATAAAACGCTATATGACTTGGTATTGAACTAGAAAGTTTTTTAATCAAGTAGTATTTCACAGAATCACAGAACATTAGAGATTGGAAAGGACCTTGAAAGATCATCTAGTCCAATTCCCCTGACACAGCAGGATCACCTAGATTAAGTCACACAGGAACATATCCAGATGGGTTTCAAACTTCTCCAGAGAAGGAGACTCCCCAACCTCCCTGGGCAGCCCCTTCCAGTGCTCTGTCACCCTCACAGTGAAGAAGTTCCTTTTCATATTTCTATGGAACCTCCTGTGTTCCAGCTCACACCCATTGCCCCTTGTCCTATCATTAGATGACACTGAGAAGAGCCTGTCTCCATTCTCCTGACACTCACCCTTCACATAACTGTAGACATTAATGAGGTCACCCCTCAGTCTCCTCTTCCCCAAACTAAAGAGACCCAGCTCCCTCAGCCTTTCCTCATAAAGGAGGTGTTCTACTCCATCATCTTCATGGCTCTGCCCTGGACTCTCTCCAGCAGTTCTGTGTCCCTCCTGTGTATTTGTGTGACACACAAACACAACATTTTCTCGAAAAAGCAAACCCAACTTTTCTTCAGACACTATGTAACTCATCAATGACTTTTCAATTTACAACTAAACTGCAATCAACTGCTACTGCCTTCATATCCTGTTTTCTCATCTATTTCAGCAATATATCTGGATTTTCTTTTCCAGCTGAAACTACTTGTGGATTTTTCAGAGACAAAGAAAACATTTATAGTAAAACTGAGATTTGCTCATCCTGAGACTGGACACCTGACTGGCACAAACCAGAAAATATGATCACAGAATCATAGAATCATCAAGGATGAAAGAGACCTCCAAGATCATCCAGTCCAACCATCAACCCAACCCCACCCTGCCCACTAAAGCCTGTGTCCTAGTGCCACATCTATGCATTTTTTAACACTTCCAGGGATGGCGACAGCATCTCCCTGGACAGCATATTCCAACACCTGATGACTCTTTCTGTTAAGACATCTTTCCTAATGTTTAATCTAAACCTCCCCTGGCACAGCTTCAGGTCATTTCCTCTTGTTCTATCACTACTAATCAAGGATAAATATGTGGAACACCTGGAGCTGCACCTCTCATATAATCCTTTTTGACAATGTCCAAGGCAGCAATGGTAACTCACCAACAAAAAAAATATGAAGCCAAAGAGATATTTCCCTTCATAATTTACACACAGTGCAGGGCAAGCCTGAAGTAGTTAAAGAGCTAAGAACTCAGTGTTATGTGAAAGTTAACGCCTTGGGTGGCCTTGTGCCCTAAACCATTATAAAGCATTGACTCAAGGGAGATCAATACCAACATCTCCTGGCAGTGCTGGAGTGTGGAGCTTATGAAATCTGAAAAGATCACAGCCTGAAATGGTAATTGGCAGAGAGTGACAGGATTTTTTATTGCTCTTACTATACTTGAAAAATAAACATGTTTGGGTTATGTTTATGGGGAAAACAAAATTGTTTAACTTCAGCTTTTATTACTATTTTACTACCCAGTGGTTTTCTTTCTCACTTCAGTCAATAGGGCCATCTTCAGATGAGGGTTTGGGGGATTTGTTTTGGTTTTTAAAAAAGGGAAACTATTCAGTTGCAGGACTACAAAATTTTCCTACACTTACTACTACTGTATTTCCAAGCAGCCACCAGGGCAATGTATAAAATATTCTGGAATTAATAGAGCAAAGAAGAAAAGGGAAGATGGCAAGCCACTGTATCTTAACAGCTGGGTGCCAATTACTACTGCTGTTAACAAAACACAGCCATCTACTGGAGGTGTCTGTGTCTCCCAACTTGCACAAAGTGGCAATTCAATTAGAGGTCTCTTCCTTTCACAAAGCTCAAAATGTTAAACAAGATTTTCACCTAAAAAGATGAATGTTCACCACTCCATTTCCTTGAAGCATTATCACACTCCTTTATTGGCATCCAAGTTCTTCTAATTTTCCACTCTTTTATCAATTGATATGTTTTGTAACTTTCAGCTTTGTGTACATTTAAAGTTCAAGATCTGCTGTATGAGAAGGATTGTGTGAGAGAGTTTAAAGAGATGTGTATGACAGGAGGTGAGGTATTTTTTGCCATGTGTGCACTTCCACTTAATGCCACCTGTAGCATGTGAAATGTGTTTGGCATTATGAGATTGTTCTAATTTAATTCGAAAACTTTAATGATTCCTTGGTTGCTCTATTTTTCAGAGCTGCATATGTCCAGTTTCATTTTTTTAATAAAGGAAGCTGCATATGTCCATAGGATAATATCAGCAGCATTCAAGGTCAGAAGCATAAGTCTGGAAGAGTACAAACTGAGGATCTAATAGAACAAATTGTAGAAATAATCAAAGGCTTCTGGGGAGGTTTTGCTTTCAGACACACAAGCCCTCAGTCCACACTCAACTCATGATTTCTCTTTATTCTGTATCTAAAGAGAGCTATTTCAGATGTCACTCCTAATCACAAAGTCCCTAATCCATTGATTACTAGAAGCTTTGGGGATGTATAAAGTCAATTCCCTTCTTTTTTTCTAACTGGTCTTTTCTCCGCTATGCATTTACTGCTCATGTGATACCAGGCTTGCCAAAGGCAGGAAAGAAGGGTGTTTAAGATAAAGCCCTCTAGTAGTAAGTCAATCACCTGTTTTGCCACTTTGACACAGGGAGACTCCGCAAAGAGCTCAGAGTAGGGAGAAAGCCAGGGGTTTAACAGGACATCCATATACTAAGCAGTTCTTCCAACACACAATTTGGAAAATATGAGCTATTTCAGTACACTAAATCAGCAGAAAGAGATCTGTTCACTGTTGTTGTATTAGTTTTCTGCTAACTCAGTGCACTTAAATGGCTCAGCAAGCCAGTGGCCAAGGAAGTCAAGCAAAGGGTTTGGGTAGAGGCAAGAGATGACAGCAAGGAATCCAGCAGTTGGGTCGCCTTAGGCTGTGAGAGCTCTATGGCCTTAATTTCCTGTCATTTTTCACTTTTGATTGGATTATCAAGGGGTCAGACAGGGAGCAGTGCTATTGGAAAGAAATGGGAACACACAGCTGGAGGAAAAGGAGAACAGCAGCACTCCGGTGGCCCTGCTTAGATTAGTTTAAACCACTTGAGTCACTAGTGTGTTGTATTTTTCAGCTCTGTTTCCAAAGGTGATATCCTTACAAGTGATTAATTCCCTCAGCTGGAGTAGCAAAGATATTTCTAAAGGATTGTTGGTGAGAGATCACTAAGCAGTCTCACTGTTAACAACCAACCTGCTCACTCAAGTTCCCATCTTGATCTTGAAGCACAGAAAGGCTTTAAAGGAAATTAGTGCAACTTGGAAGGTAAGGGGAACTGGTAGCAGAGAAAGAGTAAAGCTAGCAGAGCTACACATCTGCATTATCAAAATGCTTTCCCTTTGATTCTGTCAATAACTAAGGTGCTTTTGCACATGTTAAACACCTAGTTCACTTTTGAAACCCTCTTTAAAATTCCCACTGAATCAAGGAATCTGGGAGTTATCCTGAAGTGTGGTAAACCAGCTATTGGTTACAAGTCTGCAAGGATAAGAGCTCTGAGGAAAGACAGGAAAGGAGACACAAATTCCTAGCTAAAGATTTATTGACTTCATTTTCTAAATCTCTTACTAATTAGTATGCAGAGTCATTCACAAAGCAATCAGAAAACTGAGAAATTCAAAGGCAACAAAAAGGCCAGGAATTGCACTTCTCACGCTACCTGTTGCAATCTTTTCCAGCTCTTTGTTTCCTGCATCTTACAGATGTGACTCAGTGATAAGACCTCAGTTACTTATGGAGAACATTTAGCCATATTCTGCTCTCAGAAGAATCAGTGTCAACAGACAAGTACCTACATTTTCTTTAGCATCTTAAATAGAAACATAGAACGGTTTAGGTTGGAAGGGACCTCAGAGATCACCCAATTCCAACACCCTGCCATGGGCAGGGCCACCTCTCACGAAACCAGGTTGCCCAGAGCCCCATCCAACCTGGCTTTGAACACTTCCAAGGATGGAGCAGGAAGAGATTATTTACATTTTTCTACTGAAGAAGAAATGTGCTTAAATACGTTATAGGAAACTTAATATCCTTTGCTCAATTTCTCTGTTTTCCCCTTTTTTACTGGAGCTGAAAAACACTCTGTTCATGCAGGACTTTGCAGAAATCTAAACTCCTCTAGAACTCTGCCTTTTTTACAAAACCATTACTTAGTAAATTTGAAATTATTTTTTATGCATTTCTATTGTATCCAGAGAACTCGCAGATTTACAAAGCTATTCAGAAAAAATTACTGTGTGGCCTAGAACAACCAAACTTGGGTCTGTATTGGCCAGGAAGGGAAGGAGAGAATCCTGGAAGTGTTTCAGTTGGATGCTGAAAGGGTACTTGGAGGTAAAACTTATAGAATCATAGAATCATTTGGGTTGGAAAAGACTCTTGGGATCATCGAGTCCAACCATCAGCCCTACTCTACAAGTTCACTCCTAAACCAGATCCCCAAATACCACATCCAAGCATCTTTTATACTCATCTAGGGATGGGGACTCAACCACCACCCTGGGCAGCCCATCCAGTGCCTGACCACTCTTTCCATGAAGAATTTTTTCCTGATTTCCAATCTAAACCTACCCTGTTGGAGCTTGAAGCCCTTCCCTCTAGTTCTGTCACTAATTACCTGTGAGAAGAGATCAGAACCAATATCTCCACAGTGTCCTTTCAGACAGTTGTAGAGAGCAATGAGGTCTCCATCTCCCCTTAGCCTCCTCTTCCTCAAACTAAAGAGCCCCAACTCTCTCAATCTCTCCTCATAAGACTTATTCTCCATCCCCTTCCCCAGTTTTGTTGCCCTCCTCTGCACTCGTTCAGCACCTTGATGTCTCCCTTGTACTGAGGTGCCCAAAACTGGACACAGTACTCATAGGGAACAACTCACCAGAGATAAAGAAATTGTCTCAGGATGTTTTGCAGCTATGAAATAGCAAATCATACCATGTGATTGGGGAGGGGTAGAGGGATTTCTTTTAAGTCAAAATCTAAAATTTTTTCAACCTTCATGGATAATAGACTCAATTTTTAATGAACTTCCAATAGCTTCTTTTTAAAAATATGACTCAAATAACTTACCATGGTTTAGTGTAGCATAAATGTGTTTTTCTAGGCTTGTCTAGGGACCACAGAATGTATTTCATTGGCATATCAAATAATATCTAAATGGTTTCTTCTACAATTTGTAATATTTCTGTTATATTAATAGAATACGAGCCCACTTCTTCAGCTAATTAAGTCACACACAAGCATTCTCATGTGTGTTAGTTGAAAACTGCAGTAAGTCAAAAAAATACCAACATATCTCAAAGACACTGTATTCATAGCTTATAAGGATCCAGTCTGTAATCACATCTATAATTCATTTGACCCAATGCCCCTTGAGTCAATTTACACCACTTCCATAAAACCTTCCAGATTATATTTAATTCAAAATTGTCTGCATAGGAGTAAAAAACTCAAGTTAGTATAAGGAAAAAACCCAACCCAACAGACAAGCCATTAAAACCATAACCCAAAGCCACACAGGACACATAGTCTATAAATTAAACTATTCCAACAGGCGTGCTTGCATTTGTGATGTGATCTGTAGGCTAGTCCAATTATCCCATTGATCCAAACTTTTGTAAAGGGCTTAGAACATCATGTCACAACATTTCATGGGCTAAAATATTTTGTAAAATACTAATTATTTCATAATCCAAAGTGAAAGTCTAGAACTGGTAAATGACCCTGAATTCATTAGCAGCTAAGATTACATTAGAGAATGTTCCTGGACAGGTATTCACCAGTCACAAGATGGAGCTCCTATAAAAGCCAGCCAGTAAACTTCCTCCCTTTCACCAAATGGTCTCTTAGCACAGCTGGTATCACTGAGTAGTACAATTTCACAAAGGGGTCAGGTAAACATCTAAACTTATTTCTTTTCCTATTTTAAAAACTTTGTTCCAAGAGTGTAAAGCTTTTAAAGAGGCATTGCTGTAGTGCTGCTCACTGCAGTTCCCAACGGAAGATACACGTGGGGCTGTAAGGCTGGCACAAATTCCCGGTAGCCTCACAACATTTTTCCCAGGTAGCCTCACAACATACTTGCTCTCGGTCTGTCCTTGATGCAAGGCAGGTGCTACTCCGTCAAAAAGTAGGGCCGTAGTGTCACCTAGTGGGGAGTTCTGTCTCTCTTCTCACAGTACCAACAAATAACACGTTAAGGAAAATGGGCTTTCTGATATTCTGCACTCCAGTCCACCGTTCTCCTATTAAATGCTCTTTATTCTTTTTCTTTTTTTCCTTTCTAAAAGTCAGGCAGTTCAGACTACAACACACATACTGCACTTTTCCTCAGCCATTTACTACACATCTGGTGAGTAATTGGTCTTAACTGGCTGATTTCAACACATGCTGAGCTCTGTGTCTGTTCTTTTGATTCCATGTCAGTTCCTTAATGCAGATTCTCAATGCAGTTTCTCTTCAATATTCCACTCCATTTTTTCCTACACTCCATTTTTACTACAAGGACACCACACCCACCTAATTCTGTTTCCATTTCCTCACTGGGACTCTAATGACCTTTGAAATAAGTCTCAGCTGATTCTTTAACAGTAACAAGGATTATTTTTTTTTTTTCAAGGATGGCTCTGGCTGCTACATTGGAATTAGGGAGCACAAAGCTGTGGCTTGACAAGAGAAACAGTGATGACTGGTTTCACTCCATACGGGTGTGATGACCAAACATTTTATCAACAATTTTAGCACATTTCTTATGCAGAGACTAAAATTTCCTTTATGACCTCACCTGAAATAAAATTATCAAGAATTCCTTTAATAGTGACAGAGATGATCACAGACTATGGGGTAGTTTCACTTAGCAAAGTATTACGTTTGCCTTGACTTTATCAAACAGCTAGGAGAAAGGCTGTAAAGGGGAGTCTGCTGCATCATGACCTTGTGGGAGCAAACATATCTAGAGGCAAATAGGAGCCTTTGCTGGAGCTTGCTTTCTCTGTCATAAAACATCTATGCCCTCTTCCTCAGATGTATTGAAAAAGAAAACAGTTAGTATTTTCCTATGTTTCTGTAGCTAATATAATCCTGATTATTATACTGCGTGGATAGTAAAAGGGAGAAAACCAAGTCAAATTTAAGTCAAGTCAAACATTGCTATATTCTTAGAAGGAGCTTCCTCATAAACACAGACAAATACTGCTGGAGACCACAAGATGGAGTAAAACTAAGCAGCATAAAGCCTATACTAAGTCGGTTATGAATCATGGGTGAATAAGAGGCTCCTGACCTCTAAATTCTCAACAAAAATATAAGAACTTCCCTTTTTGTGGAACATGAGTTATTAAATTTTCAGTGTCTGAGAAGCCAGAAGACAGAATCAACCTTAAAGTATCTTATAGTGGGAAAACAAATAAGATACAGACCTGAAGATTTATTTTGCAGTGAGATTACTGAAACTGATGTTGAACTTTCCTATCCCTCCTCCTTATCATATTTCTTCAAAAAAAAAAGAAACAAAACTTTATGTAGCGAAAAAAAGGTAATAAAGATAACCTAAAATCTCTTAACTACATGAGTGATCTATCTCAAGCACAGGCAGTTGCTAAGTGCAAAAATGATAATATGATGTTCATCAATATTTGAGACACCCAGTAAGATGAAATTTGCATACCAGGGTAATTTCACTTCCCCATTGTGTCAGATCTTTTCTACCAAACAGAGCCCAAACACATTAATGAAGAAACTTTACTGACTACAGTTTTTCTGTAATGTCAGTGATGCAAGCAAACACACTCACAGCAGTTAAACTGTCGTACCTATTGACCACTTTAATAAAATTATGATGAATTAGAACCATAGAACGGTTTAGGTTAGGAGGAATCTTAAAGATCATCTAGTTCCAAGCCCTCTGCCATGAGCAGTGATGTGTCTTACTAGACCATGTTGCTCAAAGCACCATCCAACCTGGTCTTGAGCACTTCCAGGGGGAGTATCCACAACCTCCCTGGGCAATATGTTTAGTGCCTCAGCACCCTCACAGGGAGGAATTTCTTCCTCAGATCTAAACTAATTCTCCACTCTTACAGTTTGAGATTATTCCTCATTGTCCTATCAATAGATGCCTCTCCAACTTTCCCGTAGCCCCCTTTCAGATACTGGGAGCTGCTATAAGGGTCCTCTACAGCCTTCTCATCTCCAGGCTGAACAACCCGATCTCCCACAGCCTGTCTTCATAGGAGAGGTGCTCTAGCCCTCAGCAGAGTAATAAAGATTCCTTTTCAGTTGTCAAAACTGAACTGTCTGAATCAGAGATGTCAAAATACACTTTAAATTCTCTAATGGAAAATTACATGTGAGAACACAGGAATAAAAATCTGTGAAGTACATTTTTGTTCCTTGTATAATGTGTTTAAAATAACTCCTTATTCGCCTTCCACCTCCACTCAGAACACCAAGCAAGCGGCTGGGTTCTGGAAAAGCTGGTCTGTCAGGCAGCTGAAGGGCTCGGCAGGTTCCCCTGTGTGTCGCTGCCTCCCAGCAGCAGCCGCAGTCATATGACACGGGAAAGATGGCTGAAGGGGAGAGCTGCGCCGCATCTGCCGCGGAAATAAAAGAAGACTTTGAGATTATTGACAAAAAGCAGATCCTTGAAGCGGCCGAGTTGAAAAACGAGTGGAAAGAGAAAACGGACGAAGCGAGGTGGTCTGCTCCCATCTTGTCGTTGGCCAGGAAAGCGTCGGAGAACTTGGCGCTGAGCTACGGCAGCGCGCTGAAGTCTGCATCTTTGGTAGGATTCATAGCCAAACCGGTCAGCACTGACAGCACAGCAAGAACAAGTATGGTTATGCTTCTTTGGTACCCTTGCTTTTGTGGGGCGCAGGTAGCTTTGCTCCCGTAAGTGCTGCTGATGAGTGCCGGCGACGTGTGGCTGTTAACTTTGGGGTTGGAGTTTATAACCGGGTGCTGCGGGGTTTTGCCTAAGTAAACTATAAAAGCAACACTTGCCAGAATCAGAAGAATCCTAAAGTCTTGATATGTTTGGGGAAATTGACTTTAGTTTTATGCAGTGCGCTTCTATTTGATACTTTCACCCTTAAAAGTTCAGCTGAGCAGCAGCCCGACGGTGCTGGTAAGTGATCTCATCCGCTGAGAAGGTTGCTATCTGTGCTGCTCACGTAGCTTTGCTCTCATAAAGTGGACAAGTGAACTAAGATGTAGATCTGTTGTCAGTCACTTTTAAATTGCACTAAAAATGCCTCCTATGTCACCACAGCTTGCTTTATTAAACATCTCTGCTCATGGATACAGCAGCCATGTGGACTTGTGAGAGGGGTATCAGGACTGCATTTAAAGGGCTTTTGGTGAATTCATATGGAAATGAAATCTCAGTTATAATCAGAATGTGTAAAAAAAACCCAAAACATTCGCATGTAGCGGTAATCAGCCCTGGAGTCTTGTACTGCCCCTCATTATAGGAAAGGCATTGAGATGCTGGAACATATCCAGAGGAGAGCTACCCAGCTCGTGAGGGGTTTAGAGAACTCGTCGTATGAGGAGAGGCTGAGGAAGCTGGGCAGGTTTAGCTTGGAGAAGAGGAGGCTGAGGAGGGACCTCATTGCCCTCTACAGCTACCTGAATGATGGCTGTACAGAGGTGGGCATTGGCCTCTTCTCCTTAGTAACTAATGACAGAACCCGGGTAAATGGTCTAAAGTTGAGGCAGAGGAGGTTTGCTTTGGATATTAGGAAGAAATTCTTTACAGAAAGAGTGGTTGGGCACTGGAATGGCCTTCCCAGGGAAGTGTTGAGTCACCATCCCTGGAGGTATTTAAGAAACTGTAGACATGGTGCTTCATGCCTTGCTATAGTGACAGGCCTGGAGAGGGTTCTTTTGTGTTTATTGATCAGTCAAGTATTTCAGGATTCGGGTATTTAGGTTTTTTGTTGTGGAACTGGTTGGACTCAGTTGTCTAGGAGGTCCATTCCACCCATGATTGTTCTGTGATTCTGTGCTAACTGGTGCTGGTCTTTTTGCTTCTACTCTTGTGTTCAGGCTGAAGTGGTGTGGGGGTGAATTGTGACTGTGTTTGGTAAATAAGTTACTGCTGATGGATTTTTTTAGTGTTTGGGAAAACTCAGTGCTGCATAGTCAGAGTTTAAGATTAATTCAGACAACACCAGGTTCTTGTCCTTCCCTTTAAGTCCTCACAGATTTTTTTTTTTTCCATCTTGAGCACCTGGGCTCTAGCCTAACAAAAGGCAGAATATCCTGTGTCCTCAGCTGCATTTGGAATAACACTGGGAATAGATGCCATTCAAAACAGCACAGAGCTTTTGGCAAGGGGTGGGGAATACAATGTTCTCTTGCCTGAAATGAAGCTCCCACACTTAATGGAACCGTTACCATAACTTGTCAGCTTCTTGTCTGTAAAGTAAGGGAACACCACGCTACCTCCCCAAATTGTTCAGAGTATTAAGATAAGGAGTTTTATGGAAAATTCTGTAAGAAAAAAACCTGTTCATAACTTAGGTAAGTGAACAATCACTAAATCACCTCTTCTGTCTATGCTACCTGTTCACTATTAACTTTGACCAAGCACTCAACTTAAAGCCAGTATTTTTAATAAATTAGGTGTGCAAGACCATTTGTGGAAAACGAGCAACTTGTTCCCTGCTGCCACCTTATTCCAGAGGTTCTGTAAGTTCTACCTGCTACTTCAGATCTGTTGATCCCACATAAGCTGTGCAAAGTAACATTGTTAAACCAGTGTCTGCTGGTAGAGAACCTTTGCAGAGGACAGGAACTACAAATCTAAAGAACACAAACCGACCTGTACTCTGTACTCTTCAAGAGATGACAAGCTGTTCACTTTTCTTCCTGCTTTAATGTTTGCCGACTTCAAAGTGCACTGTACAATTTCAGCAAACAAGGCATGGAGCTTCAAAAAGACATTGAGTCTGTTGAATGGAATGAGACAGAAAGCAGTGTGACTGCATTCTTAAAGGTTGCAGCATAACCTCTGTGATCTTTCACGCTTAGGTAACCCAATTCCTAATCTTTGAGGCTTGGCTTTGGTGTCTAACATATAATACCTATGTTTTGCATGTACCAACTAGTACAGAGCTTAGCAAAACACCTACTTGACTCTGTGGATTTGTCACAGTCTAAAAAACACTGTTTTAGTTATTATTTAACAATACATGACATAGCTTAATTGACATTTGTGTTCATAAAGGACATTTAATTCAGTTTTTTGCTTGTTTGAGGTTAAGCCTTGTGGGTAACAAGATACTAAGTGTATCTTGAACAAGGTTTACCAGCAAAATATTCCTACTGAAGTAAAAATGCACAGTCAGGGAGTCATCAGTTGGTATCGCTACTCAAATTGGTCCTTAAACCTTGGTTTCTTCACTCACCTTTCTGTTCTTAATGTGTATCTCAACAGTACCGATGTAAACAAAACACTGCAGCACTTTTAGTACCCAGTGTCATCTCAATGTATTTACATGCAGTTTTGAGGCCTCCACTGCACTGACGGTGGGCACCAATAAATGCCAAAGGGATCAGACAGGATCATTAAAATCAGTTTGGTAACCGACTTGTTTTCCACTTTACTGGTACCGGAAGAGTTTTGCTCGCTTTTAATTCTAAATTATCATTATGTGCAGAAAAGTAGTACCAGAAGATAGTTTTGCGTGGCGTTAGGCCTAGGATCTACAATCTCACGTGACTGGCACAGGGCCTCTGCCTGCGGCAGCTCTTTCTGCAGGGCAGTGTCTGACCCACAGCTACAGCAGGATGCCCCTAGGCTCAGAAGATCATTTAGGTGGCTACTGCTCTGCGATTGGTGGCCCCAGCGACCGTCTGAAGGAGCAGCAGTGTCTAACAGCCTGTTCTAGTCTCACTTCCCCTCAGCTCCGCGACTCGAAACTCTTTCTAAAATGGCGCCGGGCGCCACACGACCCGCCCGCCTCGCGCTCGTTCTCGCGAGATCCCGCAGCGGGGCGGGGGCTGCTGCCGCGGTAACGCGGGCGGGACCGCGGCGCCGCAGCCCGGCGGGGGCCGACACGGCCCAGGTAGGGGGCCCCCCCCCATAGCCCCTCACACCCCCGCTCACAGCCCTTCACACAGTCCCCTCACACCCACTGGTGTCACTTGATCGGTGACGCGGAGGTCACCCGCGTCTGTACCGGCTCTTGCCCAGTCGCTCGCCTCCGTAAGATGGAGACGCTGGCAGGGAGGCCCCGAGCGGCCCAAAAAGCTGCTTTAATCTCTCCAGCCGTGTGGGAGGTGGAGGTGGGATATGGGAAAGAATTGTGTTACTGAAAGGGTTATCCGGGTTGTCAGGGCAGTGGTGGAGGGCCCCGTCCCAGGATGGAGGCAAGAGTCGTGCAGACATGGAGCTTAGGGATGTGGTTTAGTCGGGGAGCTGTGAGCGCCGGGGTGATGGTTCAACTCGATCATCTGGAAGCTCTTTTCCAACCTGAGCGGTTCAGTGATCGGTGCGATCGTGTGTGATTGCAGGTGCCCGGTTACACACCATGGAGGAGCGCAGCAACCTCATGAACATGATGAAGCTCAGTATCAAAATCCTCATCCAGTCAGCCCTGAGCCTGGGCCGGACCCTGGACTCGGATTTCCCTCCCTTGCAGCAGTTCTTCGTGGTGCTGGAGCACTGCCTCAAGCATGGCCTGAAAGGTGGGACGCAGCTCCCCGTGAGGAGGGGCATGTAAATGAATCTGTGTCATGTCTCGCAGCGTCTCTGCTTTGACCTCTGTGTGATGTTAATTGCATGCAGCGAATGATGCTAATTGGAATTGCAGGTATAACTGTGTGGTTACCTTCCTGAGTATACTCTGTAGTTTGTGCCTCCTTAAACTGCCAAGAGATTTGTAATGCCTCCTTTTTTGTTGACATATTGGGAGCTGGTAAGACAAACAAAAATGTAGACTGGAATTTGCAATTCTGCTGTTGGCAGCCTGTCACTTTTCCTCATAAACCTCTCTTTAAACTTCTCTTTAGTGAAGAAGACTTTTATGGGACAGAACAAGTCATTTTTTGGTCCTTTGGAGCTAGTGGAAAAACTTTGTCCTGAAGCATCAGATATAGCAACCTGTGTTAAAAATCTGCCAGAGTTGAAGTAAGTTGGTTGTTGGGGATAATGCATTGCACTGGTGCGTAAAAGAATCCTCCATGTAGTCTCTCACCTTCCTTAATGAGATCTTGTTCCCAAATAGAAGAATAGAGTATGTAGGAGGCATTGACTTCTCCAGAAGATGAGGAGAATATCTCAAAATACTCAGTGCTTCTTGCTTAAACAGTGCTGCCAGATTAAAAACTGCATTTGAAAGCTTCTGTAACATTGCTAAAAATAACTGTGAAGTCTTCAGAGACATTTCCTTTCCTGTTCTTTACTTCGGTTTTATGACTCTGTGTCATTTTGTGGATGTGCTAGCAATATTTAACGTAACTCAGCATGATGGAAAGAGGCAAGTTTGATTGCTGGGGTGCGTCGGTAGTTGTGTTATTGGTTTATCTGAAAACTTATGTCTTTCCCAGTTAAGACAACTTCACAAGATACTTGCCCTTCACTGAAGCAGTAGGAAATGCTTCTGTGTTCTGGAGGCAACACGTCATTTCCACAGGGAGTATTTTGTTTTACTTTTGTGTTTTAGTAAATTACAACCTTCATCTCTCTTTGTAACTGGAGAATCTTGAATTGCACAGATATACATAATAAAATGCTTTGTTTTTACCAAAACATGTAACTTTTCCTTGTAGGACTGCTGTGGGAAGAGGAAGGGCTTGGCTTTATCTGGCGCTCATGCAAAAGAAACTGGCAGATTATCTCAAAGTACTCCTGGACCATAAACATCTATTAAGGTAACGGAATGGAAATGTTGTAGATTGTGTTCACAGAATCACTGAAGCCGTCCATTGCTGTACTAAAATCAACTGGTTTAAGCTTTTTCTTGCAACCTACAGAGGAGCAAGTAAAGTTCTTTTCTGTGTGAGTTCTGCATCTTCTGCTTTGTGCAGAATTAGTGAGAAGGGGCTGGCCAGCTGAGGTTTAGAAGAACTGCATTAATGTCTGTATGGTTTCAGAGATGCAAGTGCCACCGTAGCTGTTCGGTGTGCGGTGATGCCTCATACTGTTTCTTCTAGTGAATTTTATGAACCAGATGCGCTGATGATGGAGGAGGAAGGAGCAATCATTGTGGGTCTGCTGGTTGGACTGAATGTTATTGATGCAAACCTTTGCTTGAAAGGAGAAGACTTTGATTCCCAGGTGAAGACTAAAGGTTAAATAAGATTCTAGTAGAATTAAGCACATCCATACCTACTTCACTGAGATGTGTCCAGAATTCGGTCCAGAATGCCCTGTGTTGAAGTTTGTCGTGTTTCCCACATGGAATAAAAAAATAGTACCTAAGTATCTATCTCTTTAAATAGCACTTTATGGAAATGCTGTCAAAACTAATAACTGCTAGGAAACTGAGCAGGCTGGGCGTGGTTATTTTGATGCTTTTATGACAAAAGACTAGCTTGCACATTTGCTTCAGCTAAGAAGCATATAGATACTGTCTTTCTCTTTAAACTTAAGATTTTTTACCTTTTTCCAAATATGAAGTAACACCTGCAGCTTCACAGGGATGCAGTGTGAAGGTGCATTAATGTCTTTTGTATATTTTCCAGGTTGGAGTGATTGATTTTTCCTTGTACCTTAAGGAAACGCAGTACAATGATGACAAACAGTATGTATGATCAATTAGTGACTATAAATTGTTATGGTTTCGTAGACCAAACCTGTCAGTCTGTAGGAGTAATAGTGCTAGAGATATCAAACTCTTCTAATCATCGTTTTGCAGAGCAGCGTACGAGAAAGGGACCTGAAGGTCCTCGTGAGCAGCAGGATGACCATGAGCCAGCAGTGGGCCTCTGTGGCCAAGGCAGCAAATGGCATCCTGGGGTGGATTAGAAGTGGGTTGATTAGTAGATTCAGAGAGGTTCTCCTCCCCCTCTACTCTGCCCTGGTGAGACTGTATCTGGAGTATTGTGTCCAGTTCTGGGCTCCTCAGTTCTGGAAGGACACAGAACTGCTGCAGAGAGTCCAGATGACGAAGGAACGTCTTCCTGATGAGGAAAGGCTGAGGGAGCTGGGTCTCTTGAGCTTGGAAAAAGGAGACTGAAGGGTGACCTCATTAATGTTGATAAATATGAAAAGGTTGGGTGTCAGGAGGATGGAGCCAGGCTCTACTCAGGAGCACCCACTGATAGGACAAGGGGCAACGAGTGCGAGCTGAAACATAGGAGATTCTGCATAAATATGAGAAAAAACTTCTTCATGGTAAGGGTGACAGAGCCCTGGAAGGGGCTGCCCAGGAAGATTGTGGAGTCTCCTTCTCTGGAGACGTTTAAAACCTGCCTAGACATGTCCCTGCATGACTTGATCTAGGTGATCCTGCTCTGGCAGGGGATTGGACTAGATAATCTTTTGAGGTCCCTTCCAATCCCTAACATTCTGTGACCCCAGAAAGAATCCAAAAGAGATTTTGCTAACCAAACAAAAGTGCTGACTTTCAAAGGTTGTGCCCTTTGTTGTTTTAACAACAATACAGCCCAGAGAGCATGGGACCATATTAAAAGCACCTAATGCTTTAGATTGTTGCTTCATTTGGGTTTAGGGGGTGCTATCTGCCAGGTCACACACTGCTTTGTTTCTGATCACTGTTGCAGAAACGCTAGGGATTAAGTAGCTGAGTTTGTCCAGAGATCAGTTACGGAGTTACAAAAGTAATTGGAGGTGAAATGCTGTGTGACTTAGAGACTGCAACTGTTTGCATCACTGTATCTAGATTGGTGGGGGGCTAACAGAAGTTACTTGACAGTTTGTATGTTTCTGGCACTTCAGAGGCTTTACTGTTGAGCTGCTGAAGAGAAGCAGCCAAACAGCTGCCTCATCTCCCTGGTGCTGCCGGTCTTGCGCAGACACAAGTGTTTTTATAAAGAGAAAAGTTTTCAACTCAGTTTGCAAGTCTGCGCTGAAAACCCTAATACAAACTAACACTTCAAAATGAAGGAGTTTCATATCAATCAATAAACTCTCACTTTTACAACTAGAGATGGAGCAATTACAGCTGTCCTTGATCAGAAGCATTACGTGGAAGAACTTAACCGGCATCTAAGGTTGGATTTTCATTTCTTCTAAATGCTTGTCTCGTTTAGCTTTTCCAGCTCGGCTTCGAATGTCTCTGCTCTCAGCCTCATAGACTTCTGTCTGATATTGAAATGTCTTTTCTGATTGTTTTCCTCAGTTTCACTTTGTAATCTTGCTGTTCTGATGGCTTAGCAAAGCAGAAAACAAGTCTGTGTGATAAGGGTGTCATTGCTAGCGAAAGCAAGATGGTAAAAGCCTGGCTGAGGATAGGAATACATGTGGAGCACTGGCACGTTTTAAATTGGTGTTATGCATCTCTTTTCCTTGCTGCAGTTGCACGGTTGCAGATCTCCAGAACAAAATAGACTGTTTAGAAAAGACCAACTCAAAACTCCAGGAAGAGGTTTGTGTCTGGCCCGTTGAATATTTCTCATGTTCTAGGACACCTGTTTGCTTGCCATGTTTCCTTAATTGAGCTTTTTGTCTCCAAATGATGTCTCCACCCAGCAGTAATCGCATCTTTGCACTGAACGTCACTTGTCCCTCTTCTCCTGCACACACACCTGTGTGTGTTTGTCATGGGAGTTAAACTGAACTCAGAGCTCACACTTCAGTTAGAAAATCTTTCTTACCTGGGAACTAAATTCGAATCCAGGACTGTGTATGGTAGCATTGGTTTGGAGTTTGTCATGCAGGGCAGTTTACACACAGATAATGTAGGTGCAGGAGTACTTGGTTCAGAGTGTGTCCATGTGATCCGTTTCCCAATATTTCTGTGGTATCTCCACTTGAAAATGCCATAAGGTTCCTCCAGTGGATGTCAGCCCTGACTTGCTATGTGACCTCTAGTTCCTACCAGAATGAGCACCTCAGCTCAGACATCTGCAGTGGATTTTAGCCTTTTCCACTAGGCACGTTTTCTGGCACAGTTAATATTTAAAATTAATTCATGAGAGCATGACAGCAAGTGAATGGGTTTATTGATTTAGTCTGTACAGTGTGTGTGGCTGCAGGAGGATCGGGCAGCTTCTGGGGAGGATGAACAGGATGAAACAGGAAGTGAGCAGCACACCTGCCCCAAAGGCTGAGCTACTAACTTTAGAATTCATCCAGATGTTGCATGCTTGAACAGCTATTAATTATAGATGTCTTCCCTTTGTGAGCAGCTTGCAGCAGCAACTGACCGAATTGGAGCACTTCAGGAAGAGCAGCAGCAGTTAAAGAAACAAAATGAATTAATTCGTGAGCGGAGTGAAAAAAGTGTCGCGGTAAGACAGCTGTTTAAAGGTGAAGAGGGTTGTTTTCAATCAGCTGCAGTTAGTGCTCTCAAGAGCCCTTTGGAGCGGAATGCTCAGCACAGTTTGCTGCACTGCTCCATAGAGCGTCTGGTATGCCCAGGTGTTAGGTTTTGCTGGGCCTTTACCCACACTTCAACAAAGACTTGCAGAAGGGACAAAGCATGAAAAGTGTTAGAATGGTTTCTTTATACTTCTTCCCAGTGAGGGTGACAGAGCACGGGAAGGGGCTGCCCAGGGGGGTTGTGGAGTCTCCTTCTCCAGAGACGTTTAAAACCCACCTGCACACGTTCCTGTGCGACTTGGTCTAGGTGATCCTGCTCTGGCAGGGAGATTGGACTCGATGATCTTTTGAGGTCCCTTCCAATCCCTAATGTTCTGTGATTCTGTGATATTTCCACTCTGCTTTTGAAATGTCAGCTTATTAAAATTTGCCAGCGTATTAACTGTAAACTAGAAGGGTTTTACTTGAACTAGCCTGTAGAAATACTATTACACTTAAGGCAGACTTTGTGTGATCTTACCTGGCCTTTCTGCTGATGTTTCTCATAGGTAACAAAAGAGGATACGAAAGTAGAACTGGATACTTACAAACAGTCTCGCAAGGGTCTGCATGAGATGTACAGCGATGTTTGGAAGCAGCTGAAAGATGAAAAAAAAATCAGGCTGGTGAGGAACTTTAACTGAAGTGAAATGAAAGGTAGAGGATTTAGCTGAAGCCTGTGGCTCTACGTCAGCCCAGCTCTGAAATGGTTCATTCAGCGGGGGCTAAGCTGAACACTGAACTCTTCATGCCATCAGTTCTTCACCCTTGCCCTGGTCTGAGGAGCTGAGATAGGGTTTTGGTCTTAGTTCTTCTATAGCTTCATAGTTCTGTGTTATCTCAGAGTTATAAGCAGTTCATGGATGGGGCTGTATGGGGCTTGGCTTATCCCCAACACACAGCTGCAAAGCAGTAACTAGACAATCTCTTTGTCAGGAACTAGAGAAAGAGCTGGAGCTACAGATTGGAATGAAAACAGAAATGGAAATTGCCATGAAACTTCTGGAAAAGGACACTCATGAAAAACAAGACACTTTAGTTGCACTTCGCCAGCAGTTAGAAGAAGTGAAGGCCATTAACTTGCAGATGTTTCACAAATCTCAGGTACGTGCATCATGGAGAATGGAAAGAGCATCTGTAGTCATGGTCTTTACGTGTTAGTCACACCCTGGGGAGCACGTGCACTCAAAGACTGCTGAAATAACACTCACATATGACAAGTTTCTTCATATCCATTTCAAAACTGTAGAAGGAACTGTTTAATTTTGGTTAAAGGGGGTCTCCTTGAGTGTGCTGCATCGTGTGCTGTAGGATCACCCAGCAAGCACTGAGAGCTCTCAAGGGTGAGAAGGTGTTTGCAGGAGTCCTTGTTCTAATGACTAAATGATTCGTCTTTTAAAAACTCACTGCTTTGTTTCTCCTTCCCATCTTTGTCTTGGCTTTCATGGGTTTTGTGGAGTATGGGTGGGCTGGGATGTTTTGGTTTTTTATTGAGCAGAAAAGATACTGATAGGCATTTGTACAAGGAAGTGATGGAGTAGCAGTGGTAACACAAAACACACAGAGCTTGTCTCCAGTAGTGAAGAAAGAGTTAACTAGACTTCCCCTCCCATACGTGGTGCCAGCAATCCAGAGGTGATTTCTCTCTATTTTCATGGACAGTTTCCTGATGTCTGCTCAGCCTTTATGCAGCCTTCACAGATGCAGAGAAACTTGCAGGGCAGTGGCCAGTGAACCCACAGTGCTGAGGTCTATCTTTGCTTTCCAAAGCAGTGTTTGTTCTGGGTGGTTGGTTTTGGCTTCCTGGTTCTGTGCCCACTGAGTGCAGCTGTTTCATTCAAATCATAGCTGATACTCCTGTGAATTTAATGGGGTCATTTCTTTCTTCAAGCTTGTTTCTAAAAAGACTTTTGCCTTGTGGCTGATCTGGTAGGTCAAAAATTAAAGCAGTTAAGGGGTTTTTTTTAAAAACAAGTCAAGGAGAGTCTGCTCTGGCATTATAAGCATTTTGTTTGTATGTTCCAGCTGGACCCTGGCATGGCCTGGTACAAGCTAAACTTTGCTTATCTGGGGACTGATTTGCAATAACCATTAACACCTTGTGCTTTAGAAAACTGAA
Source organism: Rhinopomastus cyanomelas (assembly GCA_013400115.1). Lineage (NCBI taxonomy): Eukaryota > Metazoa > Chordata > Aves > Bucerotiformes > Rhinopomastidae > Rhinopomastus > Rhinopomastus cyanomelas. The sequence continues at coordinate 6,716 of VXBP01003389.1, read as the reverse complement.
ATGTATGCCCTGGAGGAGACTCGGGGGGACCTTAATCCCTCTCTACAACTACCTGAAGGGAAGCAGTGCGGGTCCAGCTCTTCTCCCAGGCAGCTAGCACCAGGATGAGAAGGCAGGACCTGAAGCTGCCAGGGGAGCAGGCATGCTTTCATGGAAAGGATCATCAGACACCACCAGGAAGGTGGTGGAGTCCTCATCCCTGGAGGTGTTCAAGGCCAGACTGGATGTGGCCCTTAGTGCCCTGGTCTAGGCGGTTGTGACGATTTTAGGTCCTGGGCTGGGCTGGATGAGCTCAGAGGTCTTTTCCAGCCTCAGTAATTCTGTGATTCTGTGAATGTCTGTTCACTTGTTCCTACAGAATGCAGAGAGTTCCTTACAGCAGAAAACAGAAGCCATATCCTCTTTTGAAGGAAAAACAAATGAGATGATGTCCTCTATGAAACAGATGGAGGAAAGGTAATAACAACAAACTCAGGTGGTTTCCAACTGAAATCTTCACAGGATGACCTTCCACACACCTCCTGCAGACACTTGGGCTTGCCTGCTGGCATGGCCTTCTTTTTCCTGTCTCCACCCTCTACACTTGCCTGTTCTCTTGCCCCAGCAAACATGCCCAGAATTTGACCCATCTGAAATCCAGAGCTCTTCCCACAGAAGAAACATGTTGGCTGTAGTTTAAGAACAGGCATGAGTCTTGCTTTTGGGTTGGGGTTTTTTTGCAATTGTTTCCAGTGTCTTTTTTTCTCCACTGGCAATTTTGGGTTCACAGCTCTCTGTGGTAAATCTAAAAGAACAGAGTGAGAGGGTGCAGGTGGGTTGACAACTCACGTCCCTGTTCTTTGCTTGGCAGGCTGCAGCACGCGGAAAAGGCAAAGCAGGCTGCAGAGGAAAGATGCCATAAGACGAAGCAAGAGCTTGCTGGCAAGCTTTGCACTTGTCGGCAGCAGATGTCCCAGCTGGACAGCAAATGGTATCTCATCCAGTCAAGCTTTTTCCCTTTTCTTTTGCCTTTTCCTCTTTCTAGAAGTGATTACTACTCCTTTTGTGCTGAGGTCTGAAGAGGGGGGGGTTTGAATTATAGCAGGTTCACCAAGTGTGAATGGAAATACAGAAGAGCAAGGGAATCACAGCACTTCTTTGTTTAGTCTTGAGGAGGCTGAGAGGAGACTTTAGTGATCTCTATAGCTACCTAAATCTTCTTTTACTGTCCAGACTTCAGGTTAGTGTCCTTTGTAAACATGGCTGAGTAAACACAGGTAGTCAAATATGTACTTGTGGGGACTGGTGTGGGGTGGGGGAGGTTGTTTTCTTCTGGCCATTCATCACTGCTTGTTTTCCAAGACCTGAAAATGGTATTAATAGGTTTCTGTCTGCTACCAGGGCATCCCTGTCCTTTCTTTTCCCAGACCACTCTGATTTCAGCCCCCTTCTGGGCAAGATTTCTTCTTCTCATACTGTTGCTGTCCTTAGGTGCTACCGGATGTTTTTCTGCTGTAGAGTTTCTTAGAATGAATTCTTTTTAAATAGCTCAACCCTGGAAAAGGAGTTAAAATCTGAGAAGGAACAGAGACAGACTTTGCAGAAAGAACTGCACCAAGAGAAGGATGCAACCGCTCTGCTTAAAACAGAACTGCAGCAAATGGAGGAACTGAAAAAGGTACATAGAGTGCAAATGTGCTCCGTGTTCAGGGTTAGGGCTCACTTAGAACCATCTGTGTCGTAGAGTGTCTGGAGCAGAGGATTTCTCTTGTGCCACCCTCAGCTGAGGGCTTTGAAAAGCCTGGCTGATGCCACATGAAATGCTAACAGAGGGCTCAGGCAACGAAAACAGCTTAACAGCCTCCTCAGGCACCTCTAGCTCTGCCTTGCCTATGGGTCTCTGAGCCACTGCAGAGCAGCAGAGGTTGAGGTGGGATGGTGGGGACAGAAAGCTCATCAGCTCTGCCACGGTGAGATACCCCAGCTCAGGGCTTTCAGCAACTGGGTGAGGTCTTCCAACTGGATGTAATAAAAAAGAACACATTTTCCAGCATTAAAAAGAACTGGTTTGTTTTTTAAGTGTGAACATTTGTGTTAATCTGAAGAGGATTTGCTCGTGTCTGTAGCAGTTTAGATTCTGAAGACACGCTTGTTCAGCAGCATCTGTCCAGCGTCGTCTAATGATAGGACAAGGGGTAACAGGTGTGAGCTGGCACACTGGAGGTTCCACATCAATATGAGAAAGTTCTTCCCAGTGAGGGTGACAGAGCGCTGGAAGGGGCTGCCCAGGGCATTTGTAGAGTCTCCTTCTCTGGAGTCATTTCAAAACCCCTGGACATGTTCCTGTGTGACTTGATCTAGGGGATCCTGCTGTGGCGGGGGGATTGATGATCTTTTAAGGTCACTTCCAATCCCTAATGTTCTGCAATTCTGTGCTGCATTCATGTGTGGGCACAGAATGCTGTTACAGCCAGAAAATCTTCCTCTTTCAGGTTAATACAGTTAAATGATTTTGTTGTTTGTGCAAAGCTCAGGGGTAGATCACCCGTGTAACTGCAAATTGAGCCTAAGAACCAAGTGCCTTTGTAAAGGGGCTTATTCTTGTGAACTGCTTGTGTGGTTTGGACAGACTGGTCTAGGTGAAGGTTAGCACACAGCAAACATGGTTTTGTGCTTGGTTTTACAGGAACTGAGAAAACTGCAAGATGAGAAGCAGCAGCTGGAGAAGGTCTGTGAGGAGCAGGAACAAGCTCTTCAGGAAATGGGACTTCACCTCAGCCAGTAAGTTCTAGGAACTGAACTCCTGTAAGCGGAGCCTGGAGGACTCAAACCTACACTCCGTGGCTGGAAAAATGAAGCAGAAGTAAAATCATGCAAAGGGAATAATTGCTTTTTTTTCCAGATCAAAGTTGAAGATGGAAGATATTAAAGAAGTAAATAAAGCACTAAAGGTACTCTGCATCTCATGGATCTCATTTCATTTAACTCCTTCACATGTCACTGCAGTTAATTCTACTGCGAAAGACTTCTGAAGGACACCAGCGACGTTGGTAAAGCCCTTGGATTTTCCTTGGTAAATTGATTTGTAACTACGCTGAGGTTTTCATTCCCATTTTTCTAGGGTCATACCTGGCTGAAGGATGATGAAGCAACACACTGCAAGCAATGTGAGAAAGAATTCTCTATCTCAAGGAGGAAGGTAAGTGGTCTTCAAGGGGTTCTTTTTTCCTGTTGTCATGGAAAACAAAGATTGGGCTGTTGCAGACTTTACTAGCAAAGACTGACACTGCTTCAGTTCCAGGGCTTGCTGGCATGAGAACTACAGGGACAAGTCATTTGGCATCTCCCATCCTAAAAATATTGTTGTGCTTAGGAAGCTTTTATGGGCTGTGCACTGCTTCTTCTCCCTTCACTGCTGAACTCTGTGCACTGAGGACTGGAGGCCAAGAGGCCCTGTGGTACTTCAGTCACAGGGGAGTGCTGCTGGGGTCCTGCTTAGTTCTTTGTGACAGCTCCAGGTGCCTGCACAGGGCACCTGCAGCCCAGGCACAACTTCCTCCTGTAAAGCCAGATCTGTGTGCTGGGCGTGCTCCAGGCCCTGGCCTGCTCCACCCATGAGCCAGGAAGCTGGGCTTTGAGGGGCTCAGGTGTCAACACAGAATAGCTGAGGCCAGAGCGTGATGATGTCAGTGATCTCCCAGTAGCTTGTATGAGGCCTGACTTATCTCTTCTTGAGGCTACATTTTCATTCTTCTAGGCTTATTTTGATTCTCTGTTTGCAGCATCACTGCAGAAACTGCGGGGACATCTTCTGCAACACTTGCTCCAGTAATGAACTTGCACTGCCATCGTACCCTAAGCCTGTCCGTGTCTGCGATACTTGTCACACTTTACTCCTCCAGCGGTGTTCGTCTAACTCCTCCTAAAGCTTTCCTAGCCTTGATGGGACCACTTAACATTGGAAAGTAGCCATTATTTTTTTAATCCCCAATTCCAGGCGTCTCCTGTGCAGCTGATCGTCTGGTCTTTATTGTAAACAGCAGTGTAAAATAGTTTGTAGGGATTATGCAAACTAATGTTTCTCCAGGTGGAATAATTAAGGAAATGATCTCAACTGTGATTTCCCTGACAGTTCTATTTGAAAATTAAACTGATTTTTATAGCTATTTGTATTAAAGTTTGTATATGGCATTTCTACCTTCATGTGATCCTTTAGCCATCAGTCTGCCTCACATCCCCCCTGTAGTGCTCCCGCGCGCTCCACTGGCTGCTGTACAGTTTTGTATTTGCCCTCAGTCCAGAGAAGTGACATTTATGAATTGTCTCTCGACAGAGCTTTACGATGGGTGTCGATGAATGTGCCTTCTGTTCACTGCAGTCAAAAACCGCACCTTGTACTCGTTCTAGCAGTCGCTGTGACCACAGTAGTGACACAATAAACCTTTTGCAAAAACTGCCAGTGAGACTGACCTTCTGATTTTTAGCAGCTGCCAGTCACAGGCCCCACAGGAGAATGTTCTCAGACAGCCCCGGCCGCTAGGGGGCTGAAGAGATATCAGAACATGTCTAGAACTGACCCCCACATCCTCGCCCAGTGTTCTGGAAGGTGCTAGTGCTCTGCAGCACCGAAGGCTGCTGAACTTCCCCAGGAGAAAGGTGGGCTGGAACTCCAGGCTGCTGTGACCAGGAATACAGCCGAGACTTGCACAGGTGCTGCTTCAACCACTATCCCCCCCCCAGATAAAGTTGGTTTCTGCAGCCTGAGCTAACCTGTGCCTGGTACTGAGGCAGGCTGGTTCACCCAGAGTAGCACAGCAGAGCTCTCCAGTTACCCCAGCAGTGAGAGTGGCCAGGCAAAGGCAGCGCTGCCTCCAGCAGCACCCACACAGCTCAGCAAATGACAGGATACCCATATGGCTAAGAACATCCTTGCTCCGTCCTTTGACTCCTTCCTGCTGGAAACAAGGAGACTGCATCATTCATAAAGCAGGTTTTGAACGAGGCGACAACCCTGCTGTGGTGTGCTCTGCACTGTCAGCTCCACTGCTCGAGAACACACACTGGCGTTTCTTCACCAGCAAACAGGGACCTCACTTCTCTTTCCCTAGAACAGGAAGTCAGTTTCCTACAGCAAAGGGGTGGAAGCAGATCCCATGTTACGTCAGGGGGAAGTCCAGTGCTCAAACGCTGCCATTAAGTTGCTTAGGGAACCACACCCGTGAGCGCTTGACAAGTTGCATTTATTGAAACATGGTTGCACTAAGCTGCAACACCCCTTGGTGCAGCACTGGCTTCAGAGACTCCTACATGGGAGCCCAGAATGACCTCAGCCCCACCAGCAGCTTTGAGACCCTGCAAGGAGGCCAGTCACAGCCTCAGGGCACTTTGAACCAGCACCCAAGGGGCACCTGCAGCAGCAGGAGCTGGTTTTCTTCTCTAGCCCCACTGTAACACCCTATGCAGCTGGTTCCAGGCAGAACTCAGCAGCAGCAGGCACAGCACCAACAGCAGGGGCATGTTAAGAGCGTTACGGTCACACAGGACAACAGCGACACATCCGCAGGTGCAGCTACACCACAGAGGCGGAAGAGCAAGAAGGAGTGAGTTCCAGTTTTTAAAAGGAAGATTTATTTAACAAGTTTCACTTAGCGCAATACACCTAAAAAGGAAATCACAATACAATGAAAGATTAAATCAAGGCCTCAGAATTTTATACGAACACCAAGACCAAAAAATCCTAAAGTAGCCGTATTGCGTCTCAACACGTTTCCCCCATTAACTTAAAAAAAAAGAAGCTTTTTAACGTGCCTTACAGGATATTAAAAGAAAGAAACTAGAACTAACATGCCAAATGTTCACTTGGGATTTCAGACACAGCTCCTATATTGTCTCTTTACAAAAAAGCATGTCTCTCTCAACATGTATTTCAACATATTTCAAAACAGTGTCAGATGTAATATGGTATAAGAGCAACATTTAACATAATTCAAACAGCTTTAACCTAAATACGCTTACTGCTTAAATACACTCCTACAACAAAACTAACTTGAGAAACGCTCAAAATTGTTTAACAGTTATAGTCTTTACTCGGTTATTACATCCTAGATGAATGTTCCATTTCTGTATGTTCAAAAAATACTGAACCTGAAAGGTTTTTAAAATAACAATCCTGAATTCACTTAACAGTAAAGCAGAAATCACAAGCTCGTATTGCAAAACTGTTAAACTTAGTTTTTTGTTTTTGTATTTTTTTTTTAAAAAAAAATGTGACCAAAAGTCAGCGATCGGTTACATTCCCCAGCCACCACTTATGTTGGACATGTTGGACATGCCGCCCATGCCGTTCACTCCCATGGACGCACGGTTCCCACTGTAATAGGTGGTGTTCATGGCGCCCTGGCTCCCGGGGTCTGAGGGGAAAACCGACAGCAGGTTCACAGCTGCTTCAGGCCGACTCGAAGCATCCTTCCCCCAGCGCCTGTCCGTGCTGGGCCACCTCGTAAATACCGCCTACTGTGCCCAATACTGCAAAGTGTCAGTTTAGAGCTCCGTACCCAAAACAAGTTCATCGGTTGTTCAATCCTGCCCCACTCCTGAATTCAGTGGGAAGCGGAGAGGACCCTGCCTCCCCCATTCCATTTGTATTTAAACCATATTTGGGAAACAAGCAGAGCCTCCAGAGTCTGGAGAGACTGGCATTTCCCAAACCCTTCAGAATTATTCCCCCAGACTTCCCT
>VXBP01003385.1:0-82256 GCA_013400115.1 Rhinopomastus cyanomelas | reverse complement strand
TCCACTCAGTGCTACTCAGGATTTGAGAGAGCTGGTCATCAGAGATGCAGAGTGGAGATGCTGGCATATCCGCTGGGCATGGCCACTGTCACACCAGAAAAAGAACCTCTCATGGGCAGATATGAGCTGGTGTCATGCACCCAAACCAGAGTGCTCCTATCAGCCTGCATGACTTACCTAACAGTACACAGACGTGTCCCACTGTCCTATTTGTCATTTCAATGTAAATGAAAATCACTTAACGTTTGCCAGCTGTTCACCAGATGAAAAGACAAGCGTCTAGCATTACAGTTTACTGTGATATTACTATTATCATATTAATTAGAGAAGATAATTAGCTTGAAATACTAAGATATTGATGAGATAAGCCTCTGAACCTAGCGAGGCTCAGCTATCACCAGCAAACACATGACTCCAACATTTAAACGCTGAGAATACCTCAGTATGCTAAAGGCTGCTGGCTATTATAGCTTAATTGACCAAGAATAATGTTTTCAAAGCCAGCTAAGGGATTTTTCCAAAATGTTACTTGGGCTCCTGAGCATCTCTAGCATTTTGAAATATTTTCCTAAGTATTTTCATAGAATCACAGAATCATTAGGGATTGGAAGGGACCTCGGAAGATCATCCAGTCCAATCCCCCTGCCACAGCAGGACCAGCTACAGCAAGTCATACGGTCAGTCTGGGTTAGAAGGGACCACAGGATCATCCAGTTCCAACTCCCCTGCCATGGGCAAGGACACCCCACCCTAGATCAGGCTGGCCAGAGCCTTCTCCAGCCTGGCCTTAAACACACCTATTAGATGCAGACGCACACACACTCTCATTTGCCACCTTAAAGGCACAAGCTGATTTCATGGAAGAGGATGATGTTGGTGTTATTGCTGACTGGGAATAACTGATGACTGTAAGAGAGGACACACCTCTATTTCAGCCCAGAACAAGCACTAGGGGATGGAGCCAGGCTCTGCTCAATGTCATCTAGTGATAGGACAGGGGGCAGTGGCTGTAAGCTGGAACATAGGAGGGTTGACATCAATATGAAAAGGAACTTCTTCCCAGTGAGGGGGACAGAGCACTGGAAGGGGCTGCCCAGGGGAGTTGTTGACTCTCCTTCTCTGGAGATGCTTAAAACCTGCCCAGACATGTTCCTGTGTGACTGGATCTAGGTGATCCTGCCGTGGCAAGGGGATTGGACTAGATGACCTTTCGGAGTCCCCTCTAGTCCCTAATATTCTGAGATTCCATGGAATGTGCAGCCCTCTCACTCCTGCATAGAAGCTGTTCAGTCCCAAAGTTGGCCAATTCATTGAACTATCACTTTAAATTACCTGAATTTCATACACAGCCCCTCTTCACTTCACAAGGCAGCTCCTTCACTATCATTCTCATTTCACTATTCATCGCTAGGCAATGACTTCAGTTTTCACTAGACAGAAAAACTCTTGTGCATAATAATAACACATCCTTCTGCTTTTTAAAGCATCTAACATCATTCAGACACCGACATAAAATAAATAGTAATAAAACCCCCCCGAATCTTCTTGCTGAATACTGACAGCCTCCCAAGTTTATCTGTAACAGTTAATAACACTCAGCATGTTGAATGTAATTGGATAAAATCACTGTATTATACCCCAAACATATTCCACATCAGCGTGGTGCGTGTATCTGTACAATGGAATTTTATATACAAATGGAACATAATCTTTTAACAGCTACTGACATATTCAAAGAGAGAGAGAGAGACATAGTTTTAATTAGTCCCACCTTTTTATAGGCGATCCAGTCAAACACCCTGTCGATGTCTGTGGCTTGCTGCACGTCCTGGGATACTGGATGTGAACTGGCCAAACCATCCAGCAACATCACTTCATGGAGGACATCTGTCAGAAATCTCTGCTTTTCCTGAAATACAGCAAGTTATAAAATTGCAGAGAAATACACATTCACAGCAACACAGACACGATGCTCTGTTATCAGAGGCCACCTATGTATGGCACTTGACTGACATCAGAACTTCTAATGTAAGCCACCGAGACTTCCTGCAAGCTTGAATGGGCACAGAGAAAACAGCTACTGCCCAGGAGGGTTGTGGAGTCTCCTTCTCTGGAGATGTTTAAAACCCACCTGGATGTGTTCCTGTGTGACTTGGTCTAGGTGATCCTGCTCTGGCAGGGGGATTGGACTAGATCAAGGTCTCTTCCAATCCCTGATGTTCTGTGATTATTGTCTCTTTTAACAAGAGGAACAACAGCTACATGTAGAAACGACACAGCACAAAGTCACAGCCACATCAGAGGCAAGAGCAAACCCAAACCACATCCACCACAGTCATTTGCTGCTACACTTCCTGTAAATATGGATTGCAGAGGTACCATCAAAGCTGCTGCACGTTCACTCTGGCAGCATCACCACCTAAATGCTCACGCACACCCCACGCACTGTGCTGCGCTCACGTTTGCAGTGCAACCAGGTTTTTCAGCTGCGAAACATCACTCCTGAAGAGCTCCTCACACTGCATCGACAGAGATGCCCCGAATCCAAAAGACTCTGTCAGGAACTAAGAGCTTCATTTACTCGTTTTTTTCAAGTTGCAGATAAACGCAAAGAGTTAATTACAGATTAGGGAAGGTGTAAATAAGCATTTTTCAGCCCAAAACGACCCATTTCAAACTGTGTCTAATTGACAACAGTTTCTGAATTAATATCAACTTAGTGCCATTATATAGAGACACTGTGGAAGGTGGCACCTTTTCAACAGCCACCCTGATATCCACAGATAAAAGAACCACACCGGGACGTAATGAATTCGAGGTTTCATTCCTTGAGTGGTGAGGTTTTGTTACCAGTGTGTTAATTTAAATTGTATTTATAAGACAGCAGAAAAGCTCCTCCAGTGCTGATTCACCTGGAAATAATGGTTTATGCTGAAATTCATTAGAGCACGAGTAATGTACCTACAGCTGATTGTATATCCAGGCAATTAAAAACACAGGATGCAGGAGAGCCAATTACCCGACACACTCTTAGTGTTCTCGGCTGGCTGCGCGAGGAAAGGTTTGTGAAGGGAAAAGTAATGTCTTGTTCACATTATTTGTTCATTTCCAAACGTTCTCAGGCAGACACAGCTAGCAACTGCCCTTTTTTATGGGGAAAAAGTAGCGTGGGGAAACGATCACTGTGACAGTCTCACTCAGGGGGAAACTGCTGAGGTATGAAGCACTGTAGATGCTCTGGTTATGCATCTCTCACACTCTCATTAGCAGCAGAGCCCACATCTCACTGATGTGCAATATGCAGCACGTACAGGGATGAACACGCAGAGATGTGGACCCATCTTAAAATTCAGGTTTGGGTATCACGGCTGGCAAACAGCTGTAGGGATGGATTGCTACTGCTGCACATCAACTCTACCAAAGGGCCTTTATCAGTCACAAATTAGTACTTTAAATACGTGGAACCTGGAATCAATAAATCAGAAAGCAGGAAGGAAAGTGAATCTGTGAGGAGAAGAAGAATACAAAAATTGTGTCCAGTTCTCGGCCCTTCAGCTCCGGGAAGACACAGAACTGCTGAAGAGAGTCCAGCTTAGAGGTATGAAGATGATGAAGGGAGTGGAGCATTTCTCTGATAAAGAAAGGCTGAGGGACCTGGGTCTCTTTAGCTTGGAAAAAAGGAGACTGAGGGGTGACCTCATCAGTGTAGATAAATATGTGAAGGGTGGGTGTCAGGAGGATGGAGCCAGGCTCTGCTCAGGGGTATCTAGTGATAGGACAAGGGGCAATGGATGTGAGCTGGAACAGAGGAGGTTTCACATCAATAAGAGAAGGAACTTCTTCCCAGTGAGGGTGACAGAGCCCTGGAAGGGGCTGCCCAGGGGGGTTGTGGAGTCTCCTTCTCTGGAGACGTTTAATACCTGCCTGGGTGTGTTCCTGTGCAACTGGATCTAGGTGATCTTTCAAGGTTCCTTCGAATTTCTAAGGTTCTGGGATTCTGTGAAACATTAACACAAAGAAACTAAAACCACAGGAATTATGTTGAAAAAACACTCCTCATATAATGATGTCAAATCAGCACATCAACGGGAAAAGGCCGACAGATTTGACCAAAGTGCCCATATTGATGGAAAAGGGGCTTTCTACTTCTCACTGTCTTACCCTCCACAGTGTGGTGGAATTGATCTGTTTTAACACGTTACCTACAGGACTAAAGAAACACCCAGCATAGAAATTCTAAAGAAAATCAATCTTGGAGTGCATTTAATGAGGCCAGCGAGCTGTCAGCACAAGAGGTGACTGGTTTGCAGCTAGACATGGAACTGACAAAATGCTGGTCAAGATGACCTTGTTCACTTGCAAGAGAAAAGCCAGAGTGTGACCTGCATGCAGGGAGAAGAGGGCTTCAGGAGGCTCTGCAGTCCTAACGTAGGCTCTCAGTTGGAGTAGCCTAGTCTGAAATAAGGACAGAGGTGCTTCCACTCAACTTTGCCTTCCTTCACAGCAAGCGGGAAGCCTCCCTGCTCCTTGTCTTCCTATAGCCCACTATGAGTCCCATCTCTTAATCTCCTACTCTCAGAGCCTTCCTTGAGCTGTGGATAGTAAAAGTCTGGGATACTGGACCTGTGCTGGGAATAAAAGACTTGCAAATTATTCCTGACTGCTTTCCCTCTTACATTTGAGAATGCTTCCAGGTGCAGGGACTGAAGAGGTGCTATCAGAGGATCTGGTTGGACTCTAGGAGGTCCTGTCCAACCATGATTCTTCTGTGATTCTGAGATTCTGCAAATGATTTGTAAGGTAGGGCAGCTGGTTGGACTCGATGATCCCAGGGTGACTGATTCCAACCAGAGTGGTTCTGTAAAGGAGGAAGGTTTATGGAAAGGTGGTGGTCACTCTTTGTGTATCATCTCCAACAGGATGCCCACCACACAACTATTCCACCTCTGAATGGAAAGAAAGCAATTGCAAGAGACCTTTTCATGGGCAGAAAAGACTGCACCTTGAAGAGCCATTAAAATTAGATTGAGCAGGAGAGGACAACAGTGATGCAAGGGAAAGGGGTTTGCTGCTAGTGACTTTAGAACATCACAGTGAGGTGCAATGCAAAAGCACACGTAAGCGCGACGATACTGTAATTAGTCACATAAAATAACTTCCATATCATTAATATTAAATACCTGGGAAAATAGCTAATGAAGTAGAACATGGAAAGCATCCAACAGTGGAACAAAAGCAACAGCACAACGGAAGCCAGAACCCAGAATTAGTGTGCAGAAGAGATCAAAGACCTCAATATTAAAGGCATCTCCTTTGTTCTGGGAAATCCACTCAGACAATTCATGGACTGGGAAAACTACAGGCGTACAACCCAGCATTGGTGTGCCAAGCTGCACATGGCTTTCCTGGCAAAGCTGCTGGAAGTGTCTGCTCAAAAACCTAGAGCTTTACTAACCATCAGGAATACAAAGGAGGTAACTGATCGCTCGCGTCTGACCAAGTAAGCATTTGCAAGACACGAGACTTGGGTTTACAGGGAAAGGGCACCCCAGGGAAAAAGAAACAGGGAGCAAATTCTGAAAGCAATCAACCAACACCACATACATACTTCCACAAGTTGAGTTCTAACACAATGTACTTCAGGGTGAACAAAATACAGAGGAATATCATTTGTGAGGTTCAATAAAATAACTTCAGGCCAGGAAAGAGCCCCTGGGGGCCAAAACCAAGTCCTTTCTTTCTACATGCTTATAAATCCTAAGTTATCGCAGGCACAGGAATTCTCATGAGGACTTGCAAATGAAAGCAACGTTTCTTTCTCTTTCTCTCCTCCCCAAATTAATTTGTTGTGAAGGGCTTCTGCAGCTTAGATTGCTTTAAAAAGAAATACTCACTTATATCCCTGCATGTGTGCTTCGATTAGGGGCTCAGGCTGTTGGAGGAGGCTAGCAAAACATTCTGCATTCATCAGCCGTGAGCATGTCTCTGTTCCACCCTCACAATCCTCTCTTCCTTCCAACTGTTTGCCCATGTGCTTGAGATGTTTTCATGTGACAACTTCTGCTGTTATAAATCAAGCTGGATTTTCTAGGAGGTTGTGCGTAAGACCAACAGCTTTGAGTATCGGGAAAGAGAAACTGAAATGGATGTTCAGTGAATCACAGACCATCTAAACATTGATCACAGAATCGCTCTGGTTGGAAAAGACCTTTGGATCNACCTGCTCCAGCACCTCCACATCTCCCTTGTATTGAGGTGCCCAAGACTGGACACAGTATTCAAGATGTGGCCTCACCAGTACCCAATGCAAGGGGACAATCACCTCCCTACTCCTCCTGGCCACGCTATTTCTAATACAACCTTGCCAGAGCACAAAAAACAAACTGAGCCTAAGAAGACCATGTGGAGAAGGAAATTTATGCTCCTATATACACTAAATTTAGTGCAAGGACTTCTAAATTGGTGTACACTATAAGGACTAGTAATTAGGAACCAGAAGATCTTGTGCTTACCTTTAGGAATCTTTTTTTCCCTGCCAAAGTCAATTATACATGAGATTCTAGTTAATTTTACATTTAAAGCTTTCCCCATAGTTGAGTTAAAACAAAATCATACATGGATTGACTTCAGTGAGCAGGTTTTGGGGGGAAAAACTCTCCATGTGGCATTAATTAAAGGCTTACTTGATGCCAGCATGGGGAGCCTTTAACCAAGAAAGGAGAGATGAAAGTAGTTCTGAAAAATGAGATGCTGAATCTTGCTCTACGCTGAACCAGCATGATATTTATGTTGGGTTAGAAGGATCAAGTAGGCTACAGCTCAGGTCTGAAATGCCAAAATAGTAAAGGAATAAATCAGAAAGACTCGTGTCTTAAGCTTAGTTCAAAACTCGTAATTATTTTCTTGGTTTTCTGAGTCAAGCAATGCCCCAAAAAACCTCTACAGACACAGACAAGGGCTTCAGAAGGCAACCAAGTCAAAGCACATCAAAGATTCGCTGTCTCGGTGACTGGGCCCAGGAAGTGGTGGTGAATGGTGCTGCATTCAGTTGGCGGCCAGTGACCAGTGGTGTCCCCCAGAGATCAGTCCTATTCAACATCTTCATTGATGACCTGGATGAGGGGATTGAGTCTACCCTCAGTAAATTCACAGATGACACCGAGTTGATCTGCTGAAGGGTAGGAAGACGCGGCAGAGAGATCTGGACAGCCTGGGTCAAGGAAGCACCGTCCACTTTAATAAAGATGAAAGATGTCCTTCCACACAGACACAAGGGTTTTCCCCAAATACTTTGGTCACAATTATTTAACACAAAGAAACCAGTGAATATGGCCATCCTCAATCATCTAAGTGGTGAGCACACAAGAAAGACTGAGACCTTTTCCCAGAGCTTCAATGGAGATGGCAGAGGATTCAAAGATGTCACTGGCAGAGGGACCGGACTAGATGATCTTTCGAGGTCCCTTCCAATCCCTAATGATTCTATGACATACTACACACCTTGACTTGGCCAATAAAGCTGTCAGCAAAGCCAACTTTCATATCAAAGGAAGGGGAGAAGGCAGCTGGGCTCTGCCTGTGAAACACCTTCTCAGCACCAAGCCAGGTGCTGACTGCTAAAACATTTGACGCTTGTTTGATAGATGAAAGAGGAAATTACATGCCAGTAATTCCTGCTGTCACAGGTCTCAGAACACACCCCAACAGCACAGACATTCAAGGACAACTATGATGGTTCCCTCTACCAGCAAATAAGGAGGCAAAAGATCAGCCAATAAATTGTGGGATCTGTAAGCCACAGCTGAATTCCTTCCTTCACAAAGTCACGTACAAAGGACTTGAGGACAATGAGAGAAGGAAGCAGAGAGGCAAATGGAATATGCAGCTGCAAACAGACCTCTGAAGGGAGAAAGGGGAGCAGGGTAAACGAGAAAAGAAAGGGCTATGAAGTGGAAATTAGCAGCACAGAGTTTTCTCCTGTAATCTTCTCTCTTCTCTGGTTCTAAAGGCAGCAGAGGAATGTTCCACAGAGGTGAGATTACTTTACTATACAGTTCCCACATGGGGTGCCTCTAACACCAAAACTTCAGCTCCAAGTCAGTGAAACAGCAACAGCTGGGGGACTGACAAATTTCCTCTCTGTGCACACATCATCAAGCGAAGCTCTGATCTCTGGAAGGAAGTCTGTAGTGCCAGCTTTCATCTTCAAACCACTCTGACAATTGTCTGCACTTCCAAGATGTTGACTAAAGATGTGAGACTCAGAATTTGTGACACTTTAGAATGAGAATTTCAAAAAACTCTATTTGGGGGATAGACAAGAAGCTGAAAGCAGAAGAATGGTGAATCCACTTCCATGGCAAAGGTGTCATGAATGTGTAGTAGGGACATATTCCCTGCAAAAGCAGCTTCTCCTTCAGCAGGTTAAAACTAACTTGCAGGAACTCACTTCTTACCTGAGGGAAGGAAATGAGAATTTCCAGCTCTGATAAAATCTTTGATCTGAAAAATGTATAGAATTTTAGAAGATAACTAAGACCTTTGGTAGAACCATGAAGGATCTCAGCATAGAAAACTCACCTTCCTATTTTAAAACCAGCAAAACTTTGTTGACTTCCCCAGGAGGTACGTGATGTACCTTACACCAGCTAAAATGAATAATGTCCACCTTCATCAGAATGACTCTGCTCATTCTGCTCTTCAACTAAATATTTGGTCAGGTGCTGGACTGGGCTGCCCAGGGTGGTGGTTGAGTGCCCATCCCTGGATGTGTTTAAATGTTGCTTAGGTGTAGTGTTGGGGGATCTGGTTTAGGGGTGAACTTGCAGAGTAAGGTTGATGGTTGGACTCAATGATCCTGGGGGTCTTTTCCAAACTGAATAATTCTAACATTTTAACAGAGGTATCCAAGACATAATAATGAGAAGGATTTAGTAAGGACTGTATTTCCTTTCTCATTACGATTAGGCAAGCTTGGTGAAGTACATAAATGCCTCCTGGACAAGACATCCTAGACCTGCTGCAGGGCTCGATGAAGTGTTAAACCTCAAGGCGGTTCAGTCAATATTGTTAAACATCAATCCACCTCTTCTGTGGTAAAAGCAGAGAATATAAAACAATTGATAAAGACTTTAAAAAACAAGGATTTCAGAGGAGGAAGAAATCCTTAAGCAAGGTGAAGATGCTAAAGAAGGAAGAGCCAGGAAAAAAGTCTTTGATAAAATCCATGACTCTCTGCTCTGTCTCAGAGCAGAACTCAGTGCAGTCAGTGTAAGTTACAACAGTGTGAACATGTTTAATAGACAGCTCTCCTCAAGAGTCTCAGGCTCAGCCATACCAAGTGTGTGAATGCCAAGTGAGATGGACTCTCCCTTGAGGAAAGGCTGAGGGAGCTGGGTCTCTTGAGCTTGGAGGAGACTGAGGGGTGACCTCATTAATGTTGATCAATATGTGAAGGGTGGGTGTCAGGAGGATGGAGCCAGGCTCTGCTCAGGGGCATCTAATGGTAGGACAAGAGGCAATGGGTGTGAGCAGGAACAGAGGAGGTTCCACATCAATATGAGAAGAAACTTCTTTACAATGAGGGTGACAGAGCACTGGAAGGGGCTGTCTAGGGGTATTGTGAAGTCTCTTTCTCTGGAGATGTTTAAAACCCACCTGGACATGTTCCTGTGCGACTGGATCTAGGTGGTCCTGCTGTGGCAGGGGGATTGGACTGGATGATCTTTGGAGGTCCCTTCCAATCCCTAACGTTCTAATGATTATTCAGTGTAAAGAGCAAATGTGCTCTATACTGGTTACAAAACTACCCAGCAAGCCAAATTCCAGTCACTGGAACATTCGCTAGTTTTGCCTACAATCCCCACAACAAACAAGAAACATCACAGTTCCGATTCAACTGCTGATGGAGTGCAGCACGTTTTCGTGTTTGCCTCATCAAGATTTCCATCTTGTTACCAATTTTCTAATTACTTACATATGTCAGTATTGGGGTTTTTTTTCTATCAAATGAAAATAACATCCAAAGTCTTATGAAAAAAAATTGTCTACCTTCTTTTCAATTCAAAGGAAAACCTGGCAGATTAATGTTCATTTCAGACACAGAGTATTACTGCAGTTAATTCTAATTCATGCAGCACACGTCAAATTTCTCTAGTTTAAATGTCAGACCTTGTTCAGCCCATTTGTTTTGCCTGCATTCTGCTAAGACAGCACGATCTCATGTGATGGGCATGTCATTCCTGTAACAGTGAGCATTCTGTTCATTCCACAGAAACCTCAAGTAAATAGTCCACATTCCAAATTGCTTCTACTGTAAAGTTAGTCTGCATTTGCTAAACTGATTACGTGAAGAACAAACGACTGACGGCTTGGCGATAACATTCGCCGTATAAACGTTGTCATCGATGACATTTCCCTGCGCTACAATCATAAAGACCTGCCAGATTCCATTGCATTCATAATTAGAACCATTACATTGTAATTCAGGGTGTGCTTTTTCATGAAAGGGATGAGTTTTAATACAGCCAAAGCCACGTAAACCAAAGCAGGCCTGTGGAAGACAGATGCCAGTTAAGACAGAGGTTTATCCTCCTTTCTGTAATGCAATTATCAACCAAGACTGACACCTGAGAGAAAACATTAAAATACCACAAACAACTCAACCTTCACAACAAGCACATCTAAAGCAAGAGTACCTCTAGATAACTATTGAAACCTCTATATATTTACCCTCTACATAACCTCTATATAACTATTGAAACTTCTATATATTTACCCTCTGCATAACCTCTATATAACTATTGAAACCTCTATATATTTACCCTCTATATATTTAACCTCTATATAACCTCTATATAACTATTTAACCCTCTATATATTTAACCTCTATATAACTATTTAAACCTCTACATTTAATCTCTACATAGCCTCTATATATTTAATCTCTATATAACCTCTATATAACTATTTAAACCTGTATATTTAACCTCTATATAACATCTGTAAAGTTAGTTTTTAAATAGTTATAAGTCACAATGACAGTGTCTTCATTTACTGACACACAGGAGTTAATGGGTTAAAAATGCTGAATGAATCATCCATAAATAAAAAGCATTTCAGAAGTTAGTATGGAAATGTATAAGCAAAGAATTCAAGGCACAACTGATATTTATCAGGAAATCTGTGGCTTCTGCCACATAATTAAACATGTAAACACAGGAGATTAGCGAGCAGGAAATTTCTCAAAGGACAATAAAATCCATATTTTCACTCAAAATGGTCTTGCATCCAGTTTCCTTTTCCTGAAGTCTTACATCTCTTAGAATCACAGAATCATTCAGGTTGGAAAAGACCTTTGAGATCATTGAGTCCAACCATCAACCCTACTCTACAAGTTCACCCCTAAACCAGACCCCCCAACAGTACATCTAAGCAACTTTTAAACACATCTAGGGATGGGGACTCCACTACCACCCTGGGCAGCCCATTCCAGTGCCTGACCACTCTTTCTGTGAGGAACCTTTTCCTGGTATCTAATCTAAACCCATCTGTTGAATCTTTTTTTTACCTATAAGCACCACAGTGGCTGATGCATGATAGGACCTGATTAGGTATGATAGGATATAAGAGAGGGGCTCAAAGAAGCATCCTGCATGACTTCCCCAGTTTGCACTCAGAGCTCCTGTATTTTCACACTGGTTGACAAAGCATGTCCAAGTGTGTACAGCTTAGAGAACATACTGAAACCTAGATTCTCCATCCATTTACCCCATGTTAACTTCACGTGTACCACTGGATGGCCAAATGTAGTAGGAAGACAGAAGAGTAAACTTAGGGAGAGGAAAAAAAGAACACCAGAAGAAAAATACACTCGGTTTTACAGCCTGTTCTGTACAGCCAAACAGTTCTTTATCTTCTATTTGGGGATAAAATTCCACAGACGGAGTATTTTCAAAACATAAAATCATAACTGCTCTAATCCCTGATGTTTCTGAGCAGAGAGGCAGTAGGTAAATGTTGGGTTATGATACACACGACCTTATTTCTTCCCTAATAACTTTCAGGCTACTCTTTTGGAACTCTGTCAAATGACCTCACACCTGATGATTCTGCCTCATTGGGTACCCGATACTTGCACGCATCATCTGGTTTTTTTTAGCAGTTCCTGTCTGTAACTACAGCAGGAGAATAACAGGTTTTTTCTGTGCAGTCTCCAAATTACAAAAACTAAACAAAGCTCCTTACCATGTTCCAGCCTGGGTAGAGGTAGTCTGTCCCGACAAATTCAAAGTAGTGAGCGAAACCTTCCTTCAGCCACACATCCTCCCACCAAACTGGAGTCACAAGGTCACCAAACCACTGCAGAGAAAGTTCAAGTAAAGAACCTTTAGGAAGCAATGTCTGCATACATTTATTTTATATAGAACACATTCTTCTCAAGTTTTAATAAGAAGGGCAGTATAAGAGAAACATTGAAGCTCATCAACTGTTTTGTTCCTGTACTGATGGGGAGTTGGAACTGGATGATCCTGTGGTTCCTTCTAACCCAGACTGACTTGGTCTAGGTGGTCCTGCTGTGGCAGGGGGATTGGACTGGATGATCTTTCGAGGTCTCTTCCAATCCCTAATGATTCTAGGATGCACAAGCTACAAAAGTAAAACATCAGAAAACACCATGCAGGGGAAAAGAAGCCTTGAGGAGAGTATTGAGCGTCTACTTTAGCTATCTAAGGTAGATGGTTACCTAGATTTAAGGGACTAACACACACAAGGGACAGAACAAGGCTTCTAACACAATCTCTTTAAGTGTCATCTAATGATAGAACAAGGGGCAGTGGGTGTGAGCTGGAACAGAGGAGGTTCCACATCAATCTGAGAAGGAACTTCTTCACAGTGAGGGTGACAGAGCCCTGGAAGGGGCTGTCCAGGAATGTTGTGAGGTCTTCTCTGGAGATGTTTAAAACCCATCTGGACATGTTCCTGTGCAACCTGATCTAGGTGGTCCTGCTGTGGCATGGGGATTGCACTAGGTGGTCTTTCAAGGTCCCTTCCAATCCCTAATATTCTGTGTAATTACCTGGAAACTCCACTAGTGTGAATCCAGAAAAACTGGGAACAACTGCCTCCATACCCCAGACCTAAATTTTAGGATCTCTTTCTCCACAGTGTTTGCCCACTAAGATTTCCAATATTACTGATGCTCCATTGATTGGATGGTTTCCCAAGGAAAGCAGTTTTACACAGTCATGTCATCTCTCTGTGGGTGAGACTCAGACACCTAAAAGCAGGTAGTTGATGCCAACTTCAAGAACATCCTAGTGTACCTGAGATAACCACACGGGCCTGGGAAATGGCATTTGGGACTAACAGGAGAGCTGCAGCCTTTTGGCACAGCAACCAGAGGTGATCTAAAATTACACAGGCCACCTATCTTTATGCAAACAAACCTACATGAGCTGAGTGTCTCTTCTGTTCCCCCCAGGTCACTACTGAATCTCTCTACTAACTTCAATCCACTGTAGAAGGAACAGCAGAGGCCTCAATGTTAATTCACTCCTACCAAAGTACATGAGTATCAGTAAATAAAAAAGGAGAAGGACTTAAAGGGAGGTCAAGGCAAGAACATGGCCATTAGACAGCAACTACCATAAACCTGTGATGGTACAGGACAAGTAAAGTGAGTGTCAGAGGGAGTTTAGACAAAATTGGAATGACCACCAGAACAGGAACGAGGACAAAACTTCCAAGGAAGTCAAGCACCGTTAATCCTCTGTTGATGGATGACCCTGTTTACATGGGCCTGTGCAACCTGAAGCACTGGAGCACCAGCAGTAAGAGCAGCAAACACACACACACTATGATGAAAACATATTGCACCATCTCTTTTGCCAAAGAAACACCAGAACTTTGTTCCAGTAAAATTCTCCGCCAGCATTTTTCTTAATGTGAATGAATTCTTGATCAACAAAGAGAATTTTGAGCTTTCATGGAATCATAGGCTCTCAAAACACACAGAAAGGGAGCAGGGAATAAGTATTCCAGAAGGAGTGACTCATGTCAGAGCACAGGAGCTACTGCTGACACTGTAATGAGAGTGGGGAGTGAATGAATGAATGAAAGCAAGAGGAGTTGGCCAGTAAGCAGTTTGCTTTCATGATGATTGGCTTATTTGAAGGCTTTGTCTGGGACCTGAATGAAAGGTCTCGCTTCTGTGCACGGCTTTGTGGAGAGAAAATAGCACCAAGGAAGGATCGATGCGGTGACAGGGATCCAAAGCGAAGTGAATGCAGGGGCCCCAAAGAACAGACTTTCAGAAAGCAAGATTACCAGATTGCCACACAATGCTCAGCAAATGGGATTTGAATGAAAAAAGGAAGCAAAATGTGACAAAGAATGACACTGACAACCAACTTAGGGCTTCGGGGAGAAGAGAAGAGGTTGACACAAGCCATAGGTGCGCACTAAGCGAGACTAAACTTCATGTACACTCAGCGGTCATGATCTACTGGACAGTTATCAATAAATTAACTCTACAGGACCAACAGAGGCAGGTTCTAACTGAAGAGAAAAGGACCCACAGGGAACACATTCATGTAGATAATGCAGTTTTCACAATCTGCAATACTGCAGTAGTGTACCCCCAAAAGAGTGAGCTACTTATACCTGCATAGTCTTATAAATGCTTTCTAATGATTGTCAGACTAAACACAGTTTTATTTCTGGAATTACAAGAGGACAGTTGAAAAAAAATGCAAAACTGGTAATGGTCATGTTCACAGAACCACAGAACATCAGGGATGGGAAGGGACCTCAAACGACCATCTAGTCCAATCCCCCTGCCACAGCAGGATCACCTAGAACAAGTCACACAGGAACACATCCAGGAGGGTTTTAAACGTCTCCAGAGAAGGAGACTCCACAACCCCCCTGGGCAGCCCCTTCCAGGGCTCTGTCTCCTTCACCAGGAAGAAGTTCCTTCTCATATTGATGTGGAGCCTCCTCTGTTCCAGCTGACACCCATTGTCCTATCACTAGATGCCACTGATCAGAGCCTGGCTCTATCCTCCTGACACCCACCCTTCACATATTTATCAACATTAATGAGGTCACTCTGCAGCCTGCTTTTCTCCAAGCTCAAGAGCTCCAGCTCCCTCAGCCTTTCCTCATCAGGGAGATGTTCTGCTCCATCATCTCCGTGGCTCTGTGCTGGAAGATTTTAAGAATAAAGGTTGTGAAGTACATAATAGAGCCTCCTGTAACTCAAAAGTATTAATAACATTAATTTGTGATGTCACAAGAGACATCCTCTGTGATTCTCCATATTTATTTAGCAATAACACAATAAAAGTATTCGTTTAATTATCCACCTACTGGAAGAAGTGTTTTACAAGCTTTAAAACAGTATGTGATACCAATATGAAATTGTAGGGAATTCCCTTAACAACTCCTGAACAGCACCAGAGGTAGTTATGATCGTTGGGAACAAAACAGTCCCACAGACTGCAACTAACGATGCCAAATTCTCCAGCAGAACGTCGCTGTTATCTTCCTAGGTGCTACGTGTCTGAGCAGACCATGCCAAGCAAAGCACTTCATTTCTTTAAGTAATGGTTTGTTTATTTGTGGGTGTGACTGCAGTCACTCTTTGCCTCAAGTGAAGATCATTACTTCATCCTGGCCAAGTGAAACGACTCGAAACGTGTTGATTACAGACACGTCTCATCTCCCCTAGGTAGTAGGCTCAGTCCAATATGCTGAAGGCACCCACATTACAGGTAACTTTGCCTACATGCTCTCCTCACAGATTATTGAAAACATTGACAGAGAATTGTTTCATCTTCCTTCTGCTTTCATGCCTCTTTAACTCAATCTGTCACACCGAGTCGGGTGCTCAGGTGGGAAAACTATCACCAAAAAAAGATCACGGTGCATGAACTCAAATGACTCTTCCTTCAAAGGCTGTAGGTGTGACTGATCCATGATATGCAAATACAACTGATTGTTGCCTTAATAGAAGTGTTCTAAGAAATTATGGTAACTATTTCGAGCTACCTGCTGAAGCTGTTTGACAAACACCTCCTTTGTGCTTTGAGGATTGGAGAAGCAGTTTTTTTGCCAAAACGCTCCATCTTCCAATCATTATATTTTTAATTAAATACACAAAATGTTCTAAAGTAACACTCCAGCTCACAACAGGACACTGACACTGCAGCTGCAAAGGGGCAAGGCATCAGCTAAAGTGTTTCCACGCAGCAAAGCACAAAACACTAGAAACCCATGGTTCCAAACCATGACACAAGCACAGAATTTCTTTGTCCTTCTGCAATGCTATCTCTTGTTTTCCATCTCTCCTGAACAATGTGCTCCAGCATTAATACCCAGCAGGTCTGCAAAATCCAATTTTATGCAGTCATATCTGAAAGGAACAAGCTCGATTTTTAACATTCATCTGATTTTTCTAACCTTGGGAACATCAGCAAAACAATTGCTATATTACTCTGAAAAACAAGAGTCTCATACAAGATGGGTTGCTACATGCTCTGTTCTCTGTGTCTTAAATTCATGGGTTTAAAATCACGAGAAACAGGTTAATTCTCAAGAAAAAAATCTTTAATAATACATTTTAGGAGACCTCTCTTTCCTTTTACTTGTTTGCTATGTTAAAAAAAATACATAAAAACTGGAGATGGAGATCACAGAATCACAGAACATTAGGGATTGGAAGGGACCTCCAAAGATCATCCAGTCCAATCCCCCTGCCACAGCAGGATCACCTAGACCAAGTTGCACAGGAACACGTCCAAGTGGGTTTGAAATGTCTCCAGAGAAGGAGACTCCACAACCCCCACGCCGGGCAGCCCTTTCCAGTGCTCTGTTACGCTCACTTCCAAGAAGTTCCATCTCATATTGATGTGGAACCTCCTCTGTTCCAGCTCACACCCATTGCCCCTTGTCCTATCATTAGATGCCCCTGAGCAGAGCCTGGCTCCATCCTCCTGACACCCACCCTTCACATATTTATCAACATTAATGAGGTCACCCCTCAGTCTCCTTTTCTCCAAGCTAATGAGAGCAGGTCCCTCAGCTTTTCTTCCTCAGGGAGGTGTCTATTCTATGATTTTATGATGCAGTGAAGGATCTGAGCAAGGACCTGATCTACAGGGTACTAAAACAGAAATAGCAGCCACATGAATGGAGGAAGCTACTATCAGTGAAGCGAACAGCACTGGAAATAATATCAACACGGACACCAAGAAAATCTTCTCACTGGGAAATTTAAGGTCACTTCAAAGTACCTTCTGACCCCACTGCTACTCTAAAATGAATTTAATATAGTTTTAACCCCTTTCATGATCCTACAGTATTAATATTAGAATAGTATTAAAAGGCCTCCATTTAATTGAGAATCAAATAAACAAACTTGGCAAGTTAGTGATGTGATAATTGCCCACATCTGGAGACTAAATTGCTTTGGAAGCAGAGGAAATTATTAAAGCGGTGCAAAGAATAACTGGAAGTAATGGGATTACTTCAGAAAAAGGAAGACTTAAACAAATGCTAGAGAAAAGTTATTGGCCATTAGATTTAATCAAAAGGTCTCAAGGGAACCGGTGTGACCCTGTAATCAGGAGCGCTGAACCCAGCACTGCGAAACACGCCGCCCAAATGAACCCAGCGCCGACGGGAGCTGAGACTTGATGACCTAATGTGTGTTTTCCACACCTGATTCCTAAGGCACTGTAATTTCTCCAGCCCCACAGTGTCTCACTGTGTTGTAGCTCACTATAAAGAGCACATCACAAAACCAGACTATCGTATTGAGAACAAACCAGCAATAATGCTCAATAAAAATTTCACGTTGTAGCTGAAGACTTCACGCTCATCCCCAGAGTTACTGGGAAGCCCGAACGTGAACCGAGCATTATGATTTCCAGGTTCACCCACCAGAACTCCATTACAAAGGCTCCCTTTCATATGGCACTTTTTTTACACAGAAAGTGTTAAGAATTCGCATTGCCTTTTAAAGGCGACTGCGTAAAGTCACAGATGTAAGCCATGCTGATTACACAGTAGGATTTCATTCATTTTAACCTGAAGGCTATGATTATGCCTCTTACGAGCGCGAGAAAGGCTCTCCTGGCCCCGTAGAGAATTTCTTCAATAACATTTGCATTCAGCTCTGTGTTACTAAACACTCGTAATGTGTTTGGTTTGAGATAAGAAGATGGAAGAAATAAAAAATAAATTGTAAGACGAGTTTATTACAAAGTCTTGATACAAAAGTTTCTGCACACATAAAGACCCGATTATCAACCATTAGGGTCCATACTCAGCTAAGAGAAAAAAGGTGAAAAGCATAAAAACCAAAAGGGAAGTACATGTGCACGCGACAGAAGATGACTTCCACATCGATTCCAACCAAAGCATTTTTGTCCTTATCATGAAACCCAGCACTAATCTGCTGTAGTTCTGCAATGCATTACTTTCTACGCTTATCAAGATGTTTTATCTACGCACCAGCAAAACATGCACAAATGTTCAGAAGATTGGGAAGCTATCACAGAACATTAGGGATTGGAAGGGATCTCCAAAGATCAACCACTCCAATCACCCCGCCACAGCAGGATCCCTTAGACCAAGTCGCACAGGAACACATCCAGGTGGGTTTTAAACATCTCCAGATAAGACTCCACAACCTCCCTGGGCAGCCCCTTCCAGTGCTTTGTCACCCTGACCATGAAGAAGTTCCTTCTCACACTGATGTGGAACCTCCTATGTTCCAGCTCACACCCATTGTCCCTCATCCAATCACTAGATGACATTGAGCAGAGTCTGGCTCCATCCTCCTGACACCCACTTTTCACGTATTTATCAACCTTAATGAGGTCACCCCTCAGTCTCCTTTTCCCCAAGCTCAAAAGACCCAGCTCCCTCAGCCTTTCCATACATTGCTAGCAATTTTCTCTTCTATCCCCAGTTTCTGCATTGCAGTGATGTCTTACAGACACCAGTACTTTTTGGACTCCACTTTCAACAGCTGTATTTGTCTACGTGAGCAACACAAACCCATTTTCAGATTTGGAACAGAACGCAAGATTTCTGACACCAACATAAAATATCTGAACACCTTCAGTACCTGATGGCACAGCTCATGCACAATGACCATGGTGACATCCAGCAGGTATGATATAGAAGAAATGCTTGGATCTAGCAGTATCCTTTGCTCCACAAACACACTCAGTCCCCAGTTCTCCATAGCAGCATACGGATGCTTAGGCACGGCTAGCAGATCTAGAAACAGGAAACAAAAAACACATTAACTCCATGTGGGAGCCACCAGGCTGAAAAGCTTTTGGAAGGAGGGTTGTGAATGGTCGCTAAAGAGTTGTCTATGTGAAAGCAAAACTCACTAGTACTGTTATTTAGGACATGCTCATGAAACACTCATTTTTGTCTTACATCCCTGCGTGCTCACACACGATTACCACGTTATTGCTGTAACGCAGTGCTTAGTACTTCTGAGTGAAGTTCTCTGTGCTGAAGGCAGCTGGTTTACAAAAGCTTGTTGATTTACTACTGGGTTTGATACTGCTTCTCGTGTTCACTACAGCTGATCCGTGTAGTGACATCGATTTTACCACACGTATTTTTTATCTTGTCATCAAAGTTACTCCTTTATGAACACTTCATACACTAAACTTCATGCAAGAACAATAAGGGGAGCATTGAAGAAATAGTCTTTTGTAACAACTGGAAAGATGGCAAACTCTTCAGAATCAGCAGAGGACAGGGCTAGCACTGTGACCTCACCACCTGGGGGTATAACACTCATAACACACACAACTCCAGGAGTATGGGTTCAGATTTGTATTCAGTAAGTGACAGAATGTTTGCAGAATCACAGAAAACTAGGGATTGGATGGGACCTGGAAAGATCATTTAGTCCGATCCCCCTGCCACAGCAGGATCACCTAGACCAAGTCGCACAGGAACATGTCCAGGTGGGTTTTAAACACCTCCAAGACAGAAACTCCACATCCCCCCTGAGCAGCACCTTCCAGTGCTCTGTCACCCTCACCATGAAGAAGTTCCTTCTCATATTGCTGTGGAACCTCCTCTGTTCCAGCTCACACCCGCTGCCCCTTGTCCTATCATTAGATGACACTGAGCAGAGCCTGGCTCCATCCTCCATTCTTCACATATTTATAATCACTCATGAGGTCACCCCTCAGTCTCCTTTTCTCCAAGCTCAAGAGACCCAGCTCCCTCAGCCTTTCCTCATCGGGGAGATGCTCCACTCCCGTCACCATCTTTGTGGTGCTGCACTGGACACTCTCCAGCACTTGTGTCCTTCTTGAGTAAATTGGCAAGGGAATCCACACAATGCTGCTTCATGGCAGAAACTGAACTAGCCCAGAGATAACTTGCAAGTCTACAAGAAGCTCAGCACAACCTGCGCACAAGTTAGCAGGAATTTTGGAAGCTACACTGTCACATCAGCATGATGCTCCCTCCAGTCAAATTAATTAGCCTGGCTGCCACACTCCTCTCATTTGGCTGTATTACTTCCAATTCCACAGCTGGTTCATTTGCAGGTAAGACAAACATATCTAGGTGGTGCTTCACAAAGGGTGGATGAAAGGTCTCTCTATTGACTTCCTACCCTGTAGGAGAAAAAAAATCTGACCTACTTAATCTAAATAATTGTCTAAATGACATCACAGCACTAACATCTGCCCAGTTTATTTTGACTTGCATTGATACACGACATGGGGATCAGCTCAGGGAAGAACTTGACAGCAGGAGCTCTAGTTCACGGTTCATAAGATGTCACAAGTCACCAGTGAAATATCAGAAAAGGAGACTTTGGATATAATCCAACACCCCCCATATGGGCCTGCAGCAAGAAGCATCAGAAATACTACTGGAAGAACAGAGGGAATCTAGAAGCTACTTCCAAACACAACCAAACTGAAAACACCCAAATTGCAAGCAGAAAAGCACCACAAATAGTAAATAATAAATATTTTATATAGAGGCAGACACTGGAACAAGAGCTTAATTAAAGAAAATAAAGCAAAAACCCAAAACACGGTGTTGAGGATTAGACACGCGAGGAAATCCAAAATTACATGCTTTCCTTTTCTTCTCCAGTTGGAGCTCAGACTGTACTAATTCTTCAGAATAACTGCAATTTGTTATGAACGACACGCGCACTGCAGCACTCCTGACTGCTGTACAAAGGAGGGATAAGGATAGAAATGGAAGGACAAAGCCCAACGGGAGCAGTCACCAAAGTTAATGGCAAGTCTTCATTAACATGAAATAGGGATCTCTCCCGTTCTCTGTTCTGCAGAGAAAGCTGTAACTTCTCCTACAGGGCTTGAACATTCCTCCAGAAAGCACCTCCAGAAGCAAACTGAGACCATTCTTATTTAAACCAATTCACAGAATCACAGAACATTAGGGATTGGAAGGGACCTCAAAAGATCATCCAGTCCAACCCCCCTGCCACAGCAGGATCACCTAGACCAAGTCACACAGGAACACATCCAGGTGGGTTTCAAACATCTCCAGAGGAGGAGACTCCACAACCTCCCTGGGCAGCCTGTTCCAGTGCTCCGTCACCCTCACTGGGAAGAAGTTCCTTCTCACACTGATGTGGAACCTCCTCTGTTCCAGCTCACACCCATTGCCCCTTGTCCTATCACTAGATGCCCCTGAGCAGAGCCTGGCTCCATCCTCCTGACACCCACCCTTCACATATTTATAAAGATTAATGAGGTCACCCCTCAGTCTTCGTTTGTCCAGGCTAAAGTGACCCAGCTCCCTCAGCCTTTCCTCATCAGGGAGATGTTCAGGTTTCAGTAATCCCCCTCAAATAAGCAAACAGAACCAGCACAAAAATAAAACCAGCACTGTACTGTCAACTGTTTCCACTCTCTCATTTGAGTTCTTCCATAGTTTTGGTGTCGTCTAACAGCCACAATGGACAGTTGTTAGTGCCAGACATTAATAAACTGGTATAACTGTGTGGAACTGGGAAAGTAGGGCGAGGTCTCATACTAAATACCTTCACAGGCCAATCATTGATTGTCTTCCACTGTTGGTGTCACTACTAACAGTCTGTGGGTTAAGACAGATTGTTTATAGCAGCGTCGTACTAATAAAACCTCCGATCTGATGGACGGCTAAGCGCCTCGCAGGTAGACAAGCGCAGAGGGACAGTCTAAATCACTTTCATCCTGGTTGCTCTGCAAACTCCTCTCGTGCACTGGCTGATGCTTAAAGGGCTTTTCTGAACAGACACAACAAAACATAATAGATAACCCTGTTGGGTTCCAGAACGTTAATCCTTGCCGTGACACGCGCATGCCGATGATGCTGAACGAATTAAGACGCGTACCGCAACGCACGCACGCGGTCCTACGTTCCCACAGCACAGGGGCTTATGCTGGGCACTCTGATGCCACAGGAGATACCGTATTAATCTCCAGTGATTGACAGAACGGACTCTGAACAGGTTCATTATCACAAAATGAGAAACACTGCGCTTCTCACTGTCCACGGCTGAACTCTGAATGTCCAGGGCTTAGTGTTAACTTAGAAATCAAACTATTCCAAAGTCTTGAAGGCTTCATAAATTTCTACTGCCTTTAAATAAGATTCCAAATACAGCCATTTTTCTAATATAATTAATAATTCATAATCAATCATAATTAAAATATAAATACAATACTGCAGATATAAAATATACATTGAAGATAAAAGTGATTAATAATCTTTCTCTGGGGGGTCATAAGGAATCATAGAATCATTAGGGATTGGAAGGGACCTCGAAAGATCATCTAGTCCAATCCCCCTGCCACAGCAGGATCACCCAGACCAAGTCATATGGTCAGTCTGGGTTAGAAGGGACCACAGGATCATCCAGTTCCAACTCCCCTACCATGGGCAGTGACACCCCACCCTGGCCAGAGCCTCATCCAGCCTGGCCTTAAACACCTCCAAGGATGGGGCCTCAAAGGTTTGATTTCAGAGATCTCTAGGGTTCCTTCCAACCCAAGACTTCTATAACTCCATGATTGATTCTGTTTCACGCTCAGATCTCCACACATTTGTCTTTCTCTCTGTTCGTGAGGTTACTAGAGCACTGAGGAAGGCATCCTGTGCTTCTGGAGGTGACATCTGTTAAGGTTTTACTGCAATTTTTAAGAAGCAAGGACAAAAGGAGGGGTGATGATGCACGTTTTGACATAAATATCATTCACACACATTACTGCTCCGCACTAAATGCAAAATGGGAGCTACAGCATCCATAACAGCTTGTGTGCCTGCTGCATCCAGTTACTCTCCACACTATTTAATTAAATTCTTTGTAAAGCACTTGTGAATGTTTGATTATGTGGATATTGCTGGGGAAATAGAAGTGCATGTTATTGCTTGCAGAGAATAATATCCCCATACATCGTAAGGCTGTTACTTGAGATTTCCTGATGGAGCAATGCGGAGAGTCCTCTGTGCTGCCTTCACAAAGATGGAATTCATGACCAGGAAGTCAAAAGTCAAAAGCTAAAATAAACCCCTAGGAAAAGGCATTGGGACAAAAACGTGTTGGAGCTTCAGACTAACATAATGTAATGATAAAATTGTTTGAATACAGGGATAGAATCATGGAACGTTAGGGATTGGAAGGGACCTTGAAAGTCATCCAGTCCAATTCCCCCACCACAGCAGGATCACCTACACCAAGTCGCACGGGAACAAATCCACAGGTTCTAATCACCTCCAGAGAAGGAGACTCCACAACCCCCCTGGGCAGCCTCACGACATTTTCCTTCATTTCTTCAGAGAGGCTGTCTCCACAATTTCAGCTGTAGATTTCACTTTTTTGACAACAAGTCCAAAAAGAATTAAGAGAAAACATGGGATAGCATCAGCTCATTTTTGCCTTTACACATGAAAACCCCAAGTATGGTTTGGCCCCTTCTTCACGCTGCATAATGCAATCAATAGCTTTATTAAATCTCACTGAAGGTGATGTGCAATTTGCAAAACGAACACTGCTGTACAAAACCCCTATTATTTACTAAAAGGCTTTACATTCCTGCCTCTCAGATTCCTTAATCAAAGGCACTTCTTTAACAAAGAACAAGTAGAAGATGCTTTTCTGTAACAGAAAACCATTTAATGATTTCTATAGATTGGAAGGAACAAGCCAGCTACAAGAAGTGACAGCCCTGGTTAAAACCCATTAAGTCAAACAGCAGTTGGTGTAAGCAATATCCACATTTTATACTGATAAATATCTCCTGATAGCACAGATCCAGGAAGATGATGAAGGGAGTAGAACACCTCCCTTACGAGGAGAAGCTGAGGGAGCTGGGTGTCTTGAGCTTGGAGAAGAGGAGACTGTGGGTTGACCTCATTAATGTTTATAAATATGTGAAGGATGGGTGTCAGGAGGATGGAGCCAGGCTCTGCTCAGTGGCATCTAATGACAGGACAAGGGGCAGTGGGTGTGAGCTGGAGCAGAGGAGGTTCCAGATCAATCTGAGAAGGAACTTCTTCCCAGTGGAAGGGGCTGCCTGGGTTGGGGTTTGAGAGTCACTTTCTCTGGAGACATTTAAAACCCACCTGGACGTATTCCTGTGTGACTTGTTCTAGGTGATCCTGCTGTGGTGGGGGGACTGGACTAGATGATCTTTTGAGGACCCCTCCAACCCCTAACATTCTGTGATAACAGCGTTTATATGAACATATGAATTGGCTAGTGAGAGACTTTTTTTTCCTGCAGCGTTCACTCCATATATGAGAGGGATGTTTGTGCTGGAAACACAAGTCTTCATTGTATGAGGTTTCATCACCTTCAAAAGTTATTTGGGAAAGAAACAAAACCCAAAAACTCCCAGGGCATGGTGGAAGTTCTCTGAAGCCAGCAGGAAGGTCTCTGACTGTAACAGCAAAACAAAACACAACTAATGGATTTGGTGGTTCACCTTGAGACACTGAGACACATGATTTTAGGAAAATGTTAAGTGCATGTTGACTGAAAACTAAACCAGCTCAGTAGTTTGCTTTTGTATTTAGGACCTAGACACCCTAAATTGGATCTAGGTCGTCCTGCTGTGGCAGGGGGGTTGGACTAGATGATCTTTCAAGGTCCCTTCCAATCCCTAATGTTCTGTGAATCTGCGATTAGCTTTCTTTTAGCTATCACTTTTATTTAAACTACAGCTCAGTGTATTCTTTTGTCTTCTCTCATCACATGTGAGGTTTTAGAAAAGTCACAAAGAACATGGATGACAGACTGGAGGGAAAACCGACTGACACTTCTGCTTGTCCACATGCTCTCCTGGCACCAGTGTGCTTTTGTCTCTGGAGCTACACGACCAACATCCTGCAAGCACGACGCTTACCAACACACACGGACATTAGCCTGCAGAGTTAATGCAAAGGTCTAAAACTGTTTGCCATTATTTCAGTCAAATCAAATGGGTTGTTGCAGACCCTGAGGAGAAATCACTGACACACAGCAGTTTATTGCTGGGTTTTTTATTGCTTCTTATTGCTGCACAAAGTATTACTTAACATTAACTGACATAAACAATGGATGGATTTCCAGAGTGTTTGATCCAAACAGCAGATGCTTAACACAATGAGAATACTAAAGCAGCCAAGGAGGAGAAATAAATGTGGGAAAGAAAGCTGGGAAGAGTGAGGGGGAAGAATAAGCAGTAATAGGACAAAAAATTGTGCTGGTTTTTCAAGCAACTGAGCCTTGACAGTGGGGGATGGCTAGTTTAGAGTTTAAGAAAATAAACCAGAAACCCACTGATTTTACTTGACATGCGTATTATTAAATAGTTTTCAATTTTCCTAACCCAAATCTATAGATCAATGCTTTCTCATTTCAAAGTATATTAAATAATTCAATGCTCAAATGAAAAATGAAGGCAATTGCCCATTGAGGCTGAATTATGTATCATCATGGTTGTATTGATCTCTACATGAACAATGCCTCTCCTTTAAATAACACCTGAACAGATCGTTGTGAGCTGCTGCAGACTAACAAAACAACAGGGGAAGAAAGTTTTTCATGAAGTTTCCTTATAAATATATCACAGAATCACAGAACACTAGAGATTGGAAGGGACCTTGAAAGATCATCTAGCCACAGAATCATTCACATGGGAAAAGAGCCTTGGGATCAGCAAGTCCAACCATCAACCCTACTCTACGGGTTCACCCCTAAAACAGACCCCCCAACACTACAGCTAAGCAGCATTTAAACACATCCAGGAATGGGGACTCAACCACCACCCTGGGCAGCCCAGTCCAGTGCCTGACCACTCTCTCCAGGAAGGATTTCTTTGTGATGTCCAATCTAAACCTCCCTTGTTGGAGCTTGAAGCCCTTCCCTCTGGTTCTGTCGCTAACTACCTGTGAGAAGAGCCCAGCACCAACACCTCTACAACAACAGTGGAGCGCAATGAGCTGTCCCCTTAGCCTCCTGTTCCTCAAACTAAACAGCCCCAACTCTCCCAGTCTTACAGACCAATCCCATACAGACCCTTTTTCCCCAGCCTTCAGTCTAACGTAGCCATTCAAAACCCTTCCTAGACACACACACCAGAACAACGAGTTACACAGAACAAAGACACACACTAAACTCAGCTCATGATTCTGTCACTGCAAGCTCCAGGCTGGCGCTGCACGTGCATCCCTCACAGAACACACACACGACAGATGAACAGAGAAAACACATTCTACCTCTCGTCACCGAATGATCTGGAGAGAGAAAAAACAAGAAAGGCTTTTCGTTGCCTTCATAAATACTGTTTCTAACGTAAATACTAAGAGCACTGACATGATGGAAAATTGCCAACAGCCATTTTCCTACCACTACAGTTAATAGAGCATGAGGATTCTACGGCTGGAAACAACACACCAGTGATTACCCATCACTTCCAGTATGGATACTGTCGTAAAGAAAATGATTAAGTGCCACAGCTGCTTTCTTCCCCTCCGCTGCAAAACAGAGGTGTGGGTGCACAGAAATCTCTGGAAATCCATACCCCTGAAGTGTTATGAGGTGCAGTGGATCTCTTCAAAACTGGGCCTCACCACAGTAGTAAAGACGGGGATGTTTCCATCAGCACAACACTCCATACACGCAGATTTACATCTCCTGGTTTGGCTTTGAAGTGAGATCATAGTCGTGGGTGATGGGTAGAGTTTAGCAAGTAGAAATAGGGATTTTGGAAAGATGAGCAGGTATCTGCATCACCATAGCTCAAAAATATGTATTGCAGAATTATAGCTGAGGATGAAGTTACAATATGGTTGCCCTCCAGATCAGTGACCAGCTGGAATGGGTGGAGCTCCACCTGGGGAAGGATGAGGAGCTGCTTGAGAGTGTGTGGATCAAAATTGAAGGGAACACAGGGGAGGGTGATGTTACTGTAGGGGTCTGACCAGCAGAAGCAAGCAGATGAGGCCCTTCACAGGTAAATAGAAGCGGCTTCCAGGTCAGAGGCCGTGGTCCTCATGGGGGATTTCCATCACCCTGACATCTGCTGGAGGGACAACACAGCAAGGCACCAGCAATCCAGGTTGTTCTTGGATTGCATAGATGACAGCTTCTTTCTCCAAATGGTGGAGGAACCAACAAGAAAAGGTGCTATGCTGGACCTTGTTCTTATCAACAGGGAAGGGCTGGTGACCAGTGTGAGGCTCAAGGACAGCCTTGGCTGCAGCCACCATGAAGATCCTCAGGGCAACCAGGAGGAAGTTTTCTAAGCTTACGACCCTGGACTTTAGATGATCTTTTGAGGTCCCTTCCAATCTTTAATGATTCTATGATTCTATGAATAAAGAGGGTCCTTCTTAGCATCTTGGATCCAGAGCGAAGCCCACGTGGTTATCAGGGGGGAAAATATTTCCAAATTATTAAAAAAAGAAAATCAGTTAAAAGAAATGAGCAAGAAGGAGAAGTAGAG
The DNA here is from genome assembly GCA_013400115.1 of Rhinopomastus cyanomelas. Classification (NCBI taxonomy): domain Eukaryota; kingdom Metazoa; phylum Chordata; class Aves; order Bucerotiformes; family Rhinopomastidae; genus Rhinopomastus; species Rhinopomastus cyanomelas. The sequence continues at coordinate 54,252 of VXBP01003385.1, read as the reverse complement.
TAGCTGTAACCTCAACCAGACCTGAAAACCTCTATGGAGAATAATGGGAAAAGATGGAAATGGTGCTTCATTCTGCACCTGGGAGCAACAGGTACTAGTGAGGACAACGACACTAAACAGAAAGTAGCTTTATTTGTGACAGTTATGGTTTCACGTGTACTTGAAATGGTTAATAGTTTCAATTAACTCAGAAATTAGAGCCCAGACATGAAGATGTGTTACCAAAATGGAAGAATACTGCAAACCGTGTAAAAATTAAACGCTAGGAAAAAAATGGGTTTAATCTAAAGTTACTACAGAACAGTGAAACACTAAGTAGAGGATGGTGACCAGTACGAACTGAACTGCACTACTGCAGTTTGGCAAGGAACTAACTAGAGCTGAGAAGAGGGCTGAGATCTAGAGCTGAGACAGATGTGAGACAAGAGCCTCAGTGACAGGCTACAAGGAGACTGGGAAAGAATGAGAAGCAGAGCCTGACAAACAGTCCACAAGGGAGTTTATAGACATCTGACACAGTGAGGAAGACTGATAACCCCACAGCCCGCCAGGAAAGGAACAGGAGGCAGAAAATTAAGCAGAGCTCAGAGAATACAGAGAACTGCACACAAGACAACAGTCATCTGTTTGGAAGGAAGACATATTGGAAAGGTGATGTATTCAATCTCTTCCCTCCACGGTTGGACAGGTTATATTGATAAGGGGACAACAACAGCAACACCAACTCCTATTAGTAGCTCCTGGGTACTTTTATGAAACCCCAAGATATAGGGGGGTCTGCCTCGTTAGGTTCCTTAAGTCACATTTCAGGCAAAATAAGAATTAATAATAAATTTTATCAAGAATTTTTAAAAGAGGAAACTCTTTAACAAGTGCTTACAAGAGTTACCACCAAAGAGGCAAAATCTAAGCTTAATGTATTTACTCACAGCCTGAACTGAGCTGGCACTGACAAGCAGGTGATCACAGTTCTACCCCTTCTGCACACCTTATGTTTCATGTGTTCCCCATCATTGAAAAATGATTCACAATTCCTATTCTGAGAACTCATCAGCAAGATGGGCTGGATGAGGCTGTGGCCAGCCTGATCTAGGGTGGGGTGTCCCTGCCCATGGTAGAGGAGTTAGAACTGGATGTTCCTGTGGTCCTTTCTAACGCAGACTTGACTGTGTGACTTGCTCTAGGTGATCCTGCTGTGGCAGGGGGATTGGACTAGATGATCTTTCGAGGTCCCTTCCAATCCCTAATGGTTCTATGATTCTAAGAGATGAACTTATGGAGAACTCTCAGGTGCACTCCTCCCCTCCCTCTTAGATCTTCATATTCCTGCAGATCCCTTGGTTAAACCACAACAGGCTTTTACCAATTTCATCTTTGAATTATTCTGGGATCTAACAGATGTGATCTTTCATCCTGAACCATTCTGCTTCCTCCACTTTTGAGACCCATTCTGTCCATTTGTCTTAACTGTGCTTGCTCACATCCTTAGATATGCAAATACATGTTTGTTAGGCTAGACATTATCTCCCACACTAAACTGGCTGGTAAGCAGCTTCTTACTTCAATGACTTCAGTGAGGGGATAAAAAACACTTCCCCTCCATGGTCTGATCCAAAGAGGAAGCTCCAGGCACATCTGTGCAGACAGAACACCCTTAATGTTATGTGATGCATAAAGCAGATACTTCCATGGTTAAACATATAGGGAAGATAATTCTTCTGAGGCATTTTTTGGTAAATGAATGCTGGAGGCTTTGTGCCTCCCACGTAGAGTCCAGTTCTATCTTCACTCTTGTTCCTTGTCCCCTGATCTAGGGGGATCCTGCTCCAGCAGGGGAATTGGACTAGATGATTCTGAGGTGGCTTCCAATCCCTAATTTCTGTGATTCATTCTCTATATTCTATAGTAACCTCATATTCGTATGAAGCCTGACCCACAGAAACTCTACCTCGTGTTAAAGACTTCAGTACAACAGAACATCAGGGATTGGAAAGGACCTTGAAACATCATCTAGTCCAACCCCCCCTGCCAGAGCAAGATCACCTAGACCAAGTTGCACAGGAACTGTAGTCTGTGAGCATGGTCCTCCTCCTCTCTATCTTCTACTAGCACAGTTTCCCAACTCAACATTCCCATTTAGGGCACTGGCTCCAGGCACATGAAGACAGTGTTTGTCAGCTCTTGATGAAGAAATGAGTTTGGAGTGAGGTCAAGCCAGGCAGGACAGTAAAGATCCAGGTACAAGACTATTATAACAAATAAAGCAAAAGCATCAGTACCTAATAAATTGTAATGTAACCTACATGTCACAGAATCCCCCAGCATTAGGGGTTGGAAGGGACCTCAGAAGCTCACATCTCCATGGACAGCAACTCCACCACCTCCCTGGACAGCCTATTCCAGCACCTGACCACTCTTTCAGCAAAGAGATCTTTCCTGATGTCCAGTCTAAACCTTCCCTGGCACAACAATTGAATGACCTCACCACAGAGCATCAAGAAGGACATGGGAAAAGCTGAAAAGTATTGCCAGAAGGCTTGAGAGACACAGCACAAATAGAAGTGAGACACAGACTGAGAAAACAAGCCAAACAAACTCAAACCTTCTCGATTCAGACAGTAAGCAAGACCCTAGAACCTGAGGAAATGTTGCCAAAGGGGCTATAAAGTGAACAGGAGACTTTTACTGAGGAGATAAAGACAAGAGGGAGCAAAGCAATGCAAAAAAGAACACAGCCTTGATGTTGACTCCACGATTTAATTACATCAATTGAAACACACCCTGCTAGGACCCATTTGCAGTTCCTCACGATCTTCCAATACGGTCTGCACAGAACAAGAGAAAAGAAAACAGACTCTGACAAGCCCATCTTCTCCACTGCTCTAGTTCCACAGAATTTGAAAGAGCTGTAGATTCACATGGCACTGAAATAACTCACTTCAGCAACTCTAGTTAATTGGAGGTATCAACAGTTTAGATGTTGACATTAATGTTCATAAATATGTGAAGGGTGTCAGGAGGATGGAGCCAGGCTCTGCTCAGTGGTGTCTAATGACAGGACAAGGGGCAGTGGGTGTGAGCTGGAGCAGAGGAGGTTCCACATCAATACGAGAAGGACCTTCTTCCCAGTGAGGGTGACAGAGCCCTGGAACAGGCTGCCCAGGGGGGTTGTGGAGTCTCCTTTGCTGGAGACATTTAAACCCCCCTGGATGTGTTCCTGTGTGACTTGGTCTATGTGATCCTGCTCTGGCAGGGGGATTGGACTGGATGATCATTTGAGGTCACTCCAATCCCTAATGTTCTGTGATGTACTCTGACTCTAAGAACTTTACATTGCCATAAGGGCTGCAGAATAGTCCTCAGGGGAACGGTTCAGCTCTCAGAAGAAGCCTGTAAATTAATGAAACCTTGGAAGAACTTTAGCTTGAGGATTACTGAAGTTAAACTTGAGAGCAAACTACACACACAAAAGAGAATGCCAGATGTCAAAATAAAAACAGGAGCAAATAAGCTGAACCAGCAAAAGAAGCCACAAAAGTCAAGTGAAGGGAAACCAGAGAGAAATTCAGCACAGCCAATTGCACCTACCAGGAAACCCAAGCTGAGAACCTTTCTCATCAGCCCTTTTACTGACAATGAGAAGGAGACCAAGGCAGATGTGACTCGCCCTCCTAAAAAAACACTACTTGTCCAACTACATCTCGTCAGTGCCTTGTAGTACACTGTGGCACTGCAAAGTCACAGAGCTAAAATATCCGCTGTCGATGCCACTAGCCCACTGAACACATAAACTTTTCCAATTATACAGAAATCAGAACGGTTTCCCTGAGTAGAATTTCATTCTCTGCATCATAGATTTAAACATTAAAGTTACATTAAAGTTATATTAAAGAACCATAACAGAGTTAGGTTCACAAACCTCATCTAAACTTGATAACCTATGAATAATTTACATTAAAATAATACAGTTTCCATTTAAAGTGTTTCTCTTATGACGAATTTCCTCCTTTCGAGTGATAATTTTTTTATTCCATCTTGCTTCATTATTATTTACAGGAAAAAAATCCAATTTCTAATCATTCCACTTAAAAGAAAAAGAATCCAATTAAAGATTTTGCTGCATCAATAATATTTGATGAAGACCCTGAAAGAGCATACAAGCATTTCTTCTCAGAAAATGCATGAATATCTTGCACAACATCAGTGTTACTGAGTCTATTAGAAGAGAGAGAATAACCAGCTTCATCTTTAGTGTAATGATAGCACAAGGGGCAGTGGGTGTGAGCTGGAGCAGAGGAGGTTCCACATCAATACGAGAAGGAACTTCTTCACAGTGAGGGTGACAGAGCACTTGAACAGGCTGCCCAGGGTGGTTCGTGGAGTCTCCTTCTCTGGAGACATTTAAAATCCACCTGGATGTGTTCCTGTGTGACTTGGTCTATGTGATCCTGCTGTGGCAGGGGGATTGGACTAGATGATCTTTCAAGGTCCCTTCCAACCTCAAATGTTCTGTGATTCTGTGATAATGAAAGGCACAAACTAACTAGTAGTGTTGGATCAGGATCTGATAGTCTAGACTCTAGAATTCAAGTCTATATTCTGGAATCTATTTTTAGATTCTAAATGTCTCTAAATAGAATCCAAAAATAGATTCTAGAATCTAGACTTGAATCTAGGCATTTTTTTTGTGTTGCTTCACATCAACACTGTTCAGACAGCTGAGATAATCCACCATGTACGATGGGAGTGTCCTTTCAAATCCTAGCAAAACCCTGCAGAGGATGCTCACATTTCTGTAGTGAACTCAGGAAGCCGGCAGCCAAATCATGGTGCTAAGTCTCCTACTGAAGTCTATAACTTCACTTCTCCTTCACACTGAAGGCATCACCTGCTGCTTTTAAAAGACAGGCTGTACCAGCATTTTCCACATGCTCCCCATTCCCTTCCCAGTCCTGGAACAATGTGTAACAGTGCTGGCTGGAATGTAAATCAGATGCAAAAGGACTAAGGACTTGCTTAAAGCAAAGTATTAAGTATGAGGAAGATCAAAGTGGAGCACGTCACTGACATCTGAGAATGCAAATCAGAGATGCAGAAGAGGATGAAGAAAAACAAATGAGGACTGGGGGAATTTTTTTCTTGGTGCAAGCATTAGAAACCTACTGGTTTAGATTAAACAATGACAGTCACACTGGTGAAGGAGCCCTCCCCTTACCTCGTGGCTTCACTTGAAGAAAGACACATTACAGCGCTGCTACAGGAGGACAGTTGGCTTTGTATTTTCATTCTATTATTTTGATGCTCCACAAGAAGATATTTTATTCCCAAAACCAATCTTGTTCTCTCTCATTTAGCAAACATTGATTTTTTTTTCCCCCCCTGTCTGCATTTCAAATAGAGTTAAGCAGAGCTGGTTTTGTTTAATACCTTCAAAGGTGCGGAACGTCCTCTGGCTATCTGGAATAAAAATCCACAGCTGTGACTAGCTCTTTATGGCTATTCCAATCCCAATTTCTTCTTCAAAGCTTCAGTAGCTGTTTAAAAGAAGTACAACATATCCTCCTTCAAAGATGACAGGCAAGGCACTGCACGTTGCGTTACTGCATGTGATCTCAGTGCATTCCTGGCTGTCTGCTCTGCCTGGGAGTTCAGCTTGAAGCCAGCTTGCCGGTGTTACGGTGGTGACCACAGACAGCCATCCACAGTGACAAATTACCAGGGACTTCAAGAACACCAGCTATCATGCAAACAAGAGAGAATGAAACGCGTGTTTATCGGCGTCACTTTTGTCTCCTGCCACAGCTACGAGTTACACAAGTTGCTGCTATTTAATTTGCAGGGGGAGTATTCAGTGATGCAGTGATAACACAAATCTGAGTGACTGAAGTAGTGTGTCTGACAGTGTGCTGAGAGCCCTTTCAAAGCTCAGCACTTGAAGTGACCAGTGGAAAACTTCAGAAGCACAAGATGAACAACCCAACTATCGCAGGACACTAGGGATTGGAAGGGACCTCAAAAGATAGTCTGGTCCAATTTCCCCACCACAGCAGGACCGCCTAGATCCACTCACTTTAAGATCCAAAGAGCAAATCTATCCAGCTTGACCTGTGTCAGGATGCAGACTGATCACACCAGGACTACTGACATCGCAGGTGAGGGAGCATGACTGGAGGTCTGTAATGACTTCACTTGGACTGCAGAAAATCCATGCTTCTCAAGAATCATTGAGGCTGGAAAAGATCTCTGAGATCATCAAGTCCCTCCTTCTCCAAACATTGTGGTCTCCCCATAACTCTCGTTGCAAATTGCAGTCTCTTGCCTCCAGCTCATACTATTTGTTTACCCCTCTCTTCTACTACTGCAATGACACTTCTCTCTTGACCAAACCCCTTTATTCCCTTGTTGCTGGTATCAGACCACTGCCTTTTACACCTTTAGGCGTATTTGCCATTTACTGTGTTTGATGCCAGAAGAAACTAGAGAGAAAAACTGTATCTCACACGACTCCACAAGAAAGAAAAGCAGTGTTGTCATCAATCCTCAAAACTCCTTCGAGTGTAAGTAATCACAGACCCAAAAGAATTGCCTGTGCAACAGCTTCATCAGCCCTTCTCACGCAGCATCAGCAACTGCATCTCCCCTAGGTCATGCTGGCACAAGTCAACAGTATTTTTTCTGATCTAGTCTAATCAATGAGTTACGACCAGCTTACCAGGCTCATATGGGGGGAAAGCACATTCAACACACAAGGAAGATTTAGACCTCTTGGTCTCCCTTGCTTTCTTTGCAACTTTTGAGGTTTTACCTTTAATCCAAAAGGTTTTAAGGATGCTACAAGCAGTTGGGAAGCATCTTGTGGTTTCTTCTAACTGAAGGACCACTAAGTAGTCATCTGCAGCTGAAGGCAACTTAATTTGTTTCTTCAGTTGGTTTCCTACAGGTCTGATAATTTTCTATCCCTCCCTCTTCCTGTCACCAGATTTGAGGTTGATGGTGATGTTGATATGAAGCTATAATAAGGGGATCTGCCCCTCCCTAGACTGCACATTCTGTTGAGTCTACTTTTTTTAAAGTGAGCTACTGAATTGTCAGGAGTCTGTGTATGGAGTCTCCTTCTCTGGAGACATCTAAAACCCACTTGGATATGTTCTGTGTGACTTGGTCTGGGTGATCCTGCTGGCAGGGGGATTGGACTAGATGATCTTTCGTGGTCCCTTCCAATCCCTAATGTTCTGTGGTAGCTTCCCTACCTTCTGGATGTCTGTGCATGCTTTGTTAGCGTGTAGATAAAGCATCTTGATAAGTGTAGGAAGTTCTGTGATTCTGCATTATTTTGTTTGAAGCAGGACCCCTGGTCTGTCTTATTCCTTGCAATACAGCATGTCCCAGCGTGCTTTTTCTTGTCTCTTTATGTCAAGGTTGTGCACAGGTACATGGACAAAGCCACAGCTGATGTATTAGAAGAGTGCTCAGGAAAAGCACCAACTTAGTGCGTACTGGAAGCAGCGTTCAGCGGCACAGTTCCAGGCTACATCTATCTTCCCTTGGCAGTGAAGCCACCTGATGCAGAGCTGTCTGCTGGCCCACACAGGAAATACACTGGGGTGATTGAATGGTTTGCCCAAATATGCTGAACTGGCAGGCACTGCCATCTCATTGTAATTGGGCATCAATAAATCAACAGTTACAAGACACGCAGTGTGGGGTGACTTGAAGTGGCTGCCATTAATTATAGTCTAGCTTTTCCTCAGTAACCACCACAGCACAGTCCTCAATAAAATAATCCTAATTACAGTTTGGCAAGTTTCTCATTTATGTCTAGGATTTATTTTATCATGACAGCTTTGGAAATGACAAGAGCTGTTCATTTCACAGTGAGGTGACAGAGCACTGGAACAGGCTGCCCAAGGGGATGGTGGAGTCTCCTTCTCTAGAGACATTTAAAACCCACCTGGACGTGTTCCTGTGCGACTTGATCTCTGTGACCCAGCTCTGGCAGGGAGATTGGACTGGATGATCTTTGGAGGTCCCTTCCAATCCCTAATGCTCTGTAGGTGTGTTTATGTGACACGGCTTTATAAACCCAGTTCACTCCAGTTCAACTAGCCTTCTGAACTCTCATAAACAGGACTGAGAGCCTCATTTTCCAAAGCAGTTTCTTGCCAAAATGTGAGCAGAATGAGATAAAGTGTTTGAATTCATGTGCTCAAAGGAGCATTTCCTAATCACACTTCCAAATCACTAGTAGGCAGCTAACAAAGGAAGTGTCACATCTCTCGTCTTCTCGGGTCATCAATACCTGGCACTGTTCCTGGGGAGCACAGAATCCCTGAACTGGCTCTTGCTTTACTGCTCTTCCGTTCTCAGCTTTGGTAGAAAGCAGCTTAATTATTAAAAGAGGAAAGAAAATACTAACTCTGCCTTCAGATTGTGTAAACACACCGGTGCTTCTATGTGCTTACTAGCCCTAGCATGGCATATGCTGAGGAAAACCATACAGCTACATAGCTTCAACCCTACAGACTGATTCCTGAGACGTGTCAGCCTCGTGGAACACTAATGCTCTTACTGCCTCACAGGGAGGTCTCAGCAAACTCACAGGACTGGGCTTCTCCTCTCAGTAACCCTCTCACACCAGTGCCAAGGCGTGTTTGCATTGATCCTCGACAGCCACCCGAGACTTCACTGATACCCTCAGTCACCGGCTCCGCACGCTCCAGCGGCGTTCGCCGAGGAGCCTCTGCTCGCTCTCGCTCCCAGCACAAGGACACTGGCACACCTCACGATCCAGCACAAGGCAACAGACGGGAAGGAGGGGAGAAGCAACAGAATCAAAGCCGTTCCACGCTGTTTGTTCAGAGGCTGCCAAAACAGGCGCTGACAACAAGTAGCCATGGGGAACGGAGGCAAGCTCGAGTCCTGGTTTCTCTGCAGGTGCAGAGCACGGAGATAGCATTTTAAAGCAAACCCCCGGGAAACTCCCCGTTTTTAACTCCTCTACTTTCCTTTCTTCTTTTTCCTTAAACCGTTTCCTCCCCTAACAAGGCAAAACTGCCAAAGGCTTTCAACTTACAGCAACGACCCGGAGGCAACTCTCGAGCACTTTGTCGACAATAATGATTTGTAAGCCAAAGAAAAAAGGCTCCCACTTACAGTTCAGAAAGAAAAAATAAACAGTTGTTTTCTCTGCAGAACCGGCCTGGGGAGTGTAAACTGATGCTATCAGGTCCCGAGGCATGCGAGTACGTAAGAGTTCTGCTTGTGCGCTGCCACTGCGGATATTTCCTGGCTTGCTCTGTGCCTCTGTCTCCTACACACACGCATCTGCATCACATCTCACTCCTGCTTCGCACGCACCTCTCAGAAACCAGAGACAACACCACCGTACGCTCCAGTGTGCAGACATTCCCTTAACACACATTCCCAGCCAACTGGTCCCTTGTTATCACCGGTCACTAATGAATCAAAAACTAGTCAAAGCTGTTTAAGGGCAGAAGCAGCTTTTTTAATGAACTTGAATTTGGGACCTGGGTACTTTTGCAGAATCACAGAACCATAGAATCATTTAGGTTGGAAAGGACCTTTAAAGTCATCGAGTCCAACTAACTGTACCAAACCCACTGCTAGACCGTGTCCCTGAGCTCCATATCTGTACAACTTTTAAACATGTCAAGGGATGGCAATTGAGGAACCTCCCCAGGCAGCCTGTTCCAGTGCCTGATGACCGTTTCAATAAACAAGTTTTTCCTAATGTCCAACCTAAACTTCCCCTAAAGCAACTTGAGGCCATTTCCTTTTGTCCTGCCACTTGTGAGAAAAGACCAACACCCACCTCTCTACGACCACCCTTCAGATAACTGCAGACAGCAAACAAGTCTCCCTTCAGCCTCATTTTCTTCAGACTAAACTGCCCCAGTGTTCCAGCACCCCATTCTTAACAGACCCCTACAGACAACAGGGACAGTATTGATGTTAGTCAACATTTTTTTAAATGAGCTTTAAATAAAGTGAAACAAACATCCTCATTTTCTAAATCCAATGCCAGTTTGCAAGTTAAGTAGTACAATAAATTAGAGAAGAAAGAAGCAGACACACATCTACTCTGTATTTCAACCAGCCTCAGAACTTGCTCTGATGCTGTATGGTTCAATTAGTGAGTCAATAGTTATTGGAGCTGAGGACTGTCATTCTCACTCAAGCACTATCTCCTAGGATCTTCTTCACCCTCTACCAAAGAGGAACACAAATAACAAGATGTATTCTTTCCCCTACAACTCAAATCCATCACTTGAATTCTAATCCTTTCTCTCCTTTCACCACCTTCTCCCCAAAACTCTTGTTTGCATACTTCCACCCAGACTGAAAGAAGTCCAGTATCTCTACCTATCATATTGCCATGTTCTGCTTTGGAAGTGTTAACACACAGCAAACAGTCAGCATTAGCTGCCTGGACTGATGGAGAGTCAACCCCCAACAAGTTATGTCACATGAAGCACAAAACTCCTTTCACTGGAGCAGGAACCATTCCATATTCATAGCTTGACACTGACTGAAACACATTAATCTCTCGGTTTATGGAGAGGTGCACAGGGGATGTGCACGACCCACACAAAAGGAAACACTTCTTTTTACTGACACCAGCTGTGGTGATAACAAGACTCTTTGGGATGATAATGAGTTCGGGATGAACTGACCTTAATCCTGTCTGAAAGGGGGTATATTAACACCCTAATGAATATCTTGAGCTGACTCTGCACCCAGAATAACTAAAAGCAGTCCCTCCTCCCCTTCAGTGACCATGTAACTCTTGCATCTTGCCCTACACACAATGCTTCAGTGAGTGGCACCACTGAGAATGAACAGCCTTGGAAAACCCTGCACAAGGCTCCCCCTTTTTCCATTTCTTAGCCTCTTTCTCCTTTCTGCCCTTCTACCCCTGTAAATCAGCAGCTGTGTTATGTGCTGAAGCAAGAGGGTTTACATCTCTTACAAAGTCTCAGATAAGCTACTGTAAATGAAAGGGTTTTTTATTCACCCAGCCCTCTTCCTTTTCTCACAACATCTAAAAGGCTCTGGCTCCGATAACAACTGGAAGCACCAGGTTTTACAAATGCATCTGCCTCCCCAGCCCCAGTGTCGATTTTCTAAGACCCAGCTTTGGGAAAGAACTGTCTATAGTAAAGCTGGTTATGATCCCTATCAATATATGGAGAAGAAAGAAACCAAGTGAATCTGGGAAAGACGTGGAACTGACACAGTCTGAGAAGGAGAAATAATACAGCACATAACAATTTACACTTACATCAGTACTCCAAGAACCACAAAACAGGAACTACATGACCAGTACTGTGACTGTTACTTGTGGACCCTAGTAAATATGTGAAGAGTGGGTGTCAGGAGGATGGAGCTCTGCTCAGTGTCATCTAGTGATTGGACAAGGGGCAGTGGGTGTGAGCTGGAACAGAGGAGGTTCCACATCAATATGAGAAGGAACTTCTTCACAGTGAGGGTGACAGAGCACTGGAACAGGCTGCCTGGGGGGGTTGTGGAGTCTCCTTCTCTGCAGATGCTGAAAACCCACCTGGACATGTTCCTGTATGATTTGATCTAGGGCACCCTGCTGTGGCAGGGAGATTGGACTAGATGATTTTGAGGTCCCTTCCCATCTCTAATGTTCTGTGATTACTGTTTGCTTGTGCTCAGTGACTTATTCAAAGGTTGTCATTATCACAATGGTGCCAGGAGGTAACGGAAGATATTTTTAAGCCTTTTGGAAACCTTGACCCCAGAAGGACAGTTCTGCACACTTTCTTTGGCTCACAGGACAAAATAAAGCAGCTTTGAATCTCAGGAGTCTGACCTGTAGATCAAGCAGCACACAAACCACACACATCTGCTGCAGCAGCACACACCGCAAGGAGACAGAATTATTACTAAACACAATTTATTCTATCACTTGACATTTACCACAATTAACAGGGAGAAAAAACATTATCCCCATCCTTGAGATAACACTTCTTACCTTTCTCAATTCCTTTCTTCGGTGCCTTCCAAAAGGGCACTGAACTGGAAGAAAATTGCTCCTTAGTGTTCGGAGCGAAGCGATAGCTGGGAGGAAGCACTCGCTTGCTCAGCATTTCCCCAGATAACACAACCTTTGGCCAGAGAGTCTACTTCTAGAAATACCAATTCGCTACCGAGGTGGATAATTGAGCAGCAGCAGCAACAGACACATGACATTGTGTCCCACAGTTCAGGGGACACCACCGGTTACCCAGCAATCACGCTGCTCCACAGTCAGGTCATTATTTCCCCGGATGGATCCGCAGCCAAAACACGCAGGTGCTGCTGTGAAGTGAGAGGTAGTGATGCTGATCTACGAGGAATGAAGGGGAGCCTTGCTGGCAGTCTCCTACAGAAAGCCAGCTGCACATTTGAGCTTCCTTCCCTTGAAGCAGAGAAGACTCCTGCCTGTTGAGCGCACAACGACTTGAGAGCAGCGCCCGGCCAGCAAAAGGTACATCCTGCAGGCAGGTCGCTGTGTATTTACCACGTACCTTTGCCTAAACCCTTGTCACTTCTCTGGTCCAGAAGGGAATTCAAACTCGAGACTACTGCCCACGTTTGCAGCAACAAGGCTTTTTGCCATGTGCTACCCAGCGTCCTCACATCGCACAGTTCTGCCTCTAACAGCGTTTAGAAGCACAATATTCATCTCTCACTAGCCCACAGGGTACCTCATTTTTGCCATGCACAGCAGCTCATCTAAAACACAGACACTGTAGATCTATTTCAGATGAATGACATAGAATCATACAATTAATTAGGTTGGAAAAGACCATAAAGGTCATTGAGTACATTAACCCCTAACTCTACCAAGCTCACCACAAAACCATGTCCTAACAAGCATCAGTTAAGGGAGCCTATCCACCAGAGACTGGATCTGAAGGACATATGTTCAGGTATTGCACAGACACAGGAAGAAAAAAAATCATAGAATCATTAGGGATTGGAAGGCACCTCAAAACATCATCCAGTCCAATCTCCCCACCACAGCAGGATCACCTAGTCACACAAGAACATATCCAGGTGGGTTTTAAATGTCTTCAGAGAAGGAGACTCCACACCCACCCTGGGCAGCCCATTGCAGTGCTCTGTCATTCTCATGAAGATGTTCCTTCCCATACTGATGTGGAACCTACATCCTTTTACTTCTCCAGCTATCATAGCACTACCCCAGACACACTGAAAAGTGATGACTCACATCAGGTTCACTCATAAGCAGAATCTTTAACTACTTGTGCTTTTTACACAACTGGTAAATGTACATCAAGAACATTTGAAATCAAATATCTGTCTGTTGGCAGAAGGCAAAATAGGAATAAAGTTAAGGCACAGAAAAATCTGATTTAGAAGAGAAAGTGGCAAAGACTGGCACAGTGTTTGCAAGTCTGGATTCTAGAAATGCTCACTTCAGCCCATTGTTTTGTACTTTGAGTAAGTGATTCTGGACACTCTCGTACAAGATATGACCTCATACTAATATGCAGACTATTGGGAGAGGCTGATTATTTGCTCAGAGGTGTTTTTTCTGTTCCTGTACCTTTAAAAACATGAAGGGTTAAATTTACCTACTAAAAAATGCAAATATGCAGGAAATCTACCTTAGCACCATATTTTAACCTGAGCCATTTCAACAAGTTAATTCGCAGCAGTAAACAAACAGTCTTAAGGGTCTGTGGTAGAGGGAAGCAGGAATAAGAAGTAATGACCAGAACAGCTTCATAAGCCAGATTTCTCCTGAAGCCAGTGCATGGTATAAGCACATCCTAAAATACACTCTGAAGGAACCCAACAGGGAAGACCTCCCACACTCAAATTGAGACCACGGATTCATTAGCTCAGCTGAGGAGTTCTTCTCACTCTCAAAGCAAATAGAATGTTTAGGTAGCTCGAATCTGCACATGAGTAACCAAAGAGACTTGGTCCTTAAGCCAGTCCTTCCAAGGAAATCCAAGTCGTGATGGAAGGGCTTGCTGGTCTGTTACTCTGGCTACTAACATTTGTATTTCCAAGCTGAGAAGATCCTAGTGGAGTGTTGTTCACAGTCACACTACATTAAAGCCCTGTCCAGAAGATCCTTCAAACAGGTGTTAGCTGAGAAGGTGACCCCAACCTGCTGCATCACGTGCCAACAAGATCATTCATTCACAGATCTCTAACAGCATGATCTATCCATTAGCATTTCAACTTGTTATGAACTGCAATGTGATTTACAGTTTACTTCTCATCCACATGACGACACGCAAACCAGGAGTCGGCTAAGAACGTGAAAGGACTGCGCAGAACTGAAAATTTAGACTGAAAATCATTCCAAACTTAATTCAAAAACTCAGTTACACGGGGATTGGAAGGCACCTTGAAAAGATCATCTAGTCCAGTCCCCTGCCACAGCAGGATCACCTAGGTCAAGTTGCAAAGAAAAACATCCAGGCAGGTTTTAAACATCTCTGCAGAAAACACTGCCTGTGTTTTTCCACAGTCATGAATTACAAACCACAGCACAGCCTCAGCCCAAACAGGCAGGCACATCCATTTGTTCAAAAGTGAAGCCTCTCACGAGAAGATAAATGTGCTGCATCCATTTCAACTTCTTTGTTTATAATTTATTGCATTAATTTTAAACTGTTCTGCTGTAAGTACGATGGTTGTGACATCTGATGGCTAAAAACCATCGTGTACTCTTCACAGGATCACAGAGCATTAGGGATTGGAAGGGACCTTGAAAGATCTTCTAGTCCAATCCCCCTGACACAGCAGGATCACCTAGATCATTTCATACCACTGCAGATGGAGATTCCCCTTTGGCATCTCCCACCAGTGCATTTAATAGTTCAGGGCAAAGGAGTCTTTAACACATTAGGTCTGAGTCAGTACAAATAATCATGTTCTTAAAATCAAATACATGACTTGTTGAAATAGCTCCTGCACTAAAGTTTTCACTGACAAATCATCTGCCCAAGGAGGTTCTAGAGTCTCCTTCTCTGGAGACATTTAAAACCCAATTGGACGTGTTCCTGTGCAACTTGATCTAGGTGGTCCTGCTGCAGCAATGGGACTGGACTAGATGGCCTTTGAGGTCCCTTCCAATCCCTGATGCGCTGTGATGCTGTGATACAAGAATATTTTTCAAACTGTTTTTCAGCAGGAATGTTTTCAATGTATTTAGATATCAATCTGCACCGGAGTTAGCTATTCCAGAAAATCATTTTAGCAACACTGCTAACCTTATTATAAATCAAATTTGCAAGCTGTAAGAACTCGTTAAGCCTACAACCTCGCAGACATGGCACATCACAACATCAAACGTTTCTGGTCACAAAGATATTCTTCTAGCGTCACCCACCACCATACGAAAATGCACGCGGGAGGCAGTTTATTCTGGTATTTTTAGTACAATCCAAGACTTGGGGGTTGGGGCCCCATCCCTGGAGGTGTTTAAAGCCAGGCTGGATGGGGCTCTGGTTAGCCTGGTCTAGGGTGGGGTGCCCCTGTGCATGGTGGGGGGTTGGAACTGGATGATCAGGTGGTCCCTTTCAACCCTGAGTGATTCTGATTCTATAACTTCTCCAGTGAAGTGATTCTGCTGTGGCAGGGAGATCGGACTAGATCTTTTGGGGTGCCTTCCAATCCCTAATGATTCTACTTTCATTCCACATTCTGCACTCTATATACTCAATAGACAATTCCTAGAATAAATTCTGTGCATCCAACAATAGAAATTTATTTTAGAAAAACTTATGTTGTACGCTTACAAATTCTGTTCTGTGTGAAGGATGCAGTTTAGGTTGGGTAACAGTGATAACATCTTCCAGCGCTTCAATCACATCACTTATTATTTTGAGGCTATTTTGGATCAGTCCTAACCACATCACTTATTATTTTGAAGTTATTTTGGATCAGTCCTAATCACATCATTTATTTTGAGGCTATTTTGGATTAGTGTGGGTTCACCTGTTGAAATTTCATCTATATACAAAGACCATTTAGTCTCTGCTAGAATTTCACTGATTGCAAATACCCCAGTGTCCCAAAATGTACAACTGTCTTAAGACATGAGGTGGAGAAGGTTTTATTTCATCCTCTATTGAAAGAGAAGAGCCGAGTTGGTTGGAAGAGAGCATCACTGGCTGAATAAGGAGCCTGTTTTACCAACAAGAGAGCCTCCGTGCAAATTCTGGTCATGCCTAGCCATGTCTGATTTATGATAGCTGATGGGATTACAGCCTAGTTGAGGCAACCCACAATACTCAAATGGGCTATTAGCAGCCATGGCACATTAATCAGCAGAGATAAGCGTAAAGAAAGTCTGAAATACTCTGATCTCAGTGTGCTACAGTCTTGGTCAGTTTTAGTGCTCAGTAAGAGGGAATGGGAGTACAAACCCATGTTCCCCGATCATACATTATCACAGAACATTGGGGATTGGAAGGGACCTCAGAAGATCATTAGTCCAGTCCCTCTGCCACAGCTTTATACTGCAATAGTACATTCAGCAACGCTGTTATTCAGAGCTTAGCTTTATAAAGCTCCCTGTCTATGTAAATAGAGAACATAATGCTCCCCAACCCCTTCTACAATTGTACAACATTTTCACCTTGCACAGTGAAGAGCAGAAGAAAAGAAATTAACTTATGCTAATCACATCAAGATTGAACAGAAACATAAAGGAAATGAATGAAGCCTGATGCAACTGAAAGAATTATTGAGTGTGCATACGGAGGACCAAGAACAACCAGCTGGCAGTCCACAAGTAAAGTCGGGCATTCCATATTGATTTTCAAATCTGCAACTCATTTCAGCCCCTGGCAGCTCTCCAACCAAGTGCTGAATTTCTAGTCTAGCAGCACCTGGGATTCCCAACCTCACTGCTCATCACGATGCATAAAAGCATGAAGGGGAGATGTCAAGACAAGATTGAGGTAATAGAAAAAGGCTGCACATTCAGGTTTAAAGATGGAGAGCTGGGTTCAGAGTTAAAACAGCTCTAATGGACATAAAAATAATGTTGAGAGCAGAGAAGGTAAACAAAAGGTTATTTATAGGCTGTTGAGTTCTACAGCTATGCTGCCTTCAGAACCGTGTTGGCAGGGGTGCAGAACACAGTAACACAGCAAAGCTGATATTATCCACAGAGCCAACTGCTCAGCCTACTTGGCAAACCAACCCTCAGGATAAAATCCAAATAAACCCATAATCTCTAACATCTTCAGGTGAGTCTTCATGTGAGATAAATAAAAGACTAAATAAAAGAAGGGCAAAACACAAATCCTTTTTTCTCTCCACTTTAACTGCTAAAGAAAAATTGTTTAAAGAAAGCAAATTTCACCATGCTGCTAAAAACCATCAGAAATGTCTTGTTTTAAATCTGAAGACAGACTTGGGTTATAGTTTTAAACAATCAAGTACAGGATTCAGCTTGAGCTTCCTGTTAATCAAGTCTAATGCTGAAAGAAATGCAGTATATTCTGTTGATTTGAGAGTGTATCCTCTATAACAGATTTGTGAGAGGATGCAGGAGATCTGGGTGCTCCACATGGATCTTTGGAAATGTGTCAGCCACAAGGCAAAAAGAAAATGCATCTGAGATGAATGCACAATGCAAAGTCTCTATCAGAGCAGGAGAGATGTAATTACACAGGAAAAAAAACCCTAGAAGCTTCATATTCACAGAATCACAGAACAATAGGGATTGGATGGGACCTCGAAAGATCATCCAAGTCTGATCCCCCTGCCACAGCAGGGTGAGCTAGACCAAGTCACACAGGAACATGTCCAGGTGGGTTTTAAATATCTCCAGAGAAGAACACTACACAACCCCCCTGGGCAGCCCCTTCCCGTGCTCTGTCACCCTCACTGGGAAGAAATTCCCTCCCATATTGATGTGGAACCTCCTCTGTTCCAGCTCACACCCACTGTCCCTTGTCCTATCATTAGATGCCACTGAGCAGAGCCTGGCTCCATCCTCCTGACGTTTGCTGTTTCCTTATTTATAAACATGAATGAAGGAGCACTAACAACAAAGCAAAACTACCCCCCACTCCATGACACATACATTTCATGAGGACCCTTAGTGTAAGGAGAAGACACAGTGCTAGAGTATGAGGACAAAGAAAAGACACCCCCTGGCACGTAGGTGTTTATCTACTTCCAGTTTAATAAAAGCCCACATCAGAGATGATGCTTTAGCGTGCTGAAGGCAGGAAAAGCATTATCACACATAACTTATGAGAGCTGGTTAAAGACACCCCAAAAAAGCTTTTAAATATACCTACATGGTATTAAAATAAAAGAACATTAAAATACGGTTCTGTATTTTACTAGCATGAACCAGTACCAGCACTGTTAGGAATCTTCTGTCTTTGCACACAGGAAAAATAACCACTGTGTTGTGTGGACTTGCTTGGAATCGTTAAGTCCAAATGCCACAATCCTGGATGTGCAGGGAAGGCAAGTTCCTAGCTAGGAGCCTCACAAATATTCTCAGTGAAGCTCACTAGTCTCACAGATCAAAGAATGTGCTGTCAGAAGGCTGTTTCTGCGTGGAATTACCTCCCGAAATGTAAAACAACTTGCTTGTCAAGTCAAAAGTTTTGATATGAAGAGAGACATTTATATTATCTCTGGTCTTATTACCTCTCTGTAGGAGCCCTCTACCTAAATATGAATATTGGAGTGAAACAATTTCACAGCCTTGATGTCTGTCAGCTTTTACTTACAGGCTACCAGAATCATGGAAACAAGTCACTGACAGTAAAACACAGGACAGTTCCTTCACTCTAGGTGAGCTCAGTCTCCCATCTTCATTTTACTAACAGGTAGCAACCAGGGGCTTTGTGATGCTGAACTGAGGTCCCAGATTTTGATGAACCAGAAACTACACAAATTAGAGTATTTACATATGAATCTTAACTGTTACTTTGGAATTACACTTCACTTACAGTCTGTGACTGTGATCTTCCTGGGTTCAGAGATTCATGAATAGTGTCAGCAGAGCTGTCTGGTTTCCAGAGCCATAGCTCAGTCCTCATCTCCAAAGACATAACATCACAAAAAAATCAAAGGGAAGACATGACTTTACACCACTGAAGTTAATGTTTTATGAAACTGCAAGTAAGACAGAGTCCATGTTCACAGAATCACAGAACATCAGGGATTGGAAGGGACCTTGCATGATCATCTAGTCCAATCCTCCTGCTACAGCAGGACCACCTAGACCAAGTCACACAGAAACATCTCCAGGTGGGTTTTAAACTTCCCCAGAGAAGGAGACTCCACAACCCCTGGGCAGCCCTTTCCAGTGCTCTGCCACCCTCACTGTGAAGTTCCTTCTAATATTGATGTGGAACCTCCCATGTTCCAGCTGACATCCATTGTGCATTGTCCTATCACCAGATGACATCGAGCAGAGCCTGGCTCCATCCTCCTGACACCCACCCTTCACATATTTATTAATATTAATGGGGTCACCCCCTCAAGTCTCCTTTTCTCCAAGCTCAAGAGATCCAGCTCCCTCAGCCTTTCCTCATCAGGGAGGTGTGTGCACAGACTCCCTATTCTGTGGGGCAAATACTACTTTAGTTCCACAGCCAGACTTGGCTCCACTACATGGGACAGCAGAAAGGTGGCAGCTGTGACCTGGGAGAGCCTGCCTACTGACTGGAATTTTATCTATAAGTTCATACAAATACTTAGCTAAATATTAACAGAATTACAGTCATATGTGTATAGACTACAGCCTGGATAACACACACATGCATTTGCACGTGTCTGTGCACCCGTACATACGGTTGGAAAGACAGATTCACATCACAGGAGCTTTCACAGAGAAATACATGTAGAGTTTGGAGAGGGTAGAACTACTTGCAGCAAGATTTGCTTGTATTCTGCAAAAGCACAAGACACACACTTCAGCACCACACCATTAGAGTATCCTTCAGCTGAGGACTTTGGATTTGAGCATTTTCTACTCCATTTCCACACATATCAGAGCTGCCACACAGCAATGCTGCTTTGATTGCTAAGATCAAGCAGAAACTCTTTTCTTTTTCTTTTTTTAAGGAATGGGCTGGTAAAGATAAAGCAGAGCAAATCCTTACGGGGCTGGACTTTCATCCAGCTGTCCCCAAATGCAGCACACGCAGCACAGAAGGCTGAACGACTTGCAGCAATTCCTGAACATCCTTTGGTGTCATGCGAGGACTGTCTTATCTTTGGAAGGTTTTATTAACAGCTACATTGTAGCTCTGTTATCAATCACAGCTTGCACAGCTCGGATCCTCTTAATCACATGTGGAAACTGGTACATGGCTTCTACAAGTAAAATACCTGCAGGCAGGCAGCATAGAGCTGCATTTCTACTGCTTCTGTTTAATCATAGACATTAGGGATTGGAAGGGACCTCGAAATATCATCCAGTCCAATCCCCAGACACTGCAGAACCCCCTAGATCCAGTCACACAGGAACATGTCCAGGTGGGTTTTAAATGTCTCCAGAGAAGGAGACTCCACAACCCATCCTGGGAGAGCACTGAGTAACCTACTGAGTAACAGCCATGTTTCTTCATAAAGTCCAATTGTTTGTGATCACCTTAAGACACAACCAAAACTTAAAACATTTCAAGAATATACAGAAATGATGCTTAGGAAATCATTTCACATTAACAGTGAAAAACACACAAAACACTTTTATGAGTATCTAACTTACAGGCAACAGTGTTTTGAAGCTTTATGTTTGGAGCTGGATCCCTTTACCTTGGAAAAGGATACTGAGGGGTGACCTCATTAATGTTTATAAATATGGAAAATACGGGTGTCAGGAGGACAGAGACAGGCTCTGACCAGTGGCATCTGGTGATAGGACAAGGGGCAGGGGGTGTGAGCTGGAACAGAGGAGGTTCCACATCAACATGAGAAGGAACTTCTTCACAGTGAGGGTCACAGGGCACTGGCATAAGGTTGCCAAGAGGTTGTGGAGTCTCCTTCTCTGGAGACATTTAAAACCCACCTGGTTATGTTCCTGTGTGACTTGATCTAGGGGATACTGCTCTGGTGGGGGGATTAGACTAGATGGTCTTTTGAGGTCCCTTCCAACCCCCAGTGTTCTGTGAATTGCATCCCTGAGAAACACCAGCCCAGGAAGAACAGCTCAAAGACCAGCTCTAACGCAGGAAATGTCGTAGCCACATCCCCTCACACAAAACTGAATCATCAATAGTTATGAAAGGATGCAGGTTTGAAGGCATTCTGTTTCATTACACAAACCTTTTCTGGCAGGTGAACATTTCATACAGGTCTGATCAGCAGAACATCTGCGTGCTGTCACCTCTCAGCATTTTTTGCTTTCAGCTCTGTCTCCAAATGGGGCGACAGCATCATGGTGCCTCTCCTTTCCGAAAACACGTTGCATCTCAACAGCCAGAAGTGTTGATAACACACTTAGGTACTATAACAACTGTGGCAAGGTCTCACACAGTCCCACATGAGGAATTCAGCCACTGGCTTCTCTAACTGTTTTAGAAGTCACATCATAAGCACAGCCATGAGTAACTCAAGTTCCATCGGACTTTCAAAGGAAGTATCTCAGCAGCCAGTGTCTTAGTGTTGTTGATAGACTAAAACCCTTCCTAAACAAAACACACATAGGACCTCTCTTGCCATGATGAGCTCCACTGAAAAGTCCTCTCTTGTTGCAATGCCAAGGGATCAGTTAAAGCCACAAACTCAGGGGCTATTCTGAAACAGTTTTTTGAGGTTTATCTAAAGCTACCCAGAGGCAGGACTAGCTGCTGAAACCTACAAGGGTCTCCAGAACACATTTCTAAGATCTGCACCAAATCACTCTGGTGCCCAGGGATCATCAAGTCCAACCATCTACTCTACCTTACAAGTTCACCCCTAAACCACATCCCTCAACACCTCACCCAAACCATCTTTAAACACATCCAGCGATAGCGACTCAACCACCTCCCTGGGCAGCCCATTCCAGCACCTGACCACCCCTTCTGTGGAAGAACTCTTCCTAATTCCAAGTCTGTGCATCTTTCCCCCTTGCCTCACCCTCCCACCTTCGCTAGGATTGAACTGCCCAGTAATGTTCAAGAGCAGAACTACCCTCAGCCCTGCCAAAACTGAGCACGTAGGAGAAAAAGCAACTCAATTTCTGTAGACTAAAATATTGCCCGAGTTTAATTTCAGAGAGGAGTAGCATATGACAAGCAACATATTTTTCAGCTGAACAGTGGGAGTTGGTTTAGCTTAATACACTTTCTGAAGTGTGCTATCACTGTGACAAATATATATCTTCATGAGGACAGCTTTGTTCGACACGTTGCTGATAGGAATCGGAGAGAGCAAAGGAAAACGCAGTCGTCACAGAACTGATCCTTAATCTGAAAATGTTGTGTTTTAAATACACAGGGAGATGGCATTTGAATACATCAGAAGCCAAGAAAAGGAGAATTTACACACAATAAGGGAGAAGAGGGAAAGCACTTCTAGCAGTATCTGCCAGAGATCTCCACAGCATCTTTATTAAGTGATTGTTTTAATATCCATATACCATTTGACAAAGCTCCCTGGCATGGGAATGGGGCAGAGGCGAGGAAACCTACACTGGGAATTCACTTGTTCTAATGAAAACTGTTCAGACATCCTCACATTTTCATCTTTACACTGAAAACCACTGGTTTCCTTAATGCAAAAAGGAAGTTGCTTCAGGCAGGGTTCTGCAAGCCAGCATAATTCATTGTGTTACGATAGCTTTTCAGTTACAATATCCTTAGCAGAAGCAATAAGAGGTGAACACATACATCCCTTTGAATTTCAGCAGCTTACAGGAACTAGCTGGTACAGGTGGAAGGTTTATAACTAAGCCAGCAGAATCTAGGCAGCAGCAATGGGTTTATTCAGCTCTGCAGTTACACACTGGCTCGCCTTTTTTGTGTGAACAGAAATCTCTGCCCTATTTAAGTCCCACGTCAACGTGCTATAATCTTCAAGACACTGCCACAATCTCTTGAAAGCAGCTCCTCAAGCACTTTGATGACATAGGAAAACATATCTCTTTTTTACATCTGTATCTATGGGGACTTTTTTAAACAGAAGAGAGACACAAAAGCTCCTTTTATACCTCTACGTACTGATTTGTAAGTATTTCTAATGTTCTGGAGTTGATCAGTAAGTGGTTTGGGGTCTTTTCGTAGCACTCACAGCACCAGTATCACATCAATCTACATTTCAGATTTACTAGAAACCAAACATTAATTTTATAGATATTTCTGAGCTCAGAGCCACAAAGATGATGAAGGGAGTGGAACATCTCCCTGATGAGGAAAGGCTGAGGGAGCTGGGTCTCTTGAGCTTGGAGAAGAAACTGAAGGGTGACCTTATTAATATTGATAAATATGGGAAGGGTGGGTGTGAGGAGGATGGAGCCAGGCTCTGCTCAAAGTCATCTAGTGATAGAAGGGGCAATGAGTGTGAGCTGGAACAGAGGAGGTTCCACATCAATATGAAAAGGAACTTCTTCATGGTTGAGGGTGACAGAGCACTGGAAGGGGCTGCCCAGGGGGGTTGTGGAGCCTCCTTCTCTGGAGATGTTTAAGACCCTCCTGGATATGTTCCTGTGAGACTTGGTCTAGCTGACCCAGCTCTGGCAGGGGAATTGGACTAGATGGTCTTTCGAGGTCCCTTCCAATCCCTAGAGTTCTGTGATTCTGTGAATATAAACGAACTTGCATTTGCTTTTTCCTTGGGTGAGTCAGTTGACAAAGTGCTTTCTCATGAATTTTGCCTAGTGAAACTTCTGTTTCTCAAAGTAATATACTTGATGTCCTCAAATCAGCATCTAATGGAGAACAGACTTTGTCACAACACCATCTGGAGACCATAACAAACTACCCCAATGAAGCACAATCCTTCTAAAACTGAAAACATGGAGAGTTAACAGGGACACTTTTCCAGCGCTGCAGCAAGAACAAAAGGAAACCAAGAAACCCAACCAAACTCGTTTTCCATTCTCATTTAAATTTAGAAATTACACTCATTTGAAGAATAATCAAAATCATGGATTTTTAGAAGTTCTGATACACATGAAAATTCTAGCAATGTTTTCTAAATTACTGTGAAAACAATTGCTGTCTCTGAAAAAGGAAAAGTGCAAGTATTATTTGAATCTCCTCGTGGTCTGTCTGCATGGAAGTTGTGCCAGCCACTCAAGGACTCTGAGAAAAGGCAGTAGAACTTCCAAATTAACTGAAACTCTGGTCAAGACACTTGGCTAACAACTCTTTGAACATTGGGTCTACCCTAGGAAAAGAAAGGCACAGAGACAGCAAACTATAACAGCATCTCCAAGCGCCTTGAGTGAAGGGAAAGTAGAAAAGTCCTTTAAGCCTTTCCAGCCTGCCCTGACCAAGGAAATAGGCTGCACTGGTTGCTCTGAGAGTTTCAAGCTAAATTGCTTCTGCAGCAAGAGCCTGAGCCAGATCTGTCATGGCATTAGCTCTCCCAGGGTTGGAAGAGCAACTACAGGGCCCTCAGCAAGCGTAACACTAGGCAGAGCTAAAGCTAGTGCAGAATACATATTTATTGACAGGACTCAAAGAAAAAACCCGTTGGAAAAATATATAGCTCCTGCTAGACTCATTTGAATTTGTTTCTAAGTCTAGCCTGAAATCATCTTCAATTCTCAAATTAAATGCAGGAGGACAAAAACCTTTACCACTACATTGAATTAAAAGAAAATGCTATTGAAACATATTGCTGCTGCTGCGGCATCGAAAGCTGCCCGCTTCAATCAACTGATAACAACCATTCCTAGAAAACAATAGAATTGCTTGTGCTCAAACTACATCTATTTTAAAAAGCCTGTGTGTATTCTGTTGGTGTCTGAGGTGGGCAGCACTGTAATCTGCCATGTCTGGGGGGTGTTCTCATCAGCACAGCTCGATATCACTTCAGGAAGGAAAGCCTCCCCTGCACACGTAAGACAGAAAAATCAGAAGTCACCATCATATTCTTGGTTCTTGCAGGGTTAAATGAAAATTGGAGCCTCCATAAACTGAACCTGGAATTATTTCAAACCATGATTACAAATATGAAACAGATACAGCTAAAAATCACAGCAGGTCAAGTACATCCTCCATTAACTTTTGTATTTATTGAAATGGTGTCATTTTGAACATGTTCCTGTCATTCTGTTGGCTGTATATTCACTGACAGAGCTATCTCGAGCTGTTTAAACACCACTCGCTGCAGGAGACTCTCATAGCTGCTCCATAGGCTTCATTAGATCAACAACAGTAATTTCATTTGTCCATCAGAGGACAATATCCTTGAGCAGGTTGTGTGATACTTCTGGACTGCTTCAGAGCATCCAACCTGAGACAAAAGGCTAGCACTTTCTCCTTGGTACTTTGAGCAATGGATAGAGACCAACCTGGTACCTACTCTCATCCAAACTTAGCACTATAGGTAGAGTTGTTTTAGAAGGAAAGATGCCCTAGTTTGGACATCCTACCGCGTTCCAGTCTTCCTACAAGCTGCTCGAACACTCTCACACAGCTCTCTTCAGGAGCAGCATCTAAATCACAGAACATTAGGGGTTGGAAAGGACCTCCAAAGATCATCCAGTCCAATCCCCCACCACAGCAGGATCACCTAGACCAAGTCACACAGTATACTCACTGTGATGTAGTTTTTCTTCCTTCAAAAGCCTTCAGTATCTTTTCCCCACCACGCAGCTCTGATGGTCACATCAACTTTTGCACACCACACACAGACAGCAACTCTCCCAAAATCCTGCTGGCACATAGCCCCTACCTTGTAACAAAACCCACAGTTTCCAAACATGAAGTCTGTTGTGGGGACAAGGCTTAAGATCATTTCTCCATATTCTTCCTTAAGACAAAGCTACACTCACTTGTGTAAAAATCTTCAGCTAATGGTCAATTGAGTCAATATGACCTTGTGGCCACGAAGGCCAATGGCATCCTACAGCAGAACAGCACAGGGGTGGTTAGAAGATAGAGGTTCTCCTCCCCCTCTACTCTGCCCTGCCAAGACCATATCTGGAATATTGTGGTCAGTTCTGGGCCCCTCAGTTCTAGAACTGCTGGAGAGAGGCCAGTGCAGAGCCACAAAGATGATGAAGGCAGCGGAATGCAGCTCGTTTCAGTGTAGTAACTCACAGTTCCTCATACTCCTCACAGCTCCTCATGTCTTAGAGCTGTTCTGGGGGGAAAAAGCTTTTCTGTGTGGCTGGAGCTGGATACTTTCCCTCGGGAACCCTGACCAATTGCTGTTTTGAATTGCTCATAGCTTAGAAACTTAGAAAGAAATAAAAAATAAAACAGCCTCAAAACAGAGGCTTCAAGGGTCAGGCCATGACAGCTCTTTCTGTGTACAAATGCTCCATGTGCTCTGTGTGCAGAGGCATCAGGCAAGAAGGTTTCAATGCTGCTGCCTAAATACAGGTCATGCACACAGGACAGCCCCAACTGAGATGCTCAAAGTCACTTTAAAAATCTATATGGAGCTGTCAAGTATGAACAAGCCACAGCCAACAGGATCTAATCTGGAAGCCAGCAGAAGCAGCAGCTAGAAGTCTTCAGGATACCTCATTATGAACAGTGCCAGTTAATTATTTTTAGATGCATGAATGAAGTCCTCACTGTATCCTCTCCCACTCTTCCTCATTCCAGATGTCCTACGTCCCACTCCTAAAGCATCTTCCTTCCTGCACTTTCCTCTCAATTCAAAAGATCAAACAATGCCAAATCATCCACACTTAACAGAGTCCAACATTCCCTTCCCTTTCTCCTACAAGGCTGTGGATCCTCTCTCCATGGAAGAGTCTGCACATCTTTTGGAAAGAGTGCAGACACTTCAAACAGTCACTGCAGACATGATGCCTTATGAACACTACAAAATTCTACAAACCTGGCCATGCTGGAGGTCACATCAGACCAGCTTTTCTTAAATTTGCAGGTTGACTACCTCTCTACTCTAGAAGCAGCCAAACTGATGGTCAAACTGCTGTAACAGCAAGCCAAAAGAGGTATTGATTATTGCTTTCCTATTACAGATAGAGGAGGAAAACTGAGCTATCTTGTGTGGTCTAGTACAGCAATTCCAGGTCAGACATGGACAGGTGGCTTTAAGAGGTCACTTGGCCAGGGAGAGAGGCAAAAGCATGATGGCAGGAATTGGGACACACTGAGCACAATAAAAGCAGTTAATGAGACAACAACATGGAAGTTCATCCTAGAAGCAGCAGCAGAGACAGAAGCATCCTGGAAGGAACAACAGAGACAGAAGGAAAGACAAAGTAGAAATAAGAGCAGGAGGTCTAGGTGATCCTGCTGTGGCAGGGGGATTGGACTAGATGATCCTTCAAGGTCCCTTCCAATCCCTAATGATTCTATGAGGAGCAGAAAGGAAGTAATGAAGATGACAGAAGATCAAGCAAGGCAGAAGTCAATATTGCAATGAACAAGGAAGGAGATGTTAAAGACTCAAGCTAATAGTGAAGCAACTAAATCAAAACCTACAGTTAATTGTTAGTGCTCACAGCAAGATCTTTGGCCATTCTACAACAGCACCCCAAGACACTGGTTCTGGGACTGCAATGCCCAGAATAAAGCAACAGGCAGGGAAAAGAGGAGAGGGTGTGCCAGCTTCCTATAAAATCAGAACACTTCCCTGCTGAACTTCTCCTTTACATGGCTGAGGTATTTTTTTACATCATAAGATAAAGAGTTAAATTCTTCCACCACACACTTCAAAACCTGAATCCACTTCTCCAGCACCATCCTAAGAGCACACGTTCACGGTCTAATCTTGTCTTCCATTGTGCAGCACGTTCACTAAATCCCTTGTAAAAACATCTTAGGATGTTCTGCAGTCACAACTTTGAAGTGGTTTATGCTGCATCAGGAAAACAAGACCGCATCGTTTTTTGTATGAACCAGGTAATTACTACCTTGAATGTACTTGCAAGAAAGAAACCCAAGAAACAACATAAAAACATAGAGTATATCAGACATAACCTTAAAACTTGCCACATAGCAAATCTACAGGAAAATGCTCCCTAAACTAGATCTCTAAAGAAAAAGAATTCAGCTTTTAACAGCCCAGCCCTCACACAAATGTCCATATATGTGCATTAAATAGACTTGTGCCCACTGACCTCAACAGGGGTTTTACTTTCATCCAGCCTCTGTGTAGCACAGACTAAACCCATGACACTGCAGTGGAGTTACAGGGAGAATAAACAAGGCCCTGAAACACAAGAGTCTCGTGCAAACATCTCACTTATGCATCACACAGTAAGTGGTGTCAGACTTTCATAAAAAGAGCCTCACAAAGTTTCCCAGTTCAAGTATCCTTGAAGTATCCTGGAAGAGAGATTCTTCAGGGGTCCTTCAGTAAAAAACACTTGGGAAACTGGAAGATGATGATCCTAACGATAACCTGGATGGCTCAGACAAAAAGACTTCCTAGGTCAGTAGTCTCTTCTCCAATAGCAGCCCCTAGCAGACGTTCAGAAAACAGACTGGAGAAGTATGAACAGCACTCTTGAGTATTTCTTAGCTTCTGGTTTCAAATCTTGGAGTTATCTCCATGGAGCACCTCTCCAAGTACTTGTCCATGTCTCTCTTTGGACCTGTAACATCTTTTAGCATCTACAATTTCTTTTGACAAGCAGTTTCACAAATCCACCACCTGCTCCTGTTAACACTAATCTTTCTGAGTTCTCTGCACCTCTCTCTTGGTAACCTCTCTGCTGTTTCCATACAAGACTAATGAGCCACCCAAGCAAGTTTCTTGCTTGGAAACAGCTCCTCCACCACATATCACTCACAACTAGAGTCACAACTAGTGCATCTAAGGAGTGTTTACTTGTCCTTCTCCATAGGGAAACCATTCCAGGCTTGCAGACTCACAGGAGTCACCCAAGTAGCTCAATGCACACAAAGGAATATTTCTGGCATATTGCAAACTGGATTTGAACTATGTGATGAAAATATGGAAATAGATTTCATATTCACCATCCACAGAAACACAACTGAAAACACTATCACACATACCTTGTCTACACCTCATCGTAACTGGTGTTACAGTTTTGGGAAATCCTTTAGTTATTTAAAGACCTGAGATATTTTACAGAAATTAAATACATACAAAAATTATTAGCTCAATACCTATAGAAGTATCTCCCAGTTCACAGAGTCACTCTGGTTGGAAAAGACCCCTGGGATCATTGAGTCCAACCATGTACTCTACCTTACAAGTTCACCCCTAAACCACATCCCTCAACACCTCATCCAAACCATCTTTAAACACATCCAGGGATGGAGACTCAACCACCTCCCTGGGAAGCCTGTTCCAGTGCCTGACCACCCTTTCCATGAAAAACCTTTTCCTAATATCAAGTATAAATCCACCCTGTTTTAAGTTGAATCCATTCCCTCTTGTTCTATCACTAATTGCTTGTGAGAAGAGACCAGCACCAACCTCTCCACAACATTCTATCAGGTAGTTGTAGAGAGTGATGAGATCTCCTCTCAGCTCCCTCTTCCTCAAACTAAACAGCCCCAGCTCTTTCAGTCTTTCCTAACAAGATTTATTCTCCAGGCCCTTCATCAGCTCAGCTGCCCTCCTCTGCACCTGCTCCAGCACATCCATGTCCTTCTCATACTGAGGTCCCCAAAACTGGACACAGTACTCAAGATGTGGCCTCACCAGTGCCAAGTACAGGACCACAACCTCCCTACTCCTGCTGGCCACACTATTTCCAATACAAGCCAGGATGCCATTTGCCTTCTTGGCCAAACACACATTCATATGATGTGGGGGTAAAGCACATACCTACAAACATGTAGAACTTTAAACTGTGGAAACTGGTTACTCAAATGAGAAAAATCCCAAGTGTTCATAGACTGACAAGCAAAACCTACTGTTCCAGTGCATTCAGAAGTCTGTAGAGGCCATGTAAGACCTAAAAAAATGTTAGTCATTGCGTGACAGAAAGCTTCCCCCAGATTCTTCACAGTTCCCACAGTAACAGAGTCTGCCAAGAAGTCAGAGGAGTCCACAACAGGCAACAGCAACCACAGAGACAACATTCAAGTACAGTGAAAAAGCCTACTCAGAGCCAGCTAAGTAGTCAAGAAAAAGCAGTTCCTGCAGTGAACCCTAAATAAATCTGCTGATTTATAACAAACTTAGATGAGATGCACTGGCTTCTAATCCCAGAGATCCTTGAAAATGGGTCTCAATGACACAAGAGGTGAGCAAAAGACATGTCCTTCTGATATAGGAACACATCTAAAGGACCTAAATGTCCTCAGATACTCCTACCACATAGAGTTTGAATGGATGACCACATAGATGATTAAAGCTGTTTGTCCAGGGGTTGCAGGTCTCTGCACGCCCACCAGAAAACAGCACTGGCACCAGCAACAGCTCACTCAGGAGCTGATGCTGCATCTACACAGAATCACAGAATTGTTGAAGTTGGGAAAGACATTCAACATCATCGAGTCCAACCATTAGTGTAACTGTGCACCAAGCCCATCGCTAAACCACATCCTCGAGCTCCACCTCTACACAACTTTTGAACATGTCAAGGGATGGCAATTCAACAGCCTCCCTGGGCAGCCTGTTCCAAGGCCTGATGACCCTTACAATGAAGAAGTTTTCCTCATGTCTAATCTAAACTTCCCCTGAAACAACCTGAACCCATTTCCTCTTGTCCTATCACTCATTACTTGTAAGAAAAGACCAATAACCACTTCTCTGCAGCCTCTTTTCAGATAGTTGGAAACAGCAATTAGGTCTCCTGCTCTTCAGACTGCAATAATTGTTTTAAAAATCATCTAAGCTTGAAACACAACATTTCTACAAAAATGGTGCTGTCGTTAAAAAGCTTTTTTAACTATGTGCTTCAATTTTGACTCATACTGCAAGACACTTCACACCTCATTCATAAAACAAGTTTAAAAGCTTCTAGAATGTCCCACAAAAAACCCAGCTTGATTTTGCTTAAAACGTGGATGAAGCACACAATCCTCTGCAGCAGGAACAGCAGTGTTGGGTGACAACCCCAAAGAATCAGAAGCACACATCCTCCCAAAGCACTTGCCTTCTGCTGCTGTAGCTAAAGCTTTCTGTCTCCTCCTTCAGAAAATGGTCTCTGACAGTGGAGCATGAGTGCAGCCAAAGGAGGCTGTGACCCTGTGGGAAGCCCATGCTGGAACAGGCTGTTTCATAAGGACTGTGTCCTGTGGATGGGAGCAGGTCATGAAGAACTGCTGCCTGTGGACACTACTCACCTTGGAGAGTCTGTCCAAGGTTTGTCTCTCAAGTGAGGGACTTCACGCTGGAGACAAGCAACAAACCGACCACAACCACCGTTCCTCACCTACCTGTGCCACTGTGGAGAAGGAAGCAGAGGAACCAGGGCAATTGGACTGGATGATCTTCTGAGGTCTCTTCCAATCCCTAATGGTCTGTGTGTGTGAAAGCTGAGTTTAGGAAGACTGGAGGGCCTGGGGGAAGATGCTCTTAAGAATTGGGTTTACTTAGTAGTACCCCTACTCTGATTTGATTCCTAACAAACTATTTCCCCCAACTCAAGCCTGTTTTGACTGTGATCACAACCAGTGAGCAATTCCTCCCAACCCTCACCTCAGCCCAGAGCTCTTCCTTTTATTTCATCCGCCCCCTCCCACCGAGGGGGAGGAGTGAGTGAGCAGCTGCATGGGGCTTGTGGCAGGCTGGGGTTAAACCATGACACACCCTCACCTAGCAACACCAATTACCTTATCCATCTCCTGCACTGCTAGCTGCAAGACTAATAAAGCTACTCAGCAGGCGAGGGGTTTAATGAAATAGACCCTGAGTTCCTGGGAGGATCACCTGTGGTTCCAGCTCTAACACTCCTGATCAAACACGAGCTCTCTTCCTGCTGCTGAGCAATAGGCTTTTCTGGATCTCGATCAAACATGCTCCAAAGGAGGGAGGTTGTAATAATGTGGTGTAAAGTACTCAAGTGTGTGGGAGAAAAATTGATTGTGGGGAAAGGGAGGGCAAGAAGAAAGGGTTTTAAAAATAACAGAAACAGGCGGCTTGTGCATTTAGGTCACTTGAGCAGCAAGCCAAGTTTACAGCAGCTCTTTCAACAGCAACAACACGATTAAGCACCTGTATTAATCATCACTAATAAACCACATGAGCCAGCAGTAAAAAAATGCAGCTTCGCACCATTACAGGCTCCCAGCTGCCACGAGCATTTCCAGTTCTGTTCCCAGCTAAGGCTGAGGCATCAAGATGCAAATACTACAGAACACACATGTCCCAGTGGCTGTCTAGTGGAAGCAAGGACCAAGACAAACGGCATCAACGCGACCCCAAACCACCTCTCAGTGAAAGGTGTGAAATTCTCTTTCCACTGCCCAAGAAATTTAATCACTGTCTGCTTCCTGCTCCTTCCAGTGCAAGGCTGGAGAAGGAACAACTTGGCTTCCATTCCTCTGGAAGGAAGAGATGAAAAACTTCTTCATGAGTTCATCCTTCTAAATTAATCCAGACGTTCCTTACCTTGGAATCTAGTGCATTCCAGTCTTAAACTCCCATTACAAAAGCTAGCTTAATCTTCTGTCTCTGGGTGAACTTCGTGTTGGAGGAGAAATCTTACCTAGTTTTGGCAGGGAATAGGGCACCTTAAAATAATCTTCATAAAATTCAATGAGTCTCCTCGTGATATTTAGAGCATAGTCCCCCGATCCTCTTCGAATCGCATCGGGCCTGGCATACAGCCGTACCTGTTAAAACACAAAGTGAAAACTGATCACTTCAGCAACTACACTCCAAATCCATCCTGCCTGCAGAGCTGAACCACTCCAAGGCTGCTGCGCGGTGGCATGGTGATTCCTTCAGAGCCAAACGTGACTGCTGCACGTCTGCCCAAGCACGTCGCAGCGCAAAGCCACAGCCTCCACGCTATTCAGGACGTCAGGCAGCGACAGGACTAGGGCAATGGAGCAGAGCTGGAGATGGGTAGATTTGGAGTGGATGTGAGGAGGACGTTCTTCACTGTGAGAGTAGTGAGAGCCTGGGATGGGTTGCCCAGGGAGGTGGTTGGGGCCCCATCCCTGGAGGTGTTTAAGGCCAGGCTGGATGGGGCTCTGGCCAGCCTGGTCTAGGGTGGGGTGTCCCAGTCTGGTGTGGGGGGGTTGGGACTGGATGATCCTGTGGTCCAACCCAGAGTGATTCTGATTCCATAACTTCTCCAGTGAAGTGATCCTGCTGTGGTAGGGGGATTGGACTAGATGATCTTTCGGGGTCCCTTCCAATCCCTATTGATTCTATGATTCTATGACTTTGGGTTACAAAGTTCAGAAGTCATAATTTCCTACTTGTTTGTGTGGCCAAAGGAAGACCCAGCTCTCCTCACGACAAGATCAGCATTCGAAGAAAGCCCTTACATGTGTTTGCTAGAGATATGATGGGAGAGTGGATTAGTATAATGGTTGTGTGCCTACACTGAATGTAGGCAGGGTGCAGTGGCTCAGTAGGAGAGGAGTTCACGGTTTGTTAAAGGCACATTAGATCGAGCCCTGCAAGTATTAGCAGGCTGTGGAGGGGGGGGGAAATGAAATCGTTCTCCTCTTTTCACTGGCAGTGACACAGTTGCCCTCAACGAGCTGTGGAATACTGCCAAAACCAGCTATTTATAAGCTCATTCATGGACACCAACAATTAACATTCCTGAACCCTCCATGACTGCTTCAAGCCTCTGTCTGCAGAAATTAGAGCTGTTTATACAAGTCACAGACTGCAGTGTTCAGGGTAGAGGAACTCGCACATCGGGCTGCACGGACCCCCGAGTGAACAGAACTCACCTTGGTAACCCAGGGCTGAAATGTGACCCTGGTTAAGGAGGCAGCAGAACGCACCTCCAGACTGTTAGTTGTCCCCTCTCCTCACGGTCCTCACTGCTTCCTTAGACATAGAGCTGAGAACAACTCTTAACTCAGAAATGGATGGAAAGAAGAGTCATTTTCCCCATTAGAATCGTCACAGAATNGGATGATCTTCTGAGGTCTCTTCCAATCCCTAATGGTCTGTGTGTGTGAAAGCTGAGTTTAGGAAGACTGGAGGGCCTGGGGGAAGATGCTCTTAAGAATTGGGTTTACTTAGTAGTACCCCTACTCTGATTTGATTCCTAACAAACTATTTCCCCCAACTCAAGCCTGTTTTGACTGTGATCACAACCAGTGAGCACTTCCTCCCAACCCTCACCTCAGCCCAGAGCTCTTCCTTTTATTTCATCCGCCCCCTCCCACCGAGGGGGAGGAGTGAGTGAGCAGCTGCATGGGGCTTGTGGCAGGCTGGGGTTAAACCATGACACACCCTCACCTAGCAACACCAATTACCTTATCCATCTCCTGCACTGCTAGCTGCAAGACTAATAAAGCTACTCAGCAGGCGAGGGGTTTAATGAAATAGACCCTGAGTTCCTGGGAGGATCACCTGTGGTTCCAGCTCTAACACTCCTGATCAAACACGAGCTCTCTTCCTGCTGCTGAGCAATAGGCTTTTCTGGATCTCGATCAAACATGCTCCAAAGGAGGGAGGTTGTAATAATGTGGTGTAAAGTACTCAAGTGTGTGGGAGAAAAATTGATTGTGGGGAAAGGGAGGGCAAGAAGAAAGGGTTTTAAAAATAACAGAAACAGGCGGCTTGTGCATTTAGGTCACTTGAGCAGCAAGCCAAGTTTACAGCAGCTCTTTCAACAGCAACAACACGATTAAGCACCTGTATTAATCATCACTAATAAACCACATGAGCCAGCAGTAAAAAAATGCAGCTTCGCACCATTACAGGCTCCCAGCTGCCACGAGCATTTCCAGTTCTGTTCCCAGCTAAGGCTGAGGCATCAAGATGCAAATACTACAGAACACACATGTCCCAGTGGCTGTCTAGTGGAAGCAAGGACCAAGACAAACGGCATCAACGCGACCCCAAACCACCTCTCAGTGAAAGGTGTGAAATTCTCTTTCCACTGCCCAAGAAATTTAATCACTGTCTGCTTCCTGCTCCTTCCAGTGCAAGGCTGGAGAAGGAACAACTTGGCTTCCATTCCTCTGGAAGGAAGAGGTGAAAAACTTCTTCATGAGTTCATCCTTCTAAATTAATCCAGACGTTCCTTACCTTGGAATCTAGTGCATTCCAGTCTTAAACTCCCATTACAAAAGCTAGCTTAATCTTCTGTCTCTGGGTGAACTTCGTGTTGGAGGAGAAATCTTACCTAGTTTTGGCAGGGAATAGGGCACCTTAAAATAATCTTCATAAAATTCAATGAGTCTCCTCGTGATATTTAGAGCATAGTCCCCCGATCCTCTTCGAATCGCATCGGGCCTGGCATACAGCCGTACCTGTTAAAACACAAAGTGAAAACTGATCACTTCAGCAACTACACTCCAAATCCATCCTGCCTGCAGAGCTGAACCACTCCAAGGCTGCTGCGCGGTGGCATGGTGATTCCTTCAGAGCCAAACGTGACTGCTGCACGTCTGCCCAAGCACGTCGCAGCGCAAAGCCACAGCCTCCACACTATTCAGGACGTCAGGCAGCGACAGGACTAGGGCAATGGAGCAAAGCTGGAGATGGGTAGATTTGGAGTGGATGTGAGGAGGACGTTCTTCACTGTGAGAGTAGTGAGAGCCTGGGATGGGTTGCCCAGGGAGGTGGTTGGGGCCCCATCCCTGGAGGTGTTTAAGGCCAGGCTGGATGGGGCTCTGGCCAGCCTGGTCTAGGGTGGGGTGTCCCAGTCTGGTGTGGGGGGGTTGGAACTGGATGATCCTGTGGTCCAACCCAGAGTGATTCTGATTCCATAACTTCTCCAGTGAAGTGATCCTGCTGTGGTAGGGGGATTGGACTAGATGATCTTTCGGGGTCCCTTCCAATCCCTATTGATTCTATGATTCTATGACTTTGGGTTACAAAGTTCAGAAGTCATAATTTCCTACTTGTTTGTGTGGCCAAAGGAAGACCCAGCTCTCCTCACGACAAGATCAGCATTCGAAGAAAGCCCTTACATGTGTTTGCTAGAGATATGATGGGAGAGTGGATTAGTATAATGGTTGTGTGCCTACACTGAATGTAGGCAGGGTGCAGTGGCTCAGTAGGAGAGGAGTTCACGGTTTGTTAAAGGCACATTAGATCGAGCCCTGCAAGTATTAGCAGGCTGTGGAGGGGGGGGAAATGAAATCGTTCTCCTCTTTTCACTGGCAGTGACACAGTTGCCCTCAACGAGCTGTGGAATACTGCCAAAACCAGCTATTTATAAGCTCATTCATGGACACCAACAATTAACATTCCTGAACCCTCCATGACTGCTTCAAGCCTCTGTCTGCAGAAATTAGAGCTGTTTATACAAGTCACAGACTGCAGTGTTCAGGGTAGAGGAACTTGCACATCGGGCTGCACGGACCCCCGAGTGAACAGAACTCACCTTGGTAACCCAGGGCTGAAATGTGACCCTGGTTAAGGAGGCAGCAGAACGCACCTCCAGACTGTTAGTTGTCCCCTCTCCTCACGGTCCTCACTGCTTCCTTAGACATAGAGCTGAGAACAACTCTTAACCCAGAAATGGATGGAAAGAAGAGTCATTTTCCCCATTAGAATCATCACAGAATCCTTAGGTTGGAAGGGACCTCAGAGATCATCTAGTTCCAAGCCCCTGCCATAGGCAGGGATACCTCTCACTAGACCAGGTTGCCCAGAGGCTCATCCTGATCTTCAACACTTCCAGGGAGGGGGCATGCACAACTCTGGGCAACCTGCTCCAGCGCCTCACCACCCTCATAGTGAGGAATTACTTACTAAGATCTGATCTACATCTACGCTCTTACAGCCATAAACCATTCCCCCTTGTCCTATCACTAGAGTCCCTCATAACAGGTCCCTCTCCAGCTTTCCTGCAGGTCCCCTTCAGGTATTGGAAGGCTGCTGTAAGGTCCCCCTCCTCAGCCTGCCATCACAGGAGAGGTGCTCCAGCTCAGATCATCCTTGTGGCCCTCCTCATACGCATGCTTTCCCTCCTCACACTCTGTCTGATGGAAGCAGCGTGTGTTTTTTCTCCAGTGGCTGTGGCAGAAGGTCTCTCTCTGCAGTATGTAATGACCTGATACAAATGAGACTCCACTAAAT
This sequence comes from Rhinopomastus cyanomelas, assembly GCA_013400115.1. NCBI lineage: Eukaryota > Metazoa > Chordata > Aves > Bucerotiformes > Rhinopomastidae > Rhinopomastus > Rhinopomastus cyanomelas. Next base: position 16,968 of record VXBP01003385.1, on the reverse strand, counting down.
GTCAGTCCCAATAATAATATCTGACTTGCTAATACTTTCTGTGGTAGGATTAGATCCCAGTCAGGGTTCTGAGGAAAGCAGCAGGGCAGAAACCAGAAAACACCAGTGCAAACATGAAGGAGAAATACCACTGTTTTTAATGTTTCTAAATGCTCTATTTCAGATCAACAGCAGTCAATGATTTTCAGCTTCAGTGAAAGCACTACCAAGTGTTGGTCTGCTGCTCGCTTCCTGAGGAAAGGCTGAGGGAGCTGGGTCTCTTTAGCTTGGAGAAGAGGAGACTCAGGGGTGACCCCATTAGTGTCTATAAATGTGTGAAAGGTGGGTGTCAGGAGGATGGACCCAGGCTCTTCTCAATGTCATCTAGGACAAGGGGCAGTGGGTGTGAGCGGGAACACAGGAGGTGCCACGTCAATATGAGAAGGATCTTCACGCTGTGGGTGACAGAGCACTGGAAGGGGCTGCCCAGGGGGGTTGTGGAGTCCCCTTCCCTGGAGACATTTAAAACCTGCCTGGGTGTGTTCCTGTGCAAATTGGTCTAGGTGATCCTGGTGTAGCAGGGGGATGGGACTTGATGACTTTCGAGGTCCCTTCCAATCCCTAATGTTCTGTGATCAGTTGAACCAGTTCAGCTAAGCGAGTGGAAACCAGATACCAAACCTCAGGCACTGTACCTGTCAATTCTGTTCTAACCCACTATCTCTCTGTTTTCAGTATTCAGCACATTACCCTGCTCTGTTACTCTGTCCATCTTTGTGTTCTTATCTCTGTGTTGTATTAGACTCAGTGCACAATCAGCCACACACAGTAATCACTCGTAATGTAAAACAGATAACAGGGTAACCTAATGAGACATGTAATAAAGCAGGCTTCTCATAATCACCACCTGAAAGCACACAAACTGCTATCTGCACACCTCCAAGGATCTGCTTCTGCTCATTGCTTCCTTCCAAAGTCAGCAGTGCCACGTGCATTAAGCGTTCCCTTATCTGCTAAATGCTTTATAACAGAAAGCATTCAGCTTACACCTGAGAAGATACCTGCTACTGCCCAGGTCATCTTGAGGCCAACTCTAGCCCGACTACACCCCAGTCATACCACCAAAAACCACTCTAACCACAAAACCAAACATTTGTCAAGCTTAACACAGGCAACAGAAAAGACCCCTGGACCCATAGAGACCTGTACCAGGAGGGAAGAACGAATTAACAATGAAAACCCAAGCAACAGAGAGCAAAGATCAGCCCTTGTACCTTTTGCATCATGATTTAGAAAGAACACCCAAGCAAAGCACCCTTAAGTTTGCCACCCCAAAACCCAAGCGAGCTACTCAGAAGCAGCTGCCTCGAGCTCTGTCGCAAGAGTGGGATGACTTGTTAGTAGAGGTGAAAAGACAAATGAGCTGGTTGCCTGCAAAATGAGTTTAAGCCCCCACCATGACCGACCCCACTGGACACCCAACACCAACCCACGCATGGTGTTCAGTTTAAAGGAGGTACAGCTCCTTTAAAGAAGAACTCAGCCTTGCCCCAGGGGATAAGCACGGCCAACCTTGTGAGCCGTCAAGCAGCCGCCAATATGTATTTAACAAATAGATATTAACCACAGAGATCCCAACTCAAACACAAGTTTCAAGATTATGAAAGGACGGGAAGAATCACAATTAGATTTGTGATGAACACTGTTTTGTATCATTAAACCTTTCCACACAATTTTGCATAATTGCTTCACTGGCACAGCTGAGTGTATCGGCAAATTAGGAAAAAAAGAGTCAGCCAACCACGGACGCAAAAGATCACTCAATTTGACAGTGGCCAAATGTGTCCGTGATAACGAATGGGACAGCAGAAGGGAAGGAAAAAACCAGGTACACACAAGAAAAATCAAGGATCAATTTACTGTGTGACAACGTGTGTCTTGGCAAAGGTGTCTGAGATGGAGTCCAGGCACCAAAGGCCAAAATCCACACTGCTGCAAACTTTCATGTGCCACCTGCCTCACGCTGGATAGTTTTACTTTGCCTATAAAGTTTCCCCGGGTGCCGATCTGCCTGCTCAGAATAGCTCTGGACTGCCAGTGCTCCAAGGTCACCCCTAAACTGGAAGACCATTTAGAAATTGCCCATTGCCTTGGTACACAGCTCTCAGGACATCTGAGGTTAGCAGACTGAGAGAGGGTCTCCTCCCCTTCTATGGAGTCTCCTTCACTGGAGATGTTAAGATCCACCTGGATGTGTTCCTGTGTGACTTGGTCTAGGCGATCCTGCTGTGGCAGACTAGGTGATCTTTTGAGGTCCCTTCCAATCCCTAATGATTCTAAGAGTCTGTGATACTCTGCCCTGGTGAGACCACATCTGGAATATTGTGGCCAGTTCTCAGAAGGACACAGAACTGCTGCAGAGAAAGTGCAGTGCAGAGCCACCAAGATGATGAAGAGAGTAGAACACTTCCCCAATGAGAAAAGGTTGAGGGAGCTGGATCTCTTTAGCTTGGAGAGCAGAAGACTGAGGGGTGTCTCCATTAATGTTAGAAGCATCACTGTAGACCTACCCCTGCCTTCATCAAATTCCCTCTTGGTTAGGAGCGCACTTGGTGGGACAGTCTGTGACACTGGCTGGTTTGAATGACACCTTCTGCATCATTCACAGAATCACAGCACATTAGGGATTGGAAGAGACCTTGAACGATCATCTAGCCCAATCCCCCCACCACAGCACTGGTCACTAAGATCCAGTCACACAGGGCACCTATGGGCTTATCCTGACCAAGTTTTACTTCCAAGTCCACAAAAGGGGGACTGTCTTAGTTCCTCAGATGAGCTCTGAGCATTAAGTAATAAAGGCTGCAAAGTGCTCAGATACTGCTCCAAAGAGGAGCTTGTGTAAATAAAACAGAATGAAGAGTAGATACAAGATCTGCTTAGCATAATTTTTGTTTGTTTACTGCCTTCATTTCAGCAGTAAACAAACAGCAGATTGGTCCTGGTATTTTATAACTGTGCTGGGCTGAACAATAATGCATAATTATCATTCCCTTTGCCACAGACTGCTTGACCACCGTGTTAACAATTCCATTTGATGCTCATTTAAAGGAAGATTAGAAGATTTTCTGCAGGGTCAGGCGTGAATATAAATAAAAGCAGTATGTGTTCCTCTACAAAAGATAAATAGTTTTCTAGTTTAAAAGCATAATTCATCACTCACTGCGATGGTACCTGCTGCCCTGGAAATGTAAGTGAAGTTCTTTCACAGTCTTTGTAAGTCTGGGTTGTACTATTGGTTTTGAGTAAGAAAGTGGAGAACTAATCCTATGTTCTTATCTTGGTACTTCTCAATGCCACGTAGAATCATAGCATCATCAGGGATGGGAAGGGACCTCAAAAGATCATCTAGTCCAATCCCCCTGCCACAGCAGGATCACCTAGACCAAGTCACACTGAACACTTGAGCCTTGAGTCTGGTCACAAGTGCCTTGGTTTGGGTAGTAGGAAAATTCGCAACACGATTAGTGACTAAATGAGAGAGAAATTTAGTAACAAGGGTGAGTGTAGAGTCTGGCATCTGGGCAAGAACAACCCCAGGTACCAGCATAGGTTGGGGACTGAGCTGTTAGAGAGCAGTGTATGANGTGTCATCTGGTGATAGGACAAGGGACAATGAGTGTGATCTGGAACAGAGGAGGTTCCACACCAATATGAGAAGGAACTTCTTCACAGTGAGGGTAACAGAGCACTGGAAGGTGCTGCCCAGGGGGGTTGTGGAGTCTCCTTCATTGGACACGTTTAAGACCCGCCTTTTAAAGTTCAGCCATCTTTTTCCAAGTTTTAAGACTGCTCCAAACGCCATCACAGCCTTCCCTGATGTCCTGAGGGGAACCACAGCTCACTGGATGAGAAACACTGCTCCAAGGGAACAAAGAGCACCTCTGTTTTAGCAAAGAAGGCTTGTGAGAGCAGATGGTTCATTGGGCTCTAACAGCCTAACACGACACCCGCTGCCTGCAACTGAATGACTTCTGTTAACTACAGGAGCTTTAAATCAGACTTTCAGAGGAGACATGACCAATCAAAAGCCCCTGGGCTAGGAACACCTCTGCCAATGCAACCGTCCCCAACAGCCTCTGCCATGGCCACAGCCCTGACTTTTAGATCACCACTCAAGTAGAGCTGGTTATGCTTTGCACAGGGAAAAAACAATCTGAAGTTGTCCTTTAAATGGCAGAACTCAGGTCATGACCGCTATGTGACAAGGAAATAGCTCTCCACGTCTTGAAAGCATCCTAACACAACACTCACACAGCAGTTACAAATGCTGCATCTCTGCCACAACAACACGTACAGCTTTGTTGCTGACCAGGGGAGAAGGTGTGTCCATAATTCGAGCCTGTGGTTCATTGTCACACATGTGACTACAGAAAATAGCCCCATCCACGGAGACCTTTTGCCCAGCCCTGAATGCCATCACATCACACAGGCTCGTGGGACTAGAAGAGACTGACTCTCTCTGTAGTACTATTACAACACCTTCCCAACCACACGTAGCTGATGTTACAAGGGTGGCATCTATCTAGTTTGCTACTGTCTGGATTTCCCCTCTGGTTTTCAGTCTCTTTGCTCCATTGTGTTACATGCAGTTAACACGACTGGGGGCAAAGAGGAGTATGGACGTTGAGCTTGTGAGAACCTCTAATCTTGCTGTTTTCTCAGAGAAGCATGGATTAGATAACCTCATATCAGCACGGCAATCATCCTGACAATTAAGGGTATTTCCCTTTCCACCTAATTCAAGCACAATTAAAAGTACCTTTGGCAGGTGTTTTAAAGCAGCTCGGAGTGCTTCGCCGTTGTGAAACAGATGCTTCTGCACATCAGCTGGTGTCAGCAATACCACCCTGGGAATAATGCTTTTGTTCTTTTAATCCCTTCCTCAAAACCAGCACACTCCACATGAAGCAGCACTGCTCAGCACCAGGTTCCTCCAAACTCGCTCCAGCCCTCTGTGTGGTGGTACCCACAGGCTCAGCCCAGTGATGGTAAGTCTGGGAACTCACAGTAGCTACCAGATCTCAGCTCAGGAAAGCACTTATCCATAGGTTTAATTGTAAATAAGACCCAGAAGAGTGGGCAAAGAGACAGAGAGATGGAATGTTGGATTAGCTAAGCCTAAGGGTTGGGCTTGGCTTGTCAGTTGGAACACAGGAGGTTCCACATCAATGTAAGATGGAACTTCTTCTTGGTGAGGGTGACAGAGCACTGGAAGGGGCTGCTCAGGGAGGTTGTGGAGCCTCCTTCTCTGGAGATGTTTAAAACCCTCTCTCAATCTGCTAACCACCTGCCTTCTGACCCACCCTAGGTTGCCATTTGCCTTCTTGGCTACAAGAGCACATTCCTGGCTCATGGTCATATGTGAGCTCAAATACATTTACTCAACACATAACTTATAACAGCAGTGATAAGGAAGAAGACGACGGGGAAGTATCTTGTGAGCTACACATACACTTGCTAGAAGAACTGCCGCAAGCTAACAGATCAGTACTGTAAGGTGCCGGGTTTTAAAGTACCCGTTGGCACTGAGGAAACTCAGAGCTTGGTAGACAACTTGGCATTGAGCTGGACTGAGCCCACAACACTTTTTGTAAAACTGTACCCAGCCCTTAGGAGGAAGAAAAATACGCACGTGGGAAATTTTGTGCTCTGGCTGGTATAAAATCCATAACAAAAACGGGTTACATCAATAAAAGCAGCAACCATATTAACAGTGAGAGTTCCTTCAGGCTAAAAACTTGTTGGAGCAGAGACAAACAATTTGGCCAGTAAAAGCAAAATCCATAAACCATAAAATAGGGAAGCAAGAAATCACATGGACACGCATTAAAATCCACTTTAAAAATTTGATTAAAATCTGTTTCTGACTCTCAACTAATATTTTAAATGGTCTTGAAAACCCTCCAAATCCACAGAAGGAGTTAAAAATAAATGAATAAAGCTAAATGGTACCCAAACCCTTTTGCACAACTAGCCTGTGACAAAACCATGGGCAGAAAAGAACGAGTGCTCCAGTCAGAGAAGATAAATTAGGGAAGAGGTAGTCATCTATCAGTAACGGCTGCGGCTCATGGCTGGAAGGATTCCAGCCCCTCTCTGAGCACACAAATCTCAGTGTAAAATATGAGAATTAGAAGAGGAGAAAGAAAAACTCCAGATTACAATTACAAATAGAGAAAGAAAAAGAAAAGGGATGAATCAATTAGAAGGTAATTCCTATCTCAGGACTCTCATCTGAGAAAGGGCAGGGCCACAACTGGGGATCAAAGTGATTAACCACCCAACCAGCAGCTAGCAGAGACACAGATGAGAAGTGGCAGGTCGTATATACACACAGAACCTGAGCTGGCAAGCAGAAGACTTTTGCACCTTAAGACAGAAGAAGCTGCAAAATTAAAGTATCCGGCGTGCACGCGTTCGGACAAACAAGACTGAGCGATGCTGTCTGTAACCTACAGAACTAATATAACAACACGTGAAGCACTCCAGGTAATGTCTCACAAGAGTAGAGGGGGAGAATCACCCCCCTTGACCTGCTGATGACACTTCTGATACAGCCCAAGATGCTATTGACCATCTGTTCCATGATCTTGCCGAGCACAGACGTGAGACTGACTGGTCTGTAATTCCTACCTCATCTTTTTCTCCCTCTTTAAAAATGGGGCTTATGCTTCCCCTTTTCCAGTCAGCAGGAACTTTACCAGACTGCCCTGATCTCTTGAATACAAAGGATAATGACCACCCTTGGTTGAATTCTGTCAGGTCCCATGCACTTATGAACCTTCAGGTTCTTTGTAAGGCAAAGAAACTCACCTGTTAACACGCACAGCTGAGCTGAGCCTTTGGCCTTGCCCCCAACAACAGTACAGAACCCCTAGGCCCATCTCTAGTGTGCCCAGCAGCTTCCCTTCCTCCTTCAAGCCTAGCTTAAAGCCCCTCTAGCTCAATCCTTTCTCCTCTTAGAAATAGCTGAATTTCATCAACTCTGAGCAAGGCCAGTGCCCTGTAAACTTGCCCATGATCAAAGCACCTGAAATTCCTCCAGCAGCACCAGTCTCTAAGCCAAGTGTTAATGAGGTGTGTTCTGTCTCTCTCAGTATTTCTCCCTGCTACTAATGGGATCGAGAAACACACCATCCATGCTCCTGATCCTTCTACCAATCACCCTAGTGCCTTGAAATCCTTTCTGATTGCTTTTGGGGTTCTCTCTGTCACTGTCCTCATCACTGTCAACCTGCAAAAGCAGTAGTGGGTAATAACTGGAGGGATGTACCAGACTAAGGAGTTCCTTCATAACATCCTTAACCCAGAGGTTGTCATTTAAATTACTCTCCTAACCTTAAAAATTCCACTACTCAGGGCTTATTTCCCATCAGGAAGATGCAACCTACTATCTTCCCCCTATCTATGGAAAAGGCTGATTTGCTAGCACTGTCTGATTAAGAACGCATTTGCTACACATCTGGCCAGCTAGCCAGTCAGCTAAGCAGTGACTATCACAGAGGTTTTCCAAAATAAAACAGTTTGCCAAGAGATGTCCTCTTTTTTCATACTGAAGTGCTGATTTTTAGCATTAAAATAGGGTTTTTTGAAAAGGATCATATCTAAGAAATAGGATCAAAACCCTTTCTTAAACAAAATTCAAGCCAATACCTTCCCCAGGAAGCTAAGTGGCACAAAGCACCAAAGGGGTCTGAAGGATTTTATAGGAAGATGGCAATTACAGAAATATTACTGAAACCAGATTTGCAAATTATTAGATGTAAGTTCAGTGGTCACATCACTGAAAGGCTGGACTTGATGACCCTGGAGGTCCTTTCCAGCCATTATGATTCTATGATCACAGGCAAAACTGAACATGCACTAAAGGGTTAAGTCTTAAACAGCCCATCAGCTAGGGAAGTGAGAAGGCACAAACGTTTTTCCCACAACCATTTCTTCCTGGCACAATGGAACAGGCTACACAGCCATGCTCCTTCCCATAGCAGACTGCTGTTATTTCAACAGTCCTTCCCTCTCTTCTCCGAGCTGATGAACAAAGCTATTCCCCTGCTTGGCTTCCAGCTGGCATCCTTGTCAATATAACAGCTTCATTAGTCCCTCTCTTCTTCACACTTTCTTAGAGTCTAAGTTAGCACTTCCCCTCCTGAGACCAACCCTGACTTCAAAGTGCTTGGGAAACCTTTGAGATGGCAGGCTTGGTTTGGTGTCTGTTGCATCTACACCCACAGCACAAACTGCCTACAACCTGAGGGTTTGCAGATTGACAAATATTAAGAACAATGAAGTGGGGCAAGAGCACGTGTACGGGCAGCAAGAGTGTTTGTTCACTTTAGGAAGAGCTGATATGAACACAAAATCTTTTGGAAGTTTCCATGGGATATAAACCTGGAAAGGATAAAGCAGGGACCTCAAAAGATCATCTAGTCCAATCCCCCTGCCACAGCAGGATCACCTAGACCAAGTCATACAATTATAGAATCATTAGGGATTGGAAGGGACCTCACAAGATCATCTAGTCCAATCCCCCTGCCACAGCAGGATCACCCAGACCGAGCTGCAAAGGAATAAGTTTTTTCTAGGTTTAGGGTATCAGAACTTTTTTCCTAAGTTTCCCTAAGTGCTCACTGGCCGGGCAACAGAAGAGAAGGACCAACAGCCTAATCCTGTCCTGCTTTATGCGTCATCTAATTATTTTATCAGTGAGGAATGAGATCCTGATGCTTCAGAATGTGGCTTCTGTGAAGGAAGCAAACTGTCACTAATGCCATGGGGATGCAAGAGGATTACTAAAACCAGAAGGGGATTGATGGGAAAAGGTTGAAAAAGTATAAACTAGTAACTAGCTGAGAGTCTTCAGTCTATGAAGGGAAGGAAATCACTACCAGAGGCTTCCAAGAAAACATCTGTATAAATATCACTGACTAATATTCTGCTGCCAGTTTTGCCTAAGGCTCTCCAGTAGCACGTTGCGACTTCCTCTGGAATATCTACTAGACTTTTCCCAAGAGCGTCTTCACAGTTGCCATTTCCTATTAGGCAGAGCAAAGGGGGACAAAAAAAAAGGAACTATGAGGAACCAGGGGAAGAAATCCCAGAGAGAAGCACTGCTGCTGGATTTCATGCTCCTAGTGCCAACTGACTCCTCCTTAAACGAAAGGCAAAAGCTGAACGTGTTCCCTGCTGCACAGACCAGTCAATCCCATCGTTAGCAGCCTAAAGGATTAAACCTACAACAGACAGCCTCCAGCTAGCTGCTGTACTTCGGGGACTCCCAAACACTACCCAGCCAGCTGCTGTTCCCAAGGGCCTCCATACGTTGCTCGTACAAATTCAAACAAGCCTTGTGACTTTTATAGCCACATTTGATCACTGCACAGCTTGCTCGTGGAAAAGAAAAACAAAAAAAGACAAAGTCTAGTAGTCACAGTTTACAGTGACAATTAATAGAGCTCTTCACCTGTTTCACAGAATCCTTTTGGTTGGAGGAGATTCTTCAGACCATCAAGTACAACCCAGCACCGCCAGGTCACCACTACACGGTGTCTCTCAGCACCACATCTATGTATTTTTTAAGTGCTTCCAGGGATCATGAGTCCACCATCCCCCTGGGCAGCATACTCCAATGTCTGGTAAGTGTTTTGGTCTTCCTAATATCCAATCTGAACTTTGCATTTCATAGAATCATAGAATCGCCTGGGTTGGAAGGACCTCCAAAGGTCATCCAGTCCAGCCTCATTACTTGCAAAAAACCCTCAAACCAGCCACAGGATCAGTGCAAGGTGGCAAGCTCAGAAAAGAGTAAGCTTTTGGAGAAGGCTCACGAAGACATGAGCTACCTCAGCACCAGCATGGACCAGAGTCACGAGGAGTGAGGTCCCCGAGACAGCAGAGCATGGCACAGAGGGCCAGCAGGCACGCTGGCATCACTGCATGTCCCAGTCCAGCATCGCTCAGGAACACGTGTACAGCAGAGGCAGAGCTGTGTCTGAGCTAATAAGCCTTGACTTGCAGCACAGTAAATGACCTGGGACACAACGCTCTGCTGACAGAGACAGCTAAATCAGTGCCTGTTAGGGGAGCATGATGCTGCACTTGTGATGTACTCCACTCAGGATTACTCATGTCTCCCTAAAAAGAACAGATATGCTTCATCCACTTCAATGCCAACACAAGAATGGGGTCAAACATGGACTGCGTGATAGCAGCCCGTCAGCCAACCACCCATCGTTCTCTGCATTTTTCTCCATCATTTTCTGTATTTGGACATCATTCCACAGACCCTCAAGCAGCAGCAAAGCCACTGCACTGATTGCTTCTCTGATCACAGTCTCACCGATGCACTTGCACACTCTACAATGCACACTCACGTAAGATGCCGAGAAACGACAACTCTTTGATTGTGAGACTTACTTTATCAGAATTTACTTTATCACTACTGCTGAGATGGGTAAAGTTTTTTAAGACTCTCAAGCCATAGGTGTTCAAAACTCTAGACAGAATGAAAACAACTAGTTTCATAGGTGTTGGCCTTTAAGCTCATAAATCCTGAAGCATTCTCACCACTTAGTATCATTTAGGTTGGAAGAGACATTCAACATCAAGTCCAAACATTAACCTAACCCTAACGAGCCCATCACTAAGCCATGTCCCTAAGCTCTATATCTACGTGACTTTTAAACATGTCAAGGGGTGGAGAGTCAACAACCTGCCTGGGCAGCTTGTTGCAAGTCCTTATGACCTTTGCAATGAAGAAGTTGAAGGGTGGGTGTCAGGAGGATGGAGCCAGGCTCTGCTCAATGTCATCTAGTGACAGGAGAAGGGGCAGTCGGTGTGAGCTGGAACACAGGAGGTTCCACATAAATATAAGAAGGAACTTCTTCCTGATGAGGGTGACAGAGCACTGGAACAGGCTGCCCAGGGGGGTTGTGGAGTCTCCTTCTCTGGAGACGTTTAAAACCCACCTGGATGTGTTCCAGTGTGACTTGGTCTAGGTGATCCTGCTGTGGTGGGGGGATTGGACTGGATGATCTTTTGGGGTCCCTTCCAATGCCTAATGAGTCTACGATTCTAAACTCCCTTAAAACAACTTGAGGCCACTTCCTCTTGTCCTATCACTCATTAGGACAATGTTGGACTCAATGTTGGCAAAGCTGATCTGTAGTGCAGTTACTCGCACTTTACACAGGATGACCACGACTACACAGTCCCTCCATTTAAATTACTGGTGTCTCTACACCTGACCTTAGTGGGTGTTACCCATCCCTGCATGTTTACAAACCAGTAGCTCTCCTAGCTCTGCCCTGTACCACTGCTTACATAGGGATGTATTCAGGGACTTAAACTCTACAACAATCGACATCAACCCAAATAGTTAGCGAGTAGAGGAGTGGATGGAACAACATGAGTGAACAATTGTGTCTGGACTCCCACGATGAGTTAGCAGCAACCTGAGTTCATTTTGTGGGCACCAAAACACGGCTCTCGACACGTTTGTGCATTGTAATCTCATTTGAAAAGAAAAAAGAGCTCTGGGTCAGAAGCTTCCTTACACTTATGGGATTCATCTACTTAAACAAAGAAGCTGGAGAGGAAGAACACAGCAAATGAGTGTGTTTTCAGCAGTACAAGGTGTTTGGAGGCCATTTGCAGTCATCTGTGGGCCATGATAAACAGCCAATAGCACATTTTGCTAGTACAAAATTCTATCCAGAGCACTGAATTTTAACTGGGAGGGGAGGAATTTCAGCAGTGCTATTATTAGTGTTATTATTATTATATCCTTGTACTGCAAATAGGTGCTGAGGAAACACACTACCCGTGATGAGAGAGCCTGTGATTCCACAGGCAGCTCTCTGCAAAGACAATTCCAGCTAGCACACACTCTGCAGATGCTCAAGGCTGCCTTCCTTAAAAAAACACTCTCAGATCCAGTCAAGAACAAAACGCAAGCCCGCGGAAGTCTTTCAAAGTTGTCGTGGAGCCCTTTTAGAGGTTTGATTCCAATACAGGCACATTCTAAAATGAATTATGTTTCCATTGTGCCTTTTCCAGAAACAGCGCAGCGCTGTGCCAATGCATAATAATTTGACACATTAATATTATATGAAACTAAACACAGAAAAAGTACTTTGTGTGATTTCTTTTGATAAAACAAAATTTACACTTTTGCTAAAATCGTTTTGCCTACAACTTTCAATTTAAGTCGGTCGTATAAGTGTCACCACTGCAGCCTACAACCTTCCCCGATAACTCTGCTTTCAGCACCCAGGGATTCACAGAACCACAAGACTGTTGGAGTTGGAAGTGACCTCTAGAGATCGTCCAGTCCAACCCCTCGCTAAAGCAGGACTGCCTAAAGCACGTTGCACAGGACTGCATCCAGGCTGGTTTTAAACATCTCTGGAGAAGGAGACTCCACAACCTCTCTGGGCAGCCTGTTCCAGTGCTCTGTCATCCACACATCAAAGTTTTTCCTCATATCTAAATGAAACCTCCTGTGTTCCAGCTTGTACCCATTGCCACTAGGCACAACTGAAAACAGGCTGGTTCCATCTCCATCCATCCACCCATCCTTCAGACATTTACTGAGATGAGTAAGATCTCCTCTCAGTCTTCTCCAGGCAAAAGAGTCCGGGCTCTCCTAACATTTCCTTGTACGAGAGATGCTCCAGGCCCCGAATCAACTTCGTTGCCCTTCACTGGATTCTTTCCACTAGTTCCCTGTCTCTTGAACTGGAGGCTGCATGCCAAGGTCCAGCTCTGCAAATGGCCAGCTGTGCTACTGCTGAAGAGGAGCTTGGAGTCAGATAAAAACATGAAAGTTACAAAGGTTAGGATAATAAAACTCAAGGATTCAAGGAGAAAATACCAACATAAAAGTATGAAACCAGAGAGAGGACAGCTGGCCCCACTCTTCTTCAAACTAAAAAGCTCCAGCACTTTCAGTCTTTCCTCATAAGATTTGTTTTCCAGGCCCTTCACCAGCTTAGTTGCCCTCCTCTGCAGCTGCTCCAGCACCTCCACATCTCTCTTGTATTGAGGTGCCCAACACTGGCCAGTGCATGCCGGGCCAGCAAAGACTGAGCATTGGTGAGAACACTAGCACTGAGCCCACTAGCTCAGAAACTCCTGGGTGTCTTTATCACTTCTTCACACTTCCAAGGTGAGTGTATCCTGCTTGCAGGATGTTTTCATTGATGGCCCAAACAAACCACAGAGGCTGTAACAGGTCTCACCTTAACCCCGCCAACATTCATTACTGGCAAAGCCAACAACCATACAGAAGCCAAGCACCAAAGTCACACTCATCACTTCCCCAAACCAGGATGTCTGTTTCCCCTGCAATCAATGCATTTCACTTAAAATACTGTCTGGTGTGAGCCATACTGGGCAATTGTGCATTGCCAAGCACTGACTTGATTTTCATTATACTGCACTGACAGCAAAGTCATTTATCTTTTTCCAGCTCCCAGTCTCCTTTTATCTTTTTCTTACGCTTCTGTATTTTTCCTCCATCCTGCAGTGTTGCTGAATGCTGATGAGCAGAAAAATGGTACAAAGCCACCGTCTCTTTCAGATTAAAAGTTCACGTCTGGAAGGTCTAACTTTTTTCCATTTTGGAGTTCCCAAAGAAACTGTATTTTTGGGGTTGTCCAGCAATGTAAAGGTCGGTTAAATACTTCACTAGCCGCCCTTCTCTAGAATAGACAGACTTTCAAACAATGACAAGATGTTTCTTTCATGGGTCTGACACGCTCTCTGTTAAGAAAGGAAATTATCTTCCTGTCACTGCAGCCTCGGATGTTTTAACAAAAAAATATAGTGACTAATGCAAAAACTGTTTTTACATATCAGAACCACAGTTTGAAGGGATTTTTTATTCTGTTTGTTACATCTGTAGATTAGAATCACAGAATCATTCAGATTGGAAAAGACCCCCTGGGATCATCGAGTCCAACCATCAGTCTTACTCTACAAGGTCACCCCCAAACCAGATCCCCCAACACTGTATCTAAGCATCTTTATTTTACTAACATTGCATTGAAAAATTACTAGCATTCCAGAAAAAGCAGTAAAACTGGAAATAGAAAGAAGAACAATACCTTCCCAGGTGTTCTGGTACTTAGACTTTACGTGTGTTAGCAACTCATCAGATATCAGCAAACAACTGACTTTCCACTCCCCAGCTGAACTTGCCATGCTTAGTCTATTAGCACTTTTAATCAAGGTTGACTTAAACCTGTTCCTCATCAAAACAAAGCCCGAGTATTTCATGTCGTGACATAAAATACATTCCTGCTGAAAGAAAGCAGATTGTCTAATTCCCTAAGATTTGCTCAAAAACCAAAGGCAACAGAAGGACAGAGAAAAAAGTAAAGCTCATGGTTAGAGCGTTGCTTGTTCCTGTTTGTTCCTGTGCTACTGGATCTAGCTGATCCTGCTGTGACAGGGGGTTGGACTAGATCTTTTGAGGTCCCTTCCAATCCCTAATGCTCTGTGATTCTGTGACTCACAGACACCCCAGATGTCCTACAGGTCCTTAAGGCCTCTATGATGTACATGACTGTACAGAAGAAGGTATCTGCACCTCTACTGTCGGTCAGTGGACGTCTCTATTCGACGGTATGAATAGAACCCAAAGAGTGATTAAGAACATTCCAGAGCACCTGATGCTTTTTGAGTAAGACTTCTCGGTAGAGTTCTATCAACATTTCCTGCCACAAAACAAAGCATGCAAGTGCCATTTTCTTGCTGTTGGTGAACTCCTCTGCCACAGCAGCAGAGGCAGGCAGCACGGAGCATGTCCAGAACCGACACGGACAAAGCAGCAGCCAAGTCTGCAGTCTGCACTGAGTCGCTCCGAGTGATGCAGGTGAATCTCATGACACCGAGTGGCTGCTTGGTAAAAAGGCAGACAAAATTCCACACTGGTAAGTGCACAGAAACACAGACAGGAAAAAACAACCATAACTACACACACACAGTGATGGAGACTACATTAGCTGTAGCTCAGAGAAGAATTCTTGGAGTCATTGTGAACAGCTCTCTGGAAATGTCAGCTCAGACCTCAGCAGATACTCAACAGGCAAACACAACATTACAACTGATTAAGGAAAGAGTAAAACCCAAAACATTATGATGCCACGGAACAAGCTCAAGCACAAACTTTCAGCACTGCAGGCAGCTGAGGCACTACCCCTCTCTTTCACTCAGTAAGGCACTGGAGAACTTAAAAACACAGAGAGAGGTGATAATAAGAAGAAGAGATGGGAAGTGAATCCCATATGAGGAGAGATGAAGCAGCTTTGAATTCTAAAGAAGAACAGCTCAAGCATCTATAAAATCAGGACTGGTACACAAGAAGCGAATGAAGAACAACCAGTCACTGATCATCACAGCAAAGTGAGAGGGCAGCCAGTGAAAATGTGGAAGAGATTTACTTAAGTAAATGAGACATGTAAGTAAAACACAGGTCTTGTGGCCACCAGCTGTCACGCAGAGCAAAGTGCAACAGCTTCCAACATAGATAATGTACATGCACAAGCAGCAAGTTCTTTGGTGGCTATTAAACCAGTGGCCCGTGTATAACTCCAGGTCAGGGTCACTCATAGCTGGAATTTAGGAGTAATACTCCACTGGTTGTCAACTCTAAACTGGTCTCCCTATAGAATGTGGTAAAATATGTTTCTCGTGACTGTTCTTACAATAATTTTTAAGAATGTGGAAGACAATTCAGTGTAATCTAACACAGGACTTGCAGCAGGTCCCTTGGTCGTTGCTTCTTCCTAGGAGATAATACAGGGAGGTTTCCTCTCGCTATAGTGACCAACACAACTAGACAGGAGTTGTTAATAATCAGAAAGGTGAGGTCCAGACAAAGAAATGGTAGAAACATCTCACCCCTCTCACTTGTAATTCGCACATTCCGAGCACCTGGCACCAACTTCTTCACCGGAGTAGCAGCCAGAGCAGCTGGGATGTGACAGAACGACACCTTCGCAAATCAGAGCGGCAAAATACTTCCACAGTTTTGTACTGTCCTTGCTCCAGTTATGATGGTGTTACCACCAAAAAGGACAGTCACACATTTCCTTCTCCTCCTGCTGAGGCCCATGGACTCGCCCCACATTCAGCCAAAAGGTGACTGAATTTTTCCACTGGTTTCCCTGTGGGTTATTTCAGCGAACAGGTTTAGCCACAAATCACTAGATCTGACAGAAATGATACAGGCCAAGGATGGGGGAAGAACTTGGTTTAGCAGCAGCTCTCAGCTACTCTGTACTGTCACGTTAGGGACTGGAAGGGACCTCGACAGATCATCCAATCCGATCACCCCAGCACAGCAGGATCACTTAGATCAAGTGGTTCAGCAACATCATTTGCACTTGATCTGCTGAATGAAATCAAAGAAGCCCCTGAAAGACACCAAGTCACGGGTGTAGCAACCGAAGAAGGAAGATAAGGATATACAAACCTGTGGTTAAGGGTAGAGGAGATCTCATACAAGTTCAGGTGATAGAGCTCAAGAAACATGGAACAGAACTTCGACATGTAAGTGTTTATCCAACTATTATAGTTGTTCAACTTAGTGAAAACATCCCAGCATCAGTAAATCAAGAGAGGTTCCTCTCCCCCTCTACTCTGCCCTGGCAAGACCACATCTGGAGTATTGTGTCCAGTTTTGGGCTCCTCAGCTCAAGAGGGATGTGGAGCTGCTGAAGAGAGTCCAGCGTAGGGCAACAAGGATGATGAAGGAGGTGGAGCACCTTCCTTATGAGGAGAGGCTGAGGGAGCTGGGTCTCTTTAGGCTGGACAAACAGGAGTCGGAGGGGTGACCTCATTAATGTCTACAAATATTTGAAATGTGGGTGTCAGGAGGATGGAGCTGAGCTCTTCTCAAAGTCATCTAGTGATAGGACAAGG
>VXBP01003383.1:480049-807351 GCA_013400115.1 Rhinopomastus cyanomelas | reverse complement strand
TTTTTGTTTCAGCCTGCTAGCACAGTAAAATTAATTGGTTAATCTCATCTTGGATCTGATCAACTGATCAAGCAATGACACTGGAAAGCATTTGTCCGCATTAAAAGAAAGGATTTCTTTAAAGAGAGAGGGGAAGATAAAAGCCTTTTCCAGCCCTTTCCCTCCTACTTGAGAATAGGATGAGGAAAGGCTGAGGGAGCTGGGTCTCTTTAGCTTGGAGGAGACTGAGGGGTGACCTCATTAATGTCTATTAATATGTGAAGTGTGGGTGTCAGGAGGATGGATCCAGGATCTTCTCAGTGTCACCTAGCAATAGAATGAGGGCCAATGGGTGTGAGCTGGAACATAGAAGATTGCATATAAATATCAGAAGGAACTTCTTCCCATTGAGGGTGACGGAGCACTGGAACAGGCTGCCCAGGGAGGTTGTGGAGTCTCTTTCTCTGGAGACATTTAAGACCCACCTGGATGTGTTCCTGTGTGACTTGGTCTAGGTGATCCTGCTGTGGCAGGGGGTTGGACTAGATGATCTTTCAAGGTCCCTTCCAATCCCTAATGATTTTGTGATTCTATGAATTCATTTTTGGAAACCTGTCAGCATGATAAAATAAATTCTTGATTTTTTTTTCCCACTGAAGCCCAAATGTTAAAAAACAAACTTTCATCATAAATTCTTGATTTTTTTTTCCCACTGAAGCCCAAATGTTAAAAAACAAACTTTCATCATAAAACTCCACTCTTTGCTCACTCTCCTTCCTCCTCTAACACTTGCTGGCTACCACTCACAGAATCTAAGCCTGTGGAGAGAATCTCTAGGATTTATGAATAGGTTTTTCATGCAGATTAGTCTGTGTCAGCAGGTTTGGTTCTGTTTACACTTCTCCTCCCCCTCCCAAAGAAAAGATGAGGTATTTTTGCCTCAGCACTTGGCCACAGAGCTTGATGATATACAGCTTCAGTAATTCTATTTTTACTCTCGTGCTTCATGATTTTTGCTATCGTTTTTGCTCTTTCTGGGTTTTGTTCCTCTTTCTTTCTCTTTAGGTTAGAGAGGTGTTATGTATGACATTTGGATCACTTTCAGTCTCACTGCTGTGTGCCATACCAAGTATCACAATGATCCTTAATTGGCAGTAAATAGAGAAAAAGCAGTCATCCTTGGGAGATGGCTGTTCTGTGAATAGATAGTGTAGCAGTACTGTGGAGGGGGTGGTGGGAAGGTTTCAGGTCACAGCTGGCTTAAATGGAAGACTTTGACATGCTGCACTGGTAATTACTCCTCTTTAAATATGAGGGAACAGGATCGTAGGATCAGATAGGCAGGAGCATCAGACAGGCAGTTTCACAGACAGCAATGAGACTGCTCTGTTTTATGAACTGAACTTCTCTTCCTATTGCCCTTCACTGTGTTAATTGGATAAAATTTAACAAATTGAGCATGGACAGTATGATGAGTTTGTAGCATTTCAAATGGGATGCTGCTGGCGTTGTTTCAGACATTACCAAGATGAGTGGAACAGCGGGACCTGGCTGCTAATTGCATTTTTTGGGGTTTTCCATAGGAAGATAGGAAGAGTTTGGCCCATTTTTCCATAGGGGATGCTCTCACTTCATTGTTACTATAATATGAGATGGCTACCGTTCTTCAAAGACAGGAAATAAATGTAATTGACTTGGTAATTTCTTTTTCTTATCACTAGACAGAACACACGTTATCTCCAAATTCAATTTGTTTGAGTATTCCTGTTAAAAGAGACACGGAGAAAGGTGTTCATCTCTGTATAGGGCTGCAAATGGGCTGTGTGCCCCTTTGATTCTCAACTATAGCAAACTCAGAGAGGCGTTTTGAGGGAGCAATTGCTACCAGGTGGATGCAAATTCGTTGCCCAACAATAAATTCATTTACCTAGGTATGATACATCTTCTTCCTCTTCCCATTATGGTAATTGAATATTCATCAATTCAACAAGTACAGTTAATTAACAGATTACTCATTTACTGGACAAATAATGAACATCTTATTCTGAACAAAGAAGGAGGATAGGAAAGCCAGAGGGAGAGAAGAGAAAACATACATTTTTATGAGGCTATTATCTAAATTAGTCTTCTTTTAAACAAGAAGAGAAAAGGAATCACCAAAAATATGCAATTAACATTTTTGTATTATTATTTAATGATAGCAGTGCTGTATCTAGAGACAGTGTAGCTCAGGCTCCACACAGAACAGGGAGATTGCTTACCACCGTGCTCCCACATAAATCAAAGGTAAGCCTCCCACAATATCAATGGGGCTGGATTTCACTCCTGTTCTTTATAAAAAAAACCCCACAAACAAACCACCAGCAAAGTTGCCATCACTTTAAAACAAACAATAAACCTTTGTGACATGTCAAGATTGAGAAATTCACATTAATTTATTGTGATGTTTCCTGCAGCTTTCCCCTCTGCTTGCCTGTCAGCATCATTCTTTCGTCTTCTGTCCGATGTTTAGACTGTAACGATCTTTCAGAAAGGACATCTTTCCCCTCTTCCTTTGTGTGAAGTGCAGTCCTTGCCCACAATTCAGGCTCTTGTGCAGTATTGTTAGCCAAAAGTAAATGTGTCACGATTGGCATGGCTCCATGAAGGGGAATGGTGTCAACCAGATGATGCTGATGGAGAATGATCCTTAATATTGAAGGTTGCTGGTTTCCTTACTTAGACAATTTCATCTTCTGCTCCTTTTCCACATGGATTTTCCAAGCAGCAGGAGATCGTAATAGAACCACAGAATCACAGACTGATGGACTTGGAAGGGACCTCTGGAGATCATCTAGTCTAATCCCCCTTGCTGTGGCCTCCTGCCCTGGCACTACTGAATAGAGCTCCATCTTCACTGCACCCCACTCCACACTTCTCTGCACACCAGTAAGATCCCTCATGTCTTATCCAGTCCCAGTTCAACAATCAGAAAGCTTTCACTCCTTTTATTTCCTCAAGGAAAGGCCACCCCATTGAACACTTCCCCAGTGCCCAGGTAGTCAATATGGCCCCAGACCCTGCCAAGCCCCACGGCATACCCAAGAGGAAGCACTGCTGGGCCCTGGTACCTCCCATCACCATGACTGCACTATGGAGGGAAAATAGCAGGAGGGAAAAAATAATGAGGACTCACAGCAACTGTAGAAGGGAAAAGTGAAGCTAGTTTAGGTATAGAAGGGTTAAAAAAAGTAATGGAATGCTTTTCCCACAGTAGACAGAGCACTGGAACAGGCTGCCCAGGGGGGTTGTGGAGTCTCCTTCACTGGAGAGGTTTAAAACCTGGCTGGATGTGTTCCTGTGCGACTTGGTCTGGGTGACCCTTCTGTGCAGGGGGATTGGACTGGATGATCTTTCGAGGTCGCTTCCAATCCCTAATGATTCTGTGATTGTGAGCTGGTGAATGGAATTGGTGATCTTGCCAGGTGCTTGTCTGAGGGAGGGGAAAAAACCACCAGTGGTAGAGTCTGAGAGGGAGAGATTTAGTGATAAGCAGCTGCCATGGAAAAATGTGATCCATCTGTGAAATCTCCTGCACAGGTTAGTTCAGTTTTACATGAAATCCTGCCATTTTACCAAAACCTAGATAGAATCATCAAGTCTAGAAATGACCTTCAAGATCATCAAGTCCAATCGTCTGCCCTTCAACCCCTGACCACTAAACCGTCTCCTGAAGTACCATGCCTACCCAGTTTTTGAACCCCTCCAGGGATGGTGCCTCCATTCCGTCCCTGGGCAGCCTGTTCTCCTGTTGTTGCAGAGTCATTTCAGAAGCTGCTACAGTGGTTAGTTTTAGTCAGATGTGCTTTGTTAAGCCTTTGCCAGTTCAGCTAGGTTAAAATCTGGGAATGCAGCACGTCCCAAGAAAATTCTGCCACAGAGTCAAATACGTGAATGATAGCCCAGCTCGATATTTAGAGCAGAGAGCAACGGGACAAAACCACAGCGAGTACCCCAAGATCCCGTATTCACTGTATGACCAGCAAGAAAATCATAGGATTATAGAATGGTTTGGACCTTAAAAGTCATTTAATTCCAGCCCTGCTCCATGGGTTGGGACACTTCCTATTAGATCACATTGCTCAAAGGTTCATCCAGCCTGATCTTGAACACTCCCAGTGATGGGGCATCTACAACTTCTCTGGGCAACCTGTTCTAGTGCCTCAGCGCTCTCACAGATAAGAATTTCTTCCTTACATCCAGAGGGTAGATTTACTCCCTCTTTCCTATCACTAGATCCTCTGATAAAGCATCTTACCACATCTTTCCTGTAAGTGCTACTTAGGCAATGGAAAAGCTGCTACAGGGTCTCCCATGAGCCTTCCCTTCTCCAAGATGAACAACCACATTTCCCTCAGCCTGCCCTTATAACAGAGGTGTTCCAGCCCTCTGATCATACCTGTGGACCTCTGGAAGCAGATCTGTGTCCTTCTATGCTGAGGACCCTAGAGCTGAGTGTAATAACCCAGATGGGGTCTCACAAGAGCAGAGTAAAGGGAGAGGATCATCTCCCTTGCCCTGATCTCCATATTGCTTTAGGTGCAGCCCAGAATGAAAGCATCTGCTTGGTGGCAATATTTACACGTGTCCCAGGAAAAGAAACTGTTAGACTGAGGACTCTGACCTGGGAAAGAAGCAGTAGAAATACATAAGACAAAGGATGGCAGACACACTGATGCAGCTGAAAGGTAAAAGGCTCTGGGTTTAAAGATAGTAGCAACTTCACTACCCAGGGAAAAAAAAAACACCAAAGAATAAATTCTGTCCTGTATAACGTCTCAGTTGTTTCACTGATGCATCCTACAGTTGCATTGCTAGAAGAATTTGGATCGTTCAAGGACATTTCCTATGCTGGGGATTATGCTTCTTTTCTAAACAATTAAACTAAGCTAATAAACAGCGATGACTTGCAAAGAAAAGACTTCAAATTCAAGCTGCATAGCACAGATGATCAGCCTGTCCTCTATTAATCTTGCTATACTCCATATATTCAAATCTGTTATTTGTATAGTATTTATTCTGTAATAAGATGAATTCAAAATTTGTCTCCCCAAGAGCTCAGGGAGGTCACCGGTATGAATTAGTCACTAACCAAGTAAAAGAGAAACTCTGATCAACTCTCATCTGCATAATAATTGATGGCTCATTCAGGGAAGTGTTAAAAAGCAATTTTCAGCCAGACAAAACGAATTAATTGGGTGGCAGTGTTCCTGTGATGTCATGGGTGTCCAGGGTGGAAAGGGAAATATTAAAAGTCAAATCTACAAAAGTACTGCCTCAGGAGGAAAAAGGACATCAGAGGTTTCCTCTGCAAAGGGAGGCTGAGCTCAGTAAATGCATTACCACCACCATCTCAAAGACACTGCTCCAAAGAGGAGAAAACTTGGAAGAAGAACGGATGAGTCTCGCAGAAGACTACGTCAAGGGGATGAATAAACATCAGGAGACCTCCAAAATTCCAGTACACTGGGTAGCAGGAGTTACACTTTACCTGACAAGCTTCTACGCTCTTCTCTGTACAAGACAATGGCATTTTGAATTTGATTCTCTAGAGCAATGCTATTTCCATGAAACCACCCCTAAAACCATAACAGTTCTCCCTCTGTGGCTCTATCAAACATAATTCAGTTTTATATTTGCCATTTGATTTCAGTTTATAGGTCAGTGACTTGGCTGCTTCACCAGCAATCCATCTCAAAAGCCTAGGGTTTTTGGTGAGACCAGGAGCTGGCAAAATCTGGTGGTTTCAGACCAAGAAATGTGATGGAAAGATCATGAACTACTAGATATCCAGCAGTTCAATCATGTAATGCACAAGTCGGAGTCAAAGGAACAGAGCAGGGTTTGAGACAACAGAATCTAAAGCAACAGAATCTAGATCTTTGTTTTGTCTGAGGGAGCTCTGTGGACCCAGAGGGATAGTGGAGCACTGGGTTAAAAAATGCTTGGGAGGCCTAGGAAAGTGATAGTTGTGTGAATCAGTTTTCCCAACACTGGATTATGCCAATCTGGATTGGAAATGAGGAGGTGTTTCAAACGGCTGCCTGTCCCATGAGACAATTCTCTACACAGGAGCTTGCAGGGAGGCTGGTGTCGGCCTCTTCTCCCAAATAACTGCTGAGGACACAAGAGGAAATGGCCACAGGTTGTGCCAGGGGAAGTTCATTTTGGAAATTAGGAAACATTTCTTCAGTGAAAAAATAGTTCAACATTGGAACAGGCTGCTCAGGGAAGTGGTGGAGTCCCCATCCCTGGAGGTGTTCAAAAGGCGAGTAGATGTGGCACTTCGGGACATGGTCTAGTGGTCATGGATGTGTTGGGTTGAAGGTTGGACTTGGTGGTTGTAGAGGTCCTTTCATAGAATCATAGAATCATTAGAGATTGGAAGGACCCTCGAAAGATTGTCTAGTCCAATCCCCCTGCCACAGCAGGATCACCTAGACCAAGTCATAGAGTCAGTCAGGGTTAGAAGGGACCCCAACCTTAGTGGTTCTGTGATTTTGTGATTCTCCTTGGCTGTACTTCTTCTCTTCTCCTGTGGTTCTCCACTCACCATTCTGTAGAAAAGTGTTTCACACACAACTTGTCTGCTCGAGATTGAGGATGAATTGGTAAATTCATCTGTGATGCTTGCTGGATATCAGTTACTGCTGTTTGAATCTCAGCAAATGCAATATCAATCTTCATGTAGCAAAGCTCTAGGATCAATCATGTAGGCTGCTGGGGATCAGAAGAGCGAAAATGTAGCCTCAGATCACAGCTGCTCTCCATACAGTCTGCTAACCTGTCACTGACCAGATGTTCCAGAGGAATGAAGGAGTGTGAGACCCTACGGTACATGCACACAGTCAAATCCAGACCTTGAGGATTTAATTTCTTTTCGTGATGCTGTTAGAAGAGACCTGTAACCCCTCTTAAATCACCATCACATTCAGGACTTGGTTTCCCTCTTATCGTGCAGACAGGAGAAATGAGAGATTTATGTGCTTTAACTTGTCTTCCAATTTCCATCAGTTTGTAAAAAAGAAGAGTCATTATTTAAAACTGCTTATTTCAAATTATGTCTCCCTTTAGCAATTATAGACACTTGAAAAATATTGAAGATTGTTGTAATGGTTCAGATAAATGAGAAAATTGCACTGATAGCACCATTTGATTCAGGGGTAGGAAATTCAAACTCAGTGGGAGGTGTCTTCCAATTCAAAATGATCTTTTTCTCCACAGCAAAAGAATTAATAAATCTCCATGGATAATTATATACATCACCCCAAATACATTGAAATATTGTTTTGTTCAAGAAGCAAAACAAAATATGCGGAATTACACCAAATTTCCCTCTGCTGTAGGTCTCACATGCTGATAGAGAAGCATTTTATTTCCATTCCCTTATGCTCATGTTCAAGCTTATTAGTAAAGTCCTGAGATTTATTAAAGGTTTCACACATAGAAACATTACTGCATTTAACACACAAAGATACTTTAAATATTAGTTGTATTTTCTTAGGTGTGAATAAGTGGGTTAATAATGAACACATAATGAAGTGGGTTTTAATATAGAGTATGACAGAGAAATGTGTGTAATGTGTAGAGTAATTCATATACCTCATTAAGATATACTTTATTAAAGGTGGAAAGATATCAACACTGTGACTTCCTTACTGTGTGCCACTTGCAAATTTGACCAAGGATTGTCATGGGTCAGGCAGAGGACGTGTCTCAGATCTGAAGTCCATCAGTCTTTGCAATCCCAGCCTCCCAGCAGCGTGGTGATTGCATTCTCACTGCAGCGTTAGCAAACAGTGTCAGGTGGTATTTATCAACACCACAGACCCCACAGCAACGTTCTCGTTGAAGTATAGACACTGCTGAACGTTCATGAAAGTAAGATCAAGTGTGAGTCTTTTTTCCCAAGCAATAGAAGAAGAGCAAAGGGCCCCAAGTTGTGGCAGGAGAGGTCTAGACTGTATATTAGGGAAACGTTTCAGCAGTGAAAGAGTTGTCAAGCATTGGAACAGGCTTTCCAGGGAAGTGGTGGGGTCACCACTGCTAGAGATATTTAAAACGTGCGTAGATGTGGTCTTGAGGGACATGGTTTAGTGGCCGACTCGGGAGTGCTGAGTTACCGGTTGGACCTGTGATCTTTAAGAGCTTTTCCAATAAAAATGATTCTAGGATTGAGTCATGGAGGCCAAAAAGGTTCATCAATAAAGATTAATACTGAACATTCATAATAAATGAAGTCAACTCATGTTCAATATTGTGTCAAAATTTAGAGGTTTTACTACTGCTATGTTCTTTCCTATTAGAATGAAGAAGGATGTGCTAATTCCAGATCCAGATGCTGCTATTCCAGAATCCTGTCTTTAATAATAACAATAATAGTAACAACACTAATATTAATGCAATTTATTAAAATAATTATTAATACAATAAGTACTATAATGAGTAATATTCTTAATAATTATTATATTAAAGCTATGAGTGCAAGTGAGAAAACTAACTATTTCTCCTCCCCTATAATGCCTGGACATTCACAGGTCAGAGATTGTCAAAGCTAGAAGTAGACTCTTTATTCAGAATCTCTTTCATGGATATTTTCCTGCTCATCTCTTCACAGAGTGATTTGTCCAATTACATTTGAACCACTGCAAAGTTTCACCATTCATGACATCCTCTGGCGAGGAGCCACATCCATCCCAATGTGTGTTGGAGGTCACAGCACGTCGTTTTGCTTTTTCTGAACCAATTAATTTGCCTGTTTGTTGTGCTTGAAGTTCTTCTGCTCTCTGCTGAGAAAGGAAATAAGAATCATTCCATGTGTGTGTTTTGCATATCAGTCATGATCTTACATGGCTTTCAGTAACATCCCCCCATGGGTGTCTTGTTTTCAATGAGTCCTAGGCTGTCCTTCAGATTGCTGAATGCCTTCATTTCCTTTATTCCTTTTATGACACAGTTTATATATTACAGTCGATGAAGCATTTAATCCAAAGACCCCTGAAAGATGTTACTTAAAGACAACCTCCTCCCATACTTTTAGTTTTGTTGATATTTAAAGTGGCTTCAGCTTCTGCTCATTCTTACATGTCATCTCTCAGATCAAAATGGTTGCCAAAGGGGTTAATGGGAATCCAATAGATTTTAAGTTCTATGTGTTCTAAGTACTTCTTTCCTTTGATCATCTATTGACATCCTTAACCCTGTTTCAAGGCTCCGTGCTCCCGGGATGTTTTTGTGCTACTGATGTCAACCTTCTTGAACTTCTACCATCATCACTGGAGCTTCTTTTCTGTTTTCCCATATGGCCACACCTTTGGCTTTCTGAGGAACACTTGACTGAATAGCATCATAGGACTGTAGAATGGCTTAGGTTGGAAGGGACCTTAAATAGCCATTCCTTCTCCTAAGGCAGACAGATTTAATCTTGTGTTTCCTTAACTTCTTTTGTGAAGCTTGTATCTACGTATTTCTGAGACGCCAACCCACAGGTACTTTAACACCCTGCACATTGCCTGTGCACATTCCCCTCCTTCAACTGTACGTTTAAATTTCCTATTTAAAAGACTTTTTCCTGATTTTCTCTTTTACTGAGAGACTACTGTTGTTTTGGCAGGAAATGGTAAATTCAAATACGCTGCAGTCACAGGCAGGTTGGTAATACGATTTTGAACGAAGCTCGGCACCTTGCTTGCTTCTTTCATTCCTGCAAATTTACCTGCAAGGATATAATAGGGTTCTGTTTCAGGTGTCCAAAAATGTACTTTTCCTGTTATGTCTTAATGAGCCCATGTTGGTAGAACTGCCTGTGTCACTTTCTGTGCAACTGAAGACTCCTTTCATTACTTGTTTCTGCCCTGATGTGATTTCCCTATATGTTTCCCTATATATCTAGCTGAAACATACATTCCCTATACGTTTCACCTACTCTTATTCTCCTGGTTGGGTGATTTATCAGACTGTGCTTTCACTTGTTTCTGTTTGGGATTTGAATCCATAGGGATTTCTTATTTCCTGGTAAGGCAAAAGTCTCGCTTGCCTGCTTGGCTGTAGGCTTCAGCAGAGTGCCACCTCTCCAAGAAGAGGGACTTTCTTGATCTAACTCCTGTGAACAAGCACAGACCTCTCTGGTTGTGGAGTCTCAGCATTTTTTTGGATGCTGTTAGGAAAACTTTCAAACTGGGAAATGTGTGAGCAGTGTTAGGATAAGTCCACAGTGACACTCTCTTTAGATATTTCGTCCTGCATCTGCCCCTAAGAAGAAGGCAGAAAAAAGCAGCACATTTCTATAAAGTGTGATTTTGATGTAATTTGAATGCCAGAATGCTAGAGATGTTTGTTTCAGTCCTCCCAGCTGTACGTTGCGTGCGCAGACTTCAGTCTAATTGCAGGCATTCTTCACAGTAAATCATTATCTCTTATTGTCCTTCCAAAACCATAAAACATTGAGATAGATGCAACATTCAGGACTATTATGACAGCTCTGAACACATGTAAAAATAGGTACTCCGTAGTCTACAGATCACAGCATTTCATGCATTTGCTAGAAAGATCCTTCGGATCAAAATATAAGACTAATTAACCATAAAATTTTGTAATTGGTAGAGGACAAAAAGATCAGCCTTCTCATTTCTGCATTTGTCTGCAATTAGAAATGTTGCAGAGATGTTTATTTATTGTCACTTCATCACACTGTCTCTTCAGTCAATGAAAGGAAGAGGGATGGCGAGATATCAAATAACTTCTTTCCAACAGTGGGAATCCAAAGGTCCCCAGCAACATCCGATAAAGGAAAAGTGGGTGCGACATGGTACTTGGCATTTCAAGAGAGTCACACACACAACAAAATATTCTCTGATGATCAGCTATGGCCAAACTTGCATCAAGGCAACTGTGTTTTGGCACCCCATGCACTTTTTCAAGTTCCTTTGTGTAGATGTTGCACAATGTAATCTGTAATACAGGTAAAAGATGCCACAGACAAGAGCCTTCACGGGTGCCGTAGAATGAATTTGGCGAGTATTAGCCCGGGGGGCTGGGGAGGTGCTATGGCAACTTGATCTGGTGCTTGAAAACATGGTTTAGTGGGCATGGTGATGTTGGTTTAGTGGGCATTGGTGGTTGGACTTGATGGTCTTGGAGGTCTCTTCCAACCTTAATAATTCTGTGATTCTGTGAATTTGAGTGCAAACTTGATTTAAAATTACCCAAAACCCCCTCACTTTTCTTCTTTACCTTTCTTACAAATCAGTTGTGTAGTTTCTGTACTAGAGTTTGTATAAACCATAGTTTCTGTACTAGTTTCTATACTACTACTATACTAGAAACTATATTCTGACTAAATGTGCTTTTGCACAGCTCCTTTTCTATATAACACTTGGTATGTGGTGTGGGAGCAGCTGAAGGACACGGTGTGGGTACGCCACTGGAGACAGCAGAGTCGCTGTAGATGGGAAAGGAGCAGAGCAGCAGGTCGCAGATGCTGTTAGCAGTGAGTGGATTTATTTGGTGATCATGGGATTTACATTGAATCTAGGTGTCACTCTGGCTTAGTGGCTCCTACACATTGCTCCTTATAGCACCTTATTCTTGATTTAAGAAAGTTTTTTTAGTTCTTTTTCTGGAAATTTTCCTCAAAATAATCTCCCACTTAAAAATCAGAAGAAAGAAAAAAAATGAGAAGAAAGTGAAAACATCAGTTTCCCTGAAGGGGGTCATTCTTCAGCTAACCTACCTGCAGATTAAAGCATCGTGCAGCTGTGCATAACATTCTAGAAGCAAGATGCACCGAAATAAATTGTGCAGCAAAGGATACTGCTGTCACATCTGCTATCAGCCCTGCTTGTGAGAAAATGGAGGCATGAGAAACACATTGTCTTTCTCCATGTAAATACAATAACTTCCTTACATCACAAGGAGCTAATATCCATTGTCTCTTGACAATGTAATTTATAACAACAGCACCTGGGTGGAAATGCCTATGTGGTGCTCCAGAAATACATTGAATATCTTCAGAGTGCATCATAGTTTTCCAAGCCTGTTACTTAGAAGATTTGTGTGGGGTAGCATTCTAAGGATGACCTAGTCAAGACTTTGTCACTGTGTCTGGGGATGCTTTCCACTGAGATGACTTTCCCTATGGATACCTGATACTGGGTGCAAGCTGTCCATTGCACAGTGATTTTCAGTTTATACAGCACCAGTCACATTAGAGACGATCTGGCTGGAGAACAGAGGTGCTGTCATTATATAAATAGTCATTTACTTTATAAGCCTCAAGGATGAGTGTTTTTAAAGGCAGAGGTGATAGCAGCACAACTAGGAAATGCATAAAATCTGCTAATGGGATCAGGGAAGTTAGGCTACCTGCTTGCTCGCTGCCATCAGGACACTCTCCCAAGAGGCTTCTGCAGAGCAGTCTGAAGGAAGAAGTGCAGCCCGTGTTCCTCCTCCACGGAGCAGTGTCCCAGTGCACTTCTGGACTCAACTCAATGTTGCTGTTCAAACTGATATGCCAAGCCCATCTGGTTTCACTAAGATCCGCTAGGTTTTACAAGTCCCCAGCCACATTCTTTGGCTCCAGCTGGTTTGCAGGGTAGAGGATCTCTGTCTGCTATTGCTTTTTGGAAATGGATCCATAACTATCAAAGCAACACTGAGTCCCCTAAGGGTACCTCCACATTCTTATATAGCTTAGCTCCCAGTTCATTCCCAGGTCCTAACATCCTGGTATTCAGGTCAGAATAGACAGTGTTACCACTGTAGACACCACCCAAAACTCTCCAGGAATGACTGTAAGCTCTTTTTTACACGAGGTGAGACTTTGAATCGTGCAAGTGCATGTTATCTGAAGAAAGAAGATGCAAAGTTTTCAAGAGACTTGTAAACCAACAGCTCTTCACTTTGGGTATCACGGAAAATGTCAGGAGCAAGACCAGTGAGCATCTACTGGCTGACTGATCTCTCACTGTTCTCACTTTCTGCAGTACAAAAACACCTTGGCTAGTAGTGTATTAGAAAAAAAAAAAAGATTAATGTCCCTTATCTTCTAAATTAGGGCCTCTGCTACAAATACAGAGCTGTCAACAGAGCTGCCTTTACTCAAAGGATGATCACCAATGAATTTTCCCGCAAGATCCTGTTCTTGGCTATTTTGTTTTGAGGCACTTGACCTGGTACTGGTCTAAGCTTTTTTTTTTCTTTCTTTTTTTTCCTTCTGTCTAGGGATTTTCTAGTCTCTAAGAGTGTGTTTCCTGCAAAGAAGCTAGAGAAAATAAGAAAACTGCTTGTCCTGAGGATGCTGTCATAGCACTGCTTTGTTTGTCCAAGATACTCTGGTGCCCGTAGCCATCAGCAGGTGTTCTGGAGGACTCTGCTGGGCCTAATTTATAAGCACTTAAGTATTTTATTTATTACACTCTTGATACACATGGGATAAGAAAATCGCTTTTCCCAAATAACTTTTTAATATGTATTTGTGCAAAGTAATGACCACAGCAGAACACAGAAAATTTTAGGTAATCCCCAAGTTACCTACACTTTGCAAAATAAAATACTCACTTGCCATATGGAAAGAATACAGACATTACTGTACGAGTCTTTGTCACTCAGATTCCAGTTAAATTTGAATTCTCTGTCAGATCGGTTTTCATTTCCCTCTCAAATATTTGCTGTATGTTAAAGGTAAAATAATTTTGTTCCCTGCTTTTTCTTTCTTTTTATTTTTGTAATGTTTTATATAAATTTGGTTTGAAGCCTTTCTTGATTTTCTGAAAAGATCTCCTAGTACATGGAAAAGAATAATCATAGAATCACAGAATCACTCAGGATTGGAAGGGACCTCGAAAGATCATCTAGTCCAATCCCCCTGCCACAGCAGGATCACCTAGACCAAGTCAGACAGGAACCCACTTAGACTGGAAAAGACCCTTGGGATCATTGAGTTCAGCCATCAACCCTACTCTACAAGTTCAGCCCTAAACAAGATCCCCCAACACTACATCTAATCCTCCAATCTGAACCAAAGAGTCATGAATTAAAAACCCAAGGACAAACCCTTCCCAGTGACAGAGTCATGGGTGGTTTTCTAAATGTTTTAGAGCAACTTTCTCCCTGATTGCCCTCACAACAGAGTGGAAAGCATCGTTCCTTTCACTCACCATCATCCTGCCTTTCTCCAGCAACAATGCACACAACAACCAACTTCTGGTGGTATCATTGACAGATCAGATAGTACCTAACCCTGTCTTGACAGTTAACACAAATCAGATACTAAACGCTTTCCCCTTATGATCTAAAAAGACACAAGATTTCAAGAATGAAAAAAACTATGCGTAGTGTTATATAAAGAAATGTATTAAAGGACCATCACCACACTGCAGTGTCAGCCTCTGTTCAGTGCTTCCTATGGAAGAAGCAAGAAATGTCTGATTCTCCTGGACCTGCAAGGTCACAACAGTGGTGACAGCATGAGGGGCAACATAGAATCATAGAATCATTAGGGATTGGAAGGGAGCTCAAAAGATCATCTAGTCCAACGCCCCTGCCACAGCAGGATCACCCAGACCAAGTCACACAGTCAGTCAGGGTTAGAAGGGACCAGAGGATCATCCAGATCATAGGAAACAACAGAGGTCCTAGAATTTTAGTGACACTGTAACTCCATGTGACAACAGCAAGATTGTTAATTCCACTGTTAATTGCTCTGGGCATTTGGGTTTTTGGCTTTGAACGTCGATCATATAATGTTATATTATTTAAATTACGTCTTGTTATGTGACCCCTGTTGCAGTCAATGCACAGAATGCATCACTCTCTCTTAGCCAGCAATTTTCAACCTCTTTTTATTCAGTGTGTACTTCTGTAGGTTATCTGCTACACTCTGTTTTGATTTGTTCCCCATGTGAGTTTTTCTACAATGTTTACCACTGATATGTAGGAGTGTTCCATAAACAATTCCTTTATCTTCACAATGCCTCTGTGCACGGATTGCCTCTTCGTGCACAGAGCCGAGGTGCGGAGAGATAAAGGTGGAACCTGCCCACAGGTGTAAGGCAGCTAATCTGAGATGTTTAGAACCTGACCACTTGCTTGTTAAAGTATGACATAGGTGACTGCCAATGCAAAACATTGCTTTAGCTGCTCAGTGTTCTGCAGAGTCAATCCCCAGATGGAGATGGACAAGGAGACAACTGGAAGAGTCTGAGCCTATGGGGATGTGTGACCCTTTGGCTATACTTTGGCAAGACAGAATCACAGTATAGCGGAACAATTAAGGTTGAAAAGGACTTCGATGACTGCCAGGTCCAACCTTCAACCCAACACCTCCATGACCTCTAGATCATGTCCCAGACAGCCACATCCATTCACTTGCTGAACACCCCCAGGGATGGTGACTCCACCACTTCCCTGGGCAGCCCGTTCCAATGTTTAACTACTCTTTGACTACAGAAATATTTCT
Organism: Rhinopomastus cyanomelas; assembly: GCA_013400115.1. Taxonomy (NCBI): domain Eukaryota; kingdom Metazoa; phylum Chordata; class Aves; order Bucerotiformes; family Rhinopomastidae; genus Rhinopomastus; species Rhinopomastus cyanomelas. Next base: position 791,876 of record VXBP01003383.1, on the reverse strand, counting down.
TCATTTCCAATCTGAACCTCTCCTGGCACAACTTTGGAAGAAGAGGCCGATACTGTAAAGGACAATAAGGCCTCTCAGCCTTCTCTTCTTCAGGCTAAACAATCCCAGGTCCCTCAGCCTCTCCACATAAGACCTGTTCTCTAACCTCTTCATCAGCTTTCTTGTCTGTGTAAATGTTGTTTGTACTGGACCCCTACAATAGCAAAGTTGACAAAGGTTTTCTGACACACAGCGGATGGTTCCCCCAGTGTGCACAGGCTGGGGAAGAATGTTCAGATTTGCTTGGAGGAATCTGTAAGAACCTGCAAGCTCTCCCTTACGCACAGCAACTCATGCCAACGATGTGCATGTAATTTAGCCACAGCATCCCAATTAAGAAAAATGACCTTCAGAGGAGTTGTGAAAACACATCTCGAAATGCTTTGAAAAGGAAAGACCCAAAAAAGACCTTAATTTTTGAACAGTCCAAAGTGACTCTGCTCCCCAATGTTTTCATGTCTGTGGTAGCAGGGAAATATTTCTAGTGCTCGTTTTCAGCCCACAGAGATCATGCTGAAAATGGTATCGTGGAGAAATAGGCTAATTGGTGCATGATCACCTGTCATTTCACAGGAACAAGATTACCGAAATGATAATTGCAGGAGGGGGAGAACTAAAATCACGTCGAAGCGCTGAAGGCACAGATGATTCGTGCATCTGCCGTGTGACAGCGAGCACCCAGCTCTCCAGGCTCCCTCTGCAAACCCCAGCCTGCAGCTGTGCATGCAAAACATGTCCTGGTTTCAGACACGTACTGACACCGCTTGAACACTCGAGTTGGGTCTCTTTGTTGTTTTTTTGCTGTACTTTACATCGTTCCAAGTGATATCTGGAAATCCCACCAGCAGCTCCAGAGCAGGATTCACTCGTGAAAGCAATTTGGAATCAGTGCCAGAGGAGAAGAGGGCGGTGTGGGTATCAGCCCAGGGTCCGTGCAGGCGGGATGGGGAAGGTCACCGGCTCTCAAGCGCTGGAGGGACGTGAGAACGCGAATCGACAAAGCGCTGCTGCCGGGAGCGCGCATCAGTAGGTGGCAGGAGAGCTCCTTGTGCTGCTGCTACCCCTCGGTGTGGGCTGTAATTAGGTCAGTGTATGGTAAAGTAGGGCTCGGTGATAAATAAAGTAGGTTTTTCTCTCCTAGTACACACTGCAGCTTAATTCGGCTTCTTTTTAGGTAGCGTTACAAGGTGGATTAAAACTTTTAAAGGGGAAAAAATAATAAAAGAAAAAGCGCTCTTGCCAAAGTAAATGAAATTTAAACTCGCCAAGGAGTACCGGCAGAAAGGAGGAGGGAGAAAAGGAAAGACGACTCCTCTCTGGTGACATTGATATTCTGCTCAGAAGAACACCGAGGAGGGGGAGGGCTGTGCAGAGATGTGTGTTAAATCTCAAATCCAAACAGGCACAATGTGCAGTTTTGCCAACTCTCGTGCTAAGCAGTAACATGCAGTTTTTCCTTGAGGTTTTTTTTTTTAATGTGTGATTTTGCTATGGAAAAAGCAGTTTTAGTCAGCAAAACATGACTGATTTCCCCTTCCCGAGATCAGAGTAATGTATCTCACTATGGAGGTGGTACTGAAGGTCAACGATGAGACAACATCTCTTGCCTCACTTAATCTCCATCTAACTGGGAGCCGCATTACCCCAGAGCTCAGTGTCAGCTCGTGGAGAGGAAGGTACAAGTTGTCAGAGCAATTATTAGGGAATGTGTTTAATCAGATTCACAAAGCTGTTCTATCTGGATTGAGTCATGTTAGGGACTTTATCCTGTTTGCAGTGAAGTCAATGCAAACCTCCTTCTCATTTCAAGAGCAGATTTTACCCTCAGGTCAGCATCTGATTTTGCAAAAGACATGACAGAGGAGGAGTTTCCAGGAAAAGGAAGACAGAGGGCAGGAAAAAACCTTTTGACCTCTCTAGACGTGCAAGGAGAAAAATAGACTTGCTCAAGACAGAAGATGGCTTAGCTGAATGAACAGATGCAAAAATAGAATGAAAATAAACACCAGTATTGGCACTAAAACATTAAACTCTGCTCAGATCTAAGCCAGTGACTCTTATATATGATATTGCTGTGCATGCTAAGGTCAGGAACTGAAAGCTCAGGTCACTCCTCTGTCTAGTTCTCCAGGTGCTTGCTTGTGCTGTTTTGGCTTGGGGGCTTAGGTGTGTGGCTCCTGCCTAAAACTCAGGACAGGTAGAGGGCTGCATTAAATACCCAGGAAGTCCCAGTGTATCCTAGAGGGGGTCAGAAGGGGGATGGTTAGTAGATCTAGAGAAGTTCTCCTCCCCTTCCCCTCTGCCCTGCTGAGACCACATCTGGAGTATTGGGTCCAGTTCTGGGCCCCTCAGTTCAAGAAGGACACAGAACTATTGAAGACAGTCTAGCACAGAGCCACAAAAGATGATGAAGGGAGTGGAACTTCTCCCTTATGAGGAAAGGCTGAGGAACCTGGGTCTCTTGAGCTTGGAAAAAAGGAAACTATTAATGTTTATAAATATGTGAAGGGAACCTGCCTGGATACGTTCCTGTGCAACTGGATCTAGGTGATCCTGCTGTGTTGGGGGCATTGGACTAGATGACCTTTTGAGGTCCCTTCCAATCCCTAATGTTCTGTGATTTAGTGATTCTGTTTAAGTTGGGACAACTTACAATGACAGGGCGAGGTTTTAACAATTTTATTTGCTAATGTTTTTAAGCACCATAAAGGGTTCTGCCTCTATCCATGGATAATATAATGTCCTAGTAATGGGTAAGACAATTTCAGTGGCATTGGATTATGTGAAGATCTCTGGGAAATCTCAATTGTGGCCAGTGGGAACTGCTAGAAGCAGATCTGTTCTGCTCCGAGACTGGAAGAGGTCTTGTCTCCTGCTTACAGCCACTCCTGAAATAGATTCTCCTTGACTAACAGTTTATGGCTATTGCCCAGATGAAGACTTCCTTCTTTCATATAGGTTGATCACTCTTGGCTTAGCTGTTTACAGAGTCACTTAGAAAGGAGGACTCTTAAATCCCACCCTGAAGTAACCATTACACCTATTCTTACACATAACTATGCATCCCACTTCTACACGGCACGGATAATCCACGCTCATAGGGATCAGCCTGTAGCTTAGGACATTTGGGTGGGAAACCTCTCAGCCTTCTTTCTGCCGTTTTTTCCTTAAGCTTGAGCAGTTCTCCAGGCTTTTAGGTGAATTCTCTAACAGCCAAGTTGTTCTGTAAATAGTGGGCACAGGTTTCATAAATCACCTGTCTTACAAAAGAAATGCAGTGAACTCTGCTCTCTGCAAGGGTACATGAAAGGAAACGTTGAATGGACCCAGGTTTCCCTTGTTGAAGGGAAACTGAGCTGAGTTTCCTTTGCTTGGTTGTTTTCCGTGGTAGCTGGTAGTGTGAGAGAGATCACACCGTGTGGCACACAGCATAAATCCTCGGCAGCTGGAGGGCAGTGCCTGAAACACTCTTTGAATCTCTTTTTATAGACAGTGAAGTCCTATATTAGGCCCAAGGCTATAACTTTGTTGTTTATTGCAGTTAATGAAATTCAGTAGGACACCAGCTGCATTAGCTTGTAGATCCTGCTGTGAGTTTCAGAGGTTTCAATAAGTTTCAGAGAAGAAGTGAGAAGAGGGAAAAGGCCAATACAGTCCTGGTGTCCACTATACAACTCTTCCCTCCTAGATGTGGATGGGTGTTCTACAGCAGGAATGAGCAAACACGTTAGTATTACACAGGCATTCGGACCCTTAGACAGAGAATCAGAGAATCATTAGGGATTGGAAGGGACCTTGAAAGATCTTCTAGTCCGATCTCTCTGCCACAGCAGGATCACCTAGACCAAGTCACACAGGAACATATCCAAGTGGGTTTTAAACATCTCCAGAGAAGAAGACTCCACAATACCACTGGGCAGCCTGTTCCAGTGCTCTGTCACCCTCACTGGGAAGAAATTCCTTGTCATATTTATGTGGAACCACCTATGTTCCAGCTCACACCCATTGCCCTTTGTCCTATCACCAGATGACATTGAGAAGAGCCTGGCTCCATCCTCCTGACACCCACCCTTCACATATTTATAGACATTAATGAGGTCACTCCTCAGTCTCTTCTTCTCCAAGCTAAAGACACCCAGCTCCCTCAGCCTCTCCTCGTAAGGGAGGTGCTCCACCTCCTCCATCATCCTTGTTTGTCTATGCTGGACTCTCTCCAGCAGCTCCACATCCCTCTTGAACTGAGGAGCCCAGAACTGGACACAATACTCCAGATGTGGTCTCACTAATGCAGTGTAGAGGGAGAGAAGAACCTCTCTCGATCTGCCATCCACCCCTCTTCTGATCCACCCTAGGATTCTGTTTGTCTTCTTGGCCACAAGAGCACATTGCTGGCTCATGGTCATCCTGCTGTCCACCAGGACCCCCAGATCCCTTTCTCCTAGATGTAGCTAGTGGAAGCCTGCCTGCATCTTGGCTGAGGGAATTAGGAATGTTCAGCCTGAAGAAGAGAATGCTTCAGGGACACCTTATAGCAGCCTTCTAGTACCTGAAGGGAACTAGAGCAAAGCTAGATAGGGACTTTGTATGAGGGACTCCAGTGATAGGACAAAGGGGGATGGGTTCAAGTTAAACGAGGGAGATTTAGATGAAATCTGAGGAAGAAGTTCCATTCTGTGAAGGTGCTGAGGCACTGAAACAGGTTGCCCAGGGAGATTGTGGCTGCTACATCCCTGGAAGTGTTCAAGGCCAGATTGGATGGGACTCTGGGCAACCTGGTCTCGTGAGAGGTGCCACTGCACATGGCAGGGGGTGGGAAGTAGATGATCTCTGAGGTCCTTTCCAACTCAAACCCTTCTATGACTCTGTGATTCTATGATGCATGTTCTCTCTCGCTGATGGCAACACCAGAACATAAGAATCAAGATTTCTTCCTGAGAAATCCTTAGTTGTAATAAACAAGATCTGACTCTGGATTTAGAGTGCTAAACTCGCTGTGTGACGAGTTAGATCCCCAAAGGATTATTTTTGTTACTACTCAGCTTGAAACTGATGTAGAATGTGGGTTGGATTATCTTTTTTCTTTTTTTTCTCTGGGTGTTTTTAACTGCTCATGAAAATATTTTGTTGAATAGTAGGAGTGGTTGGTACCTTTCCAATTTGGAACTGCTTAGCTCATGGCTTTATAAAATAACTGCTAGAGCTGAAAAGTACTGCAGCAGCACAAAGAAAAGAAAAGATAAAGAAAACCCTGTAGACTTATAAACACATTATTTTCTCTTTCTAATTGAAGTCCAGATGTTGAAAATAAACCACATGGGCAGAAAGGAATTTGGTTTCACTTTTAAAGAAAACCAATACTTTTTACTTCTTTCATTTGACCAGTTTTCTGGAGCTTGGAATTTTTACATTACAGCTGTGTCTTATGGTGCATGCTAAGAGTTAGTCCTGCATTTGAGGTCACAGAGTCAGGGGCTCAAAATAAGAGGCATTTAGCTTCATCGTCTCAAGTATTTTCCCATAAGAGTAGAATAACTGTGGTAAGAGAATGACTTGTGCATTGTCTATTCAATGCTCTGCTTCCTTGTGAGGATCAGCTCATGACAGAAATACTTAATCTTTTAGACTGTCCTAGCCACACAGAGCCTGTGATGAAACTACGGCAGTGTCCCACGCTGCAGCTACTTATCACTTCCATTGTGATTGCTGGACGTGCAGGATTATGGCAGTGGAGCGCTTTGACATCTCCACACAACAGGGAGCAGGCACCAGTTTGCATGCCCAGACTGAGCTGCTCCAGCCTTGAGATGCACAGATGTCTATTTTAAACCCTAGGAAAGCTGCTCAGTGCACAAACATTTTGAGGTGGCATGTTCTGACTGTCACACCAGTTTAAGAGGATGTATTAGTTCCCATTTGTAGAACAAGTGGACTTTTCTGAAACAAGATACAGTTACTTGATTTCAAAATCAATTTTATTGTGTGGTGAACATGTGAACATCAAGCCACTCATTCATGAACTTCAGCACGGATGTAGGACTCCTTTTATTCAGCAAAGACATCCAACTGTGGTGAACAGGTTGCTGCAGTTTTAGTGATGAATTTAATTGGCATCTGGTGACAATAACATCAGAGAGGGTACTGCAGGTCAGACTTCAGCTCCACTGGCAAAGCTCTGTGGGGAAGCTTCCCCAGTACCTGCTGAACTATTGTTCCTTCCATTCAGTACTATCAGCATCCCTCTTCCTGATAAACAAGAGGCTTTTTATTTAAAAAAAAAGAAACCAACCAAAAACCTCACAAGGGGTTCGATGTGCCAGGATGGTTTAAAATATTATGTGCATAAGAAAAGGTGAATAAACTCAAAACACCTCCCTGAGAAGCAAGGAGTTGGGTTTTCTTTTTTAACAACAAAAATCTCATGTCACACTCTGTGTTGCATCATGAGGCTCCTACAAAACCATTAGATTAGGAAAGCAGAGGATAATTGGCATGACAAAAACAAGGACACAGGAAGTAAGTCATTATATGCTGTTTCCACAAATATTACTGCTAATCGTGTCAATTAAATTATCTAATTAGTCCACAGTAAATCACTTGAGCACACACTAGCACAAATTCAAAGCATATGTCTCTACAGAGGAACTAATAGTTCGTAAAGGGTCACAGTTGAAGAAAAGCCATGAGACACAACATGGGCAAAGAGTAGCTCTGATTTGAATTTGGTTAATAATCAAAGATACTTAGGTAATGTTCAGGTCATCCTGCTGCCTGGGGAATGATCTGATAATAAGCATTACAAGTGGCATGCCAAAACCAGACCCTTCTAGGAGAGACCCCAAACATGTGGTTGCATCACAGCGGGGTTGAACCCACATTACAATGCTCTACAAAGCAGGACATCACAGAACCACAGAATGGCTACTTGCAACACACTGCACAGACCGGTAGATGTGAAGTACGCTCTACTCAATTCCCAGGACCGCATTTCATTCACTGTGACCAGCTGGAAGGGAAAAGCCCCTACCCTAAAGTTCTCTGGAGACCTCAGGCATAGTGCTGCCAAGTTAGTTGCAGCACTGTGCCTACAGGAACCATGCTGCAAATGCTTCCTGGTCTATGCTGACTCCCTAAGGTGCCCATAACTTTTTTAGCTGAGTGCCTGTTCCCACAGGCAAAAAGCCCCTAGGGCTCTTCTCTTGCTTCGACAGTTCAGAGAGCCATGGGATTCTCCAGCACTTTTAATTTGTTTGGGCACAAGTAGTCATACAATCACCAAGGCTGGAAGAAACCTCCAAAACCATTAAGTCCAACCATCCACCCTACGATCCTTAACCATTAAGTAATCTCTTGAAACACCATGTCTACCCGTTTTTTGAAGCCCTCCAGGGAGGGGTGGGTACCTCCACCACCTCTCTGAGCAGCCTATTCCAAGGCTTCACCCCTCTTTCTGAGAAGCAGTTATTCCTAATATCCAATCTGAACCTCCCCTGACACAACGTGACCCCATTTCCTCTCATCCTATCACTAGTCACTAGGGAGAAGAGGCCAACCCCTGCCTCACTACAACCACCCTTCAGGTAGTTACAGGAAGCAATGAGGTCTCCCTTCAGTGTCGTCTTCTCCAGGCTGAACAGCCTCAGCTCCCTCAGCCTCTCCTCAAGTGTCTGTCATGATGTCTGTTTTACCCTCTGCATGATGCACAGGGTCAACACCATTTCTGTACGGAGAAAATAAGCAGCTTGCAGGCACCGGGATCGTAGACTTGGTTAATCTAAGAACAGAGTTCCTCTCCGAACTGCATCCTTTATCTATCCATGATCTTTATCTGTAGCTATAAATAGGAGTCTCAAGCTAATACCCCTCTCGTAGTCTTCCTACAGAGTTGGTGTCTCCTTACTGTAATCTTTGATGACATCCCCAGTAAGGTGCGTTGCTTTGTGAGAAAGGTAAGAAGACTAGGGACAGTGAAAAGATTGCATTGTGATGTCTGATACTTTTGGGAAATCTTCTTTCCAGTCATCACTACAACAGATAAAATAAATCAGGAGTGTCCAAAGAATAGTTAGTGACAAAATATTTTGGGGAAATTGGTGTTTGGAGGATGTTTCTGCAAAGTGATAAAGAGGAGGCTGTCATTTCCCACTTGGCTCTATTTGACGTTGTTGTTCGTTGATGTTTAATTTGTCCCATTTTACATCTTCAGTAAGAAGTAAACTACATTTTTATTTAGTTGTGGTGCAATAAAACTGACTGAAAACCAACACACACATTTTAAAACTGAGCTAATTAACACTTTTATCTATCAAGGTGTTCAAGTGTGCAATCTGCTGTTTTCAAATACCAAATTCTTATATAAAAGTCTTTCACAGAAACAATTTTCAAAGGAAGAATGTGTGGATATGAACTCAAAAGGTGAATCACTACAGAATAATATTTAGATTGTAGCAAAAGGTAATTGAGAAGAATTTTTAAGAGTCAAAGAGGAATACGAGCACCAAAATAATGTAGATCCTTCAGTCATAGATTAAAATTTAATCAACTTTTGCAAGAATATCTTCAGTAGCTGTAAAGCCAAGTGAGAAATAAACATGTTTACATCTGTGAAAAGCAGGTCTCAAAAGAAGTTTTGGATAGAACCTCAAAATGTTCTAGGCTGGAAGGGACCTCTAGAGAAGAGAAGATTGAGGGGTGACTTCATCAATATCTATAAATATTTGAAAGGTGAGTGTCAGAAGGATGGAGCCAACCTTTTCTCGATGTCATCTGGTGATAGGATGAGGGGCAATGGTTGTAAACTGGAACATAGGAGGTTCCACATACATATCAGAAGGAACTTCTTCACAGTGGGGGTGACGGAGCACTGGAGCAGCCTAGGGCAGTTGTGGAGTTCTCTGGAGACATTTAAAACCTGTTTGGATAAGTTCCTGTGTGACTGGATCTAGGTGATCCTGCTGTGACAGACAGATTGAAGTAGATGATGTTTCAAGGTCCCTTCCAATCCCTAATGATTCTATGATTCTATGATTCTATGATTCTATGATCTAGTCCAACCTCCCTACAGAGGGAAAACTCTACCCAGGTCAGGTTGCTGAGAGCCTCATCAAGCTTGACTGTAAATGACTCCAGGGATGGGGCCCCCAGCATCTCCCTGGGCAGCCCATTCCAGCCATCACTGAAGAACTTTATTCTAATATCCAACCTGAATCTATCCTTTCCCAGACTGAATCCATTGCCTTTCATCAATAGCAGGAAGTTCTTTCTTTCTACCTTCCATTCAACAACTGTCCACTTCCCACTAAATGTTGTTCCATAGCCATCATACAGAGAAATTCTGACTTTTCTAAATAATTGAAATTACTTCCCCATTTATTATCCTCAATGGATGCACTAAAATTTTGAAATCAAAAATGTAAACTGCTTTTTAATCTCTCCCCCAGAACAACCAGGGCTATGTGTCCAGTTCTGGGCCCCTCAGTTCCAGAAGGACACAGAACTGCTGAAGAGAGTCCAGCGCAGAGCAGTGAAGAGGAGGAAGAAAGTAGAACACCTCCCTTATGAGGAAAGGCTGAGGAGTTGGGTCTCTTTATGTTGGAGAAGAGGAGACTGAGGGGTGACCTCACTAATGTTTATAACTATGTGAAGGGTGGGTGTCAGGAGGATGGAGTCAGGCTCTTCTCAACATCATGTGGTGATAGGACAAGAGGCAATGGGTGTGAGCTGGAGCATAAGAGGTTCAATTCAAATATGAGAAGGAACTTCTTCACAGTGAGGGTGACAGAGCACTGGAAGGGGCTGCCCAGGGGGTTGTGGAGTCTCCTTCACTGGAGATGTTCAAGACCCACCTGGATGTGTTCCTGCGCGACTTGATCTAGGTGATCCTGCTGTGGCAGGTGGATTGGACTGGATGACCTTTCAAGGTCCCTTCCAAGCCCCAACCTTCTGTGACTCTATGATTTACCATCTTGAAAGATTCACAGCAATTCGGTGAGTTGTGCAAGGAGATTCTGTGCCTCTGTCTGCAAGTGCAGGAGGCCAGTTCACAATAATAAGTTTCTAAGCTGAGTGCTTATCTAATTTCTAAATGTAATAAAATAACTGCTATATGTCATAAAAAAAACCAGAGATTGGGTTTTAGTTCATGTTACCTTTTGTTTTCTAACTGAAGATTTTTTTTTAATAAGACAGTTGTTCGTGAACAGGACATTTATTAGAACAATATTTATAGACATTCCTCCAAGGACTGAGTGTATCTTGGAGATAAAAAGACCGATACTTTGATTATCTGTGTTGCCAGCAAAACACCCTACACCTTCTCCACAATCAGTTCTCTCTGGATAGGAACCAGCGTCATTCTCTCAGAAGTTAATCTTTCATTTATTGTTTTGGCCTTGTTTGGAGAGACTGTGATGACATCTGTCCTTTTGTGATAAAGTCCTCTTGTAAAATGAAGAAGAAATATTTGGACAAAAAATGATCTAGGCTAGTGCAGGCTTTCCCTTTCGTTCCCAGTCCTTCTTCATCTATTACCCACTTAACAGATTCCCAGGGAATTCCAGTATTCAGTATACTCAGGGGGGTTGTGGAGTCTCCCTCACTGGAGATATTCAAGACCTGACTGGATAAGTTCCTGTGTGACTTGGTTTAGGTGATCCTGCTGTTGCAGGCGGATTGGACTAGATGATCTTTTGAGGTCCCTTCCGATCCGTAATGATTCTATGATTCTATGATTGAGCACAAAACCTGTGGGGGGGCCTTGTATCCAGAGCGTATGCGGTCAGCATGGCTGTCACTTAGAGACAGGCAACCTACACCTGCAAACTTGTGCAGTGGTGATGCTGGGCAGAATTTTCCTCAAATACAGACGAGCTGCATGTAAGTTAAAGAAAAAGAACATCAAGGTCAGCAGAGACAGAGAAAGGAAGAATAAACAGACCTTGGTATTTCTTCCATGAAACTGACTTCTCCCCCTTTTCTGTAGATTTAAGATATTGAATGCCCCTGACACATGACCTTTATCAGGTACATCGTGAATCCATTTTGAGTTTCTATTTTATTTAAAGATAGATGTCATTGATTTTATTGACTACTCAGTGTCACAGCCAGCGCAGGTGCTACAGCCAAGACAAGCGCTGCAGTCTTCTAACATTTGCTTTCTTTCCTAACTCCTGCCTTGCATAATTCAGAAATAATTAAGCATTCATGTAAAGGCATTTCACAAAGCAAGTACAGTCATAAATATACATACAGGATTTTTTTTTCTCTCTTGGAAGGAAACAGTCTCACAGTGATGGATTTGATTTACTCATAATAATCATCAGAAATTTGCATATGATGAGCAAATTTTCAACACGCAAAGTCTTGCAGGAAATGCACTATTTTTAAAACGAAATTGCTGGAAATTTTGAACAAAGGAATTTTTACATAGCAGCTAAGAAGTACTTACTGACAGCATTTTTTTCACTAGAAGATACAGAAGTGTGTCCAAACAAGAAAAGGCCTTGTTTGCCAGGAACACTTGTTTAATATGGATCAAGGGATTATGTTGTCTTTACATGACATTTAGCATTTAGTCCCCAATTCCTCTGGATGGCACAAGGTTCACTCTTTCATGTGATAACATTTATTCTTTATAAGTAGAAGAAATCCTGCTGATGAAGAAACTGTACTTTTGAGATAATCATTGAAATGTTCACAGCTACATACCCCATAAAATTATTCCAGACAGAAGTTCCAGAAGTTCCAGACAGATTTTTCACTGAAAGAGTGATCCAGTTTTGGAATGGGCTGCCCACAGAGGTGGCTGAATCAACGTCCCTGAAGGTATTCAAGGTTAGACTGGATGAGGTGCTGAGTGGCATGATCTAGATGATCTAGATGTTAGATGTTAGGATTACTGGGTTTATTTGGATTTAGGTTGGACTGGATGATCTTTAAGGTCTTTTCCAACATTATCATTACTGTGATACTGTAATACTGTAATGGTCTTCTGGCATAGATGTGCCTCGGTTCATAGCTTTCCATCATTCAGGAACACCTTCTTGTTTCACTGGACTTTGCTGAAGGATTTTCCCCCTTTACTCTGCCCTGGTGAGATCATACCTGTAATGCTGAATCCAGTTTCAGGCTTCCCAGTTCAAAAGAGACAGGGATTTACTGGAGAGAGTCCAACAGAGAGCTACGAAGATGATGAAGGGACTTGAACATCTCTCCTATGAAGAAAGGCTGAGAGACCTGGGGCTGTTTAGTCTAGAGAAGAGAAGGCTGAGAGCGATCTTAGTGATGTCTGTAAATATCTGAGGGTGAGTGTCAAGAGGAAGGCGTCAGTCTCTTTTTGGTGGTGCCCAATAATAAGGCAAGGAATAATGGGGATAAGCTAGAACATAGGAAGTTCCACTTCAACATGAGAAGAAATTTCTTCACAGGGAGTTGGAGTTGCTGTCCCTGGAGGTGTTCAAGGAAGGAGTAGATGTGGCACTAGGGAACAGGGTTTATTTGGCATGGTGGGGTTGGGTTGATGGTTGGACTAGATGATATTCCAATCTCTTCAAACCTCACTGATTCTGTGATTTGATGATTCTATTCAATGATACAAATGATACCATGTATGGGAGCTGGAGTTCCAACACACTGGATAACACTTCAAACCCTGCTTCAGAAACAGTTCTTAGTCAAGAGGATGGAAGAGGAACATAGTCAAATGAGCTCCAGCTACAAAAGGTATTTTATACCCTCCTATTTCTCTGTGGGTTTTCTCCCTAACTGTCCCACAGCTCCCCTTTTACCTTTCCCTCTTAGTCATTTAATCATCGTCTGTAGTTACTACTTAATCCATTTCTTATTTTTACTTCATGTGCCACCCAACCTCATAATAAAACAACTCTATAACAAATACTTTACAGAGAACAGAACTGGAAAGGTCTTACCAGCAACCAATTTTTCCTAGTCTTGAGTATGCAATGGCAATATTAAAATTCTTTGTATTTCAAAGAGTTTGCTATTACTAAGGAAGAAAGTGAACATAAAGCCCCATAACATTGGTCCCATCTAACACTGAGTATCTTCCTTTTTCCTCCTCCTTTCCCATCTTTTTTATTTCCGTCCTTGTTTTTTTACCCATAAAGTCTTTGTGGAAGGATCTTGCTTTGTTCATTTGGTTTTTATTTAGTTGGTTTTCTTAGAATTGTAAAATCAGAGAATGGGTTGGGTTGGAAAGGTCCCTGTGGAACCTGGCCTTGAACACTTCCACTGATGAGGCGTCCACACATTCTCTGGGAAAACTGTTCCAGTGCATCACCACCCACACGGTGAAAATCTTTGACTTACATTTAATCCAAATCTATATCTGCCCTCTTTCAGTCTGAAGTCATTCCCCTTGTTTGATTTTCTTTTAAGTCACCCTTAGCATGTGTATCCAGTATCTAAAAAGTATTGCCAGGGTTCTTGTCCTACCACTGCCTCTCTTTGTCCAGAGAATATACAGATCCCTGAGGTCAGAAGCTGTACAGGTCTCTCACATATGGGCATAACTTGATTGAAGCATCCAGCTAGGAGGAAGCTGCCAGCAACCTCTAACCACAGAATCACAGAATCACAGAATCATAGAATGTTAGAGGTTAAAAGGGACCTCCAGAGATCATCTAGTCCAACCTCTCTGTCAGATCACGATCGCCCAATTCAGGCCATGCAGGGCTGTGTCCAGAGCTGCTCTGAGCAGCCTGTTCCAGTGCTCCATTACCCCTGGCATAACTTGAGGCCATTTAGGGAGCTTGCAGGACATTTGGACCACACTGATCAAACAGTGCACCACACACCAACAACAAGCCCAGTAACAGACATAGTAATGATAAAGAGAATGATCTGAGTCATAACTACGACAATAAGAATCATGATGATTATGGTTAGGACACGTCATTATTCCTGTCCCTCTTGCAGATCTGAGGTGACACAAATGTTTTCAAGGCCTATTGCACTCTGCTAAGGTAGCTCCTGCCTCCAGCACATTTAGCCAGGAGTGCAAAGCTGCACGTCGGAAAGCAAACACAATGCTTGTCACTGTTGGGAGACGATGCAGCTGTGGCTGCCCGCTTATTAGGCTGAAAACGCGTCCTGTACTGGATTGCTCTGGGCTTTGTCAGAGCATTCCTGACACAACACAGGCTGATCCAACCAGACACAATGTGACCCACCTAACAAACGGCACTGAAAAGGGATCTGCTTCTTTAATGGATCACAACAGGCAATTCTTTGACAACACTATTTGCAGCTGCCCTTTCATATTACAGATAACTGTGATTATTAATAAATACTTGACACTTATCCATTTGCTTGTTCATTCAGAAACATCACAACGTGATGTCTCAGAGAGGTCTGCAAGCCCCGCAGAACATCACACGAGGATCAGGCTCTGCCTAGTGGGACATACAGAAACATCACAGCACTTTCAGACGTGCACCCTGTCCTCTTTGTTCTTGGTGACACAATTTGTCATAAGCAGCCATTAAAATCAGCAATGACTTTCTGCACACTGGAGCATTATCCATGTGGTTATTTTGGTGTGAACAATGTCCAGACATTTCTCTAGCATCAACCATTCTAGTTACAGACCAGTGGAAGCAGTGTTCAGCTGAGCTCACTGGACAACTGTTGCCAGTCCAGCCATCCACAGAGCCAGGCTTTCCCCTTCTCCAAAGTATGAAGAATTAAAAGGAAAGCTGCCTAGCAGAGAGGGATCTAGGGATGTTGACTGATTGACAACTGCTGAACATGAGCCAACTGTGTGCCCAGGTGGCCAAGAAAGCCAATGACATCCTAGCCTGTATTAGGAATAGTGTTGCCAGTAGGACCAGGAAGGTCATCCTGCCCCTATACTTGTCTCTGGTGAGTGCCCACTTCGAGTACTGGTTCCAGTTTTGGGCACTGCAGTATAGGAAGGACGTTGAGATGCTGGAGAGGGTGCAGAGAAAAGCAGCTAGGCTGATTAGGGATCTGAACAACACAACAGGTCTGATGAGGAGAGGCTGAGGGATCTGGCATTGTTCAGCCTGGAGAAGAGGCTGAGGAGAGACATCATTGCATTCTACAACTACCTGAAGGGAGGTAGAAGTGAGGCAGGTGTTGGCCTCTTCTTCTTGGGGACTAGTGATAGGATGAGAGGAAACTGGGTCAAGTTGTGTCAGGGGAGGTTCAGATTAGATTCTAGGAAAATCTTCTTCCCCAAAGAGTGGTTTGGGGTTGTTGCACTTGATGATGTTGAAGGTCTTTTCCAGCTTGATGGTTCTGTGATTCCAAGTGGAATTACAAGGCCTTGCTCTTCAAGCCATTCCCAGTTGGAAAATCATTCTGCAGCAGCTTAGAGGTCAATGAATATCCTTGACAATACCTGAAGAAAAGAAAGCATCTTTCAGCTTTGCTTAGTCACAGGCAAATCTCTCAGTGGTTATAGAGTCAACAGAAACAGGGGGAAGAGTTTCCACGAGCCATCTGTGAGCGCTGTAGCTGCTTCAGTCAGACAGAGACAACAGCATAAAGAACGCTGATCGTGCACAGATCATACTACAAGAGAGCAAGGAAAAAAAGGAGGAAAAAAATTAGTGATGGCAGCTGATTCGTGAGCTGTTGCTGCTGGCATGATGAACCCAGCTGAAGGAACGGTGAGTGCAGTCTGCACCTTACAATAAGTGTCCTGCCCAGCTCTTCCATGACCCAGCCGTTCTCCTTCTCTGCCCACACACCGGATTGGGCCACCTGAATAAGGACAATTTTATTAATATGATAAATTAAACTGGGAGCTGAATTTCAAAACAATTCATTTTTATTCTTGTTGAGGAGAAGCTATTGACTCTTCTGCTTCTGATCTTCTGTCATTCAAATCACGAGTACTTCTGCATTTAGCAGGGACTTGGGTGCCTGATTCTGAGAGGAAAGGCCTGAAGGGACACTGTAGGGAGGTGGGTACTCGTGTCTTCTCATAGGTCATTTGCGATAGAACAGCCTCAGGCTGCATCAGGGGAGTGTTAGGTTGGACATGTGGAAACATTTTCCACTGAAAGAGTGGTGAGGCCTTGAAACAGGCTGCCCATGGAGGGGGTTGAGACTTCATCCATGGAGGTCTTGAAGGATAATTTAGATGTGATGCTTAGAGATCAGAGAATCAGAGAATCACAGAATCACATAATACTAGGGATTGGAAGGGACACTGAAAGGTCATCTAGTCCAATCCCCCTGCCACAGCAGGATCACCTAGACCACAGGAACATATGCAGGTGGGTATTAAATGTCTCCAGAGAAGGAGACTCCACAGCCCCCCTGGGCAGCCTCTTCCAGGGCTCTGTNGAGAAGAACCTCTCTCGATCTGCTAACCACCCTCTAGAGATGGTCTAGCGGTGACCTTGGCAGCGTAACGTTGTTGGTTGCAGTGTCCCCAGCATGCCTGTGATGCCGTGTATTCTAAAATACATGCATTTTTATGGCTGCAGTCATAAGTACTTACTTATGCATTTAATTGAAGTCTTCTCACATTTCTTTTCAGGGAAGAGCTGTTTGGTGTTAGACCAGCAAAGACACACTGAACTGTAAAGTGATGTAAATGTGACACTGCCCAGGAATTTTAAAGAATATTGAATTATATGAGAAACTGCTGTGATTTTTAGCTGTTCAGGCTTATTCACACATACTTGTACAGGAGTGTGGTGCTCAGGCTAGCTTTCCCTCTCTCAGCTCTTTGTACCACTGCAATCACTGTATCTAGGCACCAGATTTCTTTGCTGGAAAAGAAATGGTTATTATAGGTTTCATTGTGAAATAACCGGTTATGTGTCAGCAGCTGCTGTGGAGAGCTGCAAATACAGCAGTGACTGCACAGAATGAGTGCTGGAGAGATTTGGATGCACTTCACTGAGCGCTGGAGAGACTACAGACCCTGTAGGAGTTCTCACTGCAATCCTGTTCTGCAGAGGACAGATTTTCCCAGGAAACACCTTTAGAGGGGTGCTCAAGGGACAAAACTCAGTACAAAGGAAACAGATTCCTGTGAACCAGAATCCCGGCGTACTTCTGTGTCTTTCAGGATACATGACAAGGAACGTGCAATTCCCTTTGGAAGTTGTTAGGGGCAGTTTAATTGACTCCACAGTTCTAGGAAAGACTAGAAATGGCGACATGAACTTGGCAGATAGCACTAGTGATAGCACTGGGTTGTAGAAGTGATTAACATTTTAATAGACGTTTACATGGCTGTAGTGGCGTTGCGCTGTGGCTAGCAATATGAACTCTCATTTTGCTGCTGTAGTAATTTCCTGAAGTAGTAGCCACCTGATGCTTGTTTTGGATCTTACAGGAATGAATCATTAATCAGTTACCAGGTAGCTACAACACTCCAAAGTGCAAACGTGTATTTTAAGTAGGACCTCTGTAGGTTAAGTCATCTGTGATAATTCTTGCCTCTAGAATGTTATGGATCACAGGTATACTAGAAAACATGTGATATGTGGAGGGTATTACCTATTGTAGTTACAGGTGACACGGCTATGTACATCTTTATCACCCAGCCCTCTTTCTATTGATGGACTTGCTGAGGAAATAGCTATCCCACACGTTATCCCACATATTTCTTTTAAAAAGTCAATTTCTTCCTCATAGGAAAAAGCACAGAATCACAGAACATTAGGGATTGGAAGGGACCTTGAAAGATCATCCAGTCCAATCCCTCTACCACAGCAGGTTGCCCCATTTCAAGCTGCACAGGAACATGTCCAGGTGGGCTCCAAACCCCTCTAGAGAAGGAGACTCCCTTCCAGTGCTCTGTCACCTCACTGGGAAGAAGTTACAGACTCATAGAATCAGTCAGGGTTGGAAGGGACCACAGGATCATCCAGTTCCAGCCCCCTGCCATGCGCAAGGACACCCCACCCTAGATCAGGCTGGCCAGAGCCTCATCCAGCCTGGCCTTAAACACCCCCAGGGATGGGGCCTCAACCATCTCCTTGGGTAACCCATTCCAGGCTCTCACCACGCTCATGGTGAGGAACTTCACCTCTTCTGACACGAGGTGAATGGCAGTTTATATTCTTATTTGAGCCACCAGCTTGTGCCCTATGGAATGCCATTATTTTAAGAAACTATTTTTGGTCATGGGATGATTTGCTGAATGAGAAAAAAACCCACCACAATCCATTAAAGTTTCAAGCAAAACCTGCTCAGGTAATTTGAATGTTCTGAGGAACGACCGTAGCAAAGATGTTTGCGATCTGAATACTCTTCCAGCCAGGGTGTGCGTTAAGTCTGACTTCTGAAGCCTTGGTGGTACAGCTTCCTTTGAAAAGGAACTTCTGTTCAGTGTGATTTTCAGAAGTTTATCAAGATTTTGCACTTCTTGGTGTTGTTTTTAATCACAAACAGCCGCATCACGATGCAATATGTCAGTGCATTTCTTGAGACCTTTGTTCATGCGTTTGTTTGGGGTCTAGTTGGTTTTTGCTATCCAGCTCACTCAAGGGACATTTGTACTGTCGTTCTGGTGTGATTTTCATACCTATGAATGATATCCGGGAAAAAAACCAACCTTGTTGTTTCTAAGCCAATTGAATTTTGTGGATGTTTTTTATATGAGACACAAAGTTTAAAGCAAGAATTTTTCAGCATGTAGCCTCATGTCTCAGCACTAAGTGTGATTTTCAGTGATATGTTCATTCAAAACATTCAAAAGATCTAGAATATAGTCTTTATCTATAATAAATAGGTCTGTGGTTCTGTATGTTTTTAACATGCATGATCATAAAAGGAGAGATTTAGTGAAGTTTGGACTTTGCAAGAGAAAAAGAGGGATAAAGAAGGGAAAAAAGTAGAAGGAAAATGGAAAGAAAGATACAAAAAAAAAAATAAAAGCTTTAGCAATTGGGGTTTTTTTTCCCCTACTCACTTCAAATGTAGTTTCATTAAAGTTTTGGGCACATGTTGGGGTCTTTTCTTATTTTATTACAACAGTTTTCTCATCTTAATTAAAATCAGTGGACTATGCACTCCTGTTAGATTGAAGGAAGGAGAGTTTGTTAATTTACATTAGAATAAAACTGCTTTTCTGAACTTCTGATACAGTTGCATTTTTAATATCTTGTGCTTCATATTATATTTACGTGTGGCACCTCTGGAATCATGTCATTTCTGGCTCTTATCCTTCGGTAATAACAGTGCTTTTGTATCCGTGGTAGTCCAAGAAGAGAGACCAGTCAAGGTTTGGAGGTAGCATTTTGACACTAAATCTGTTGGTACAACTGGAAGAAGAGGCAGTTTGAAGAGGGACATTTCTGAAACAGTGTCCATTTTCTCCAGCCATTCCGTTTGATGTGACTGAAAGCAGCTCTCATCACAGAATCACACAAACATTTTGGTTGGATGAGACAGACGAGGACAGATTTGTCTTATCTCTGGACTTAAAGTTTTGACTACGTACTTCATGACTTGTATTTTAGTAGTCAGGACATTCAAATGCATGTGGTCATACACACCTCATAGTACAAATGAAGCACTAAGAGCCTTCAATTACCACCAGAACTATGTGAGATTATCAATAATTTTCAGCAGCACAACTTAAGAAGATTTACCTACAACACTAGTAGTCTATGAGGGATGTAGATATGTACAAGAAATGTCACCATTTAAATTTCCTCCTTTTATTATTCAAGGTGGAATCACTGGGTGAAGAAGTGTCCTTAATGATTTTATTTTATCATCATTATAACAATATCTTTTATAAAAACAAAAAGTAAAAATAATTATAAATTAACTATAAATACTAATTTTATCACTTTTGCATGGAAACCTGAAGAGGATTCCTTATATTTGATTTTGTGCTGTGATGTGTCCAAACAACTTCATTCTTTTGGTTGTTCTTGACTTAGCACTCTTTGATTTTGAATACAGCATGAGTCACTTTGTGACCCACATATTTTTGCCACTCAGTATTAACAGTGACTGGAAATGCTTCACTGGTCTGAAGGCCCATATGAAGGTAACATATTTGAGGATGCTTTCACTTTAGACTCAGTTACTGAATGTAAAACAAACCCCGACATTTTCCATCTACTGAAACCAGAAGGATTTTGGAACACTTTCTAATGCAATTGTAATGAAAAAATAAGTTGCATAACAAAATACCAGTAATTCTAAGAGATCTTATTCAATATCAGTTATTATCAAGGATCACAATGTATTTTTTAAAAGAAAAAAATCTTTAATAGATGGAAAATCAGATTTCCTTTTTAAAAACTTCCAAAAGGAATTCCCTGGCCATTTCAAAATGGTCTTGAATCACAGAAATTCATTCCAATTGACCCTTCTTTAGGGCTATCAGGTACATTCCTGCCTTCATGCAACACCTAAGACTGTAGGTATTTTTTTGATTTTCACAGATTTTCAAGTCAACAGTAGACTTGACTTACTGTAGAGTTATTGACTGTCTTTATGGTGCATGCACGGTAGACTCAATTTCTTGGGACCACTTCTAGGGATGAATACAGAAATTTTTGCTTTTCCAGTGAGAAAAGGTTTCATTTTGTCAAATTGCTGTTTCTTGTTGGTGACAACATACAATGTGTTTCCTAACGCTGCTTCAAGTGCCGTTTCTTTTGCATTCACATTCCCCTTTGAGGCAATTAACCAACCTAGGCAGTTGCTTGCTTCATTTTCTCATTGTTTGCAGTCAATGTGACTTTGAAGCCAGGTAGTAAAGAAAGCGACGATGAGTGCTTCGCTTAATGCTATCAGCATCAATTATGCATGAGCTCCCTTTACCTGGGGAAGCTCAGACTTGATCTTAAACTCTGATCCCAAGAGAACAGGCAGTTATTCCGCCTGGGATAATGATATATTTGCTGTATAAAGCACCAAAAAAAGTGCTACCTGCTTTTCCTAATGCTCTATTGTACCGATTTACACGTTGCTCAGGTTCAAGGAGGTTTATCCACCATATGGGAACACTTGAAGGCACGCTTAGCTACTTAGACTCTCCGTGTTACGCCTTAGATTTAATTGACAGCTCCCACTGCCTTCGCAGCAGCTCTGCATCGAAATCTTTCATTATGCTCTAGCAATGCCTCATGAAAGAGTATATGAATTATTATAAGAATTTAAAACCAATATTACTAGCCACAAAAACCCCAAATCTAAAACCAAAAGCCAACTGATCACAAAACTGGAAAAGGAAATACGGATATAAACTTAATTGCCTTGATGCAAAGATCATGGCTCCATTTTAAACATCTGCAGCCAAAAATTATAAACCCTAGGACATTTTTTTGAAGCTGCTAAACCGTTACAGATGCAGCCATCCATAACCAGAATAGACTCAGTGATAGCTTTTCGAGACTGTGAAAGTTATGTCCTTAGGAAACATTGATTTTTCTCTCTTTTTCTTCAAAAAAGTTTGTGGTCAATTTAAATTTCCTCATTTTGAAGCTCAGCAGAACATCGTGCCATGCCCAGCTGCTGATTGATTTAATTGTGCTCTGCAGCAGAACTTGCCAATGGAACAAGGCGTAAGCTGTTGTTACTGCCATAAGCTTCAGAAATTCAGAAAAAAATGTATTTTTTTTACTCCCACACACTCATTACCTTTTAATATTAGATTTAACTTCTTGACAAATACATTCTCATAAAAAGTCTTTTCCCTGGGGGTATTATTGGGTATTTATGTCTGACGCAGAGTTAATGTTTATCTCCTAAAAGAGTTGTGTTACCTTCATATTGAGTCGCATTTGCATGTCGCAGCGATACAGGTATCTGACACCCTGCTGAGCTTATTTGTGCATTCATAGAATCATTAGGGACTGGAAGGGACCTTGAAAGATCATCTGGTCCAATCCCCCTGCCAGAGCAGGACCACCTAGACCAAGTCGCACAAGAACACATCCAGGTGGGTTTTAAATGTCTCCAGAGAAGGAGACTCCACAACCCCTCTGGGCAGCCTGTTCCAGTGCTCTGTCATTCCTGTGCAGAATACAAACATTTTTGCTCCCTTAAGCAGGATTCTTACAGATGTGGTGAAATTTTTCAGCTAAACATTCCTTTCTTCCTTATTTGCTCAGTATTTGGGAGGTTTGAAAAGTGTTTTCTGTTTATCACTGTATCAGGGAGAAAAGTTTTGGGGAAGTTATTAAATTCTGAGTGTTACTGAATCTATAGCGAATGTGTACTTCAGAAAGGGCAGCAAAAGTAAGAGCAGAACAAGGTGAAGTGAGGCTAAAAGAAACATCTGAAGTTTATTTATAATTGCAAACAGGAAATAAATGAATAAGGTTGAAAAATAGATGGATAAATTATCTCCCAGCAACACAGAGAAGTATTGGCAGTGCAGTATAGACAGTTTATGTCAAGTACACTTCATTTTCTTCTGTCAAATCTAATCAATCACTTGTCAGCACCTGGGATACTGCCTTTCAGAAATGCAGACTGAATATAGATAAATTCTCTCTACACGAGAACACAATTCATCAGAAGATGCACCTACCTGGGATGTTTAGTGAAACCATCAGAGCGGTGTCCTTCAGCTGGAAGGACAGTGCAAGAAATAAAACACCCAAACTTTGAACTGACAAAATATTGCCAGAAGAATCCCCTGTGCCACCAGTATAAGAATTTCACTCATTTTCTGAAGGTGTTGATTGTGATCTCGCAGAGACTTAAGTACATCCTGAAGAAAGGGCACCCTCAGCAAATTTGCTGGTGATGGCAACTTGTGTGGGGTGGTTGACAAGCTGGTCCACAAGGACCATGACAGGTGACACAACCCTCTTTTCTCCAAAAGAAAGGAATGACTCTTAAGAAAAATATCTGCATTAAATTATAGCACTTGCTTTGTTAAAAGGAACAAATATTCATGGTTGCTTATCATGTTGAGGACAGAGATGTTTGTCTTAATCACCCACTTTTTCTAATTATTCTAAAGAAATATATTTATTTATAATTAAGATGCAGAACAATGCTTGGACAGATGCTTTCACATCAACAAATACTGAATTATTTTAGTTTATTTTAATTTTAGGTAATTTTCTTTTAGGTGATTTTTCTTTTAGGGAATATAAAAGATAAACTGTGACTCAAGTCTGTCAGAGACTTTTCCCCCTGTGCCTTTAATGTTTTAGTCTTGAAATTCAATTTATAGCAATTCCCCACAAATACTGCAATAACATCACATGTTTTTCATTGACAGTCTAATTCATTCTTACAGAAAAAAAACCAACCTTATGAAGGTCTAGAATACAAGAAATGGTTTGGGTTTTATTTAGTTTACAAGAATATATATTAATCTTAACCAAATAAATTAATTCAAGATGCACTATTCTGCAGGCTGCTCTGCACTACAGGATTGCAGCACACGATGTTTTCACAGGGATGGCTTTCCTTGCTTTGGATTTTGTGAGGACTGTTTTAACGTCCATTAGTTCTATTTCAGCTGAAGTACAATTTTGTTTTTATTCCCGGTAAAGGAAACAGGAAGATTAATAGGTTGCACAGCAAAGTGCCAAGAGAAAATAAGGGGTCATATTTTTGGTGCCTTTGAAAGTTACTAGATTATGGGGACTGGCAAACAGAATAAACATTTGCAGGGGTATCTGACATGATTATGCCTCAGATGATTTATGCAAGGACTTGGCAGGCTCCAGTGATGAGCACGCTAGAAATACAATAGATGGATGAATGGAAGGTACTCAGTGAGGGGAATGTGAATTGGAAAGTCAATATCAATTTGAAAATCAATCAGCAAGAGTCAGACTGCTCAGTTTGTGTGCACAACATACTGGTCTACAGGCTGTCTATAAAGGCACCGCGCAGACTTCCGAGTCCTGCAGAAAATACTTACTCCAACAGCATTGGAATGTTTGCAATAAAAAATGTGAGATTCAATTGCTGATAGCTCAGGAAAACACGATTTTTCTATACAAGAATGCTCTTTCCCAATGCTGGGAGCCTGCCCCGTTTATCTAGAAGTTAGAGGAGAACTTGCCCTATGAAGAGCAGCTGAGAGAACTGAGTCTAGAGAAGAGGAGGCTGGGAGGAGACCTTATTGCTCTCTATGGCTACCTAAAAGGAGGTTGTAGCAAGGGTGATGCTGGTCTCTACACCCAAATGACTAACAATAGGACAAGAGGAAATTGCCTCAAGTTGTGTCAAGGAAAGTTTAGATTTAGACTGAGTGAGTGGTTGGACACTGGAACAGGTTGCCCAGGGAGGTGGTGGAGTCATGGAGTCACCATAGCTGGAGGTGTTTGAAAAATGAGTAGATCTAGCACCTAAGGCCATGGTTTAGGGGTTAGGGAGATGTTGGGATGAGGGTTGGGCTTAATCATCCTGAAGGTCCTTTCCAGCCATAATGATTCTGTGATTCTATGACTTGTTTCCCTCGAAGCAACACAGAATCATGGAATCATGAGGTTGGAAGAGACTTCCAAAGGTCATCTAGATCAACCCTTCTGCCACAAGCAGGGACATGAGAAGGGTAAGGTTGCTGTAACTCCTGGCCCATCATCAGTCAATTCTTTCAGATAGCTGCTTTGGTGGAGACACTTGGCTGCTCTCATCTCCATGTCACTTTAGAAATGTTAGAGGTAGAAAACACCCCATTATTCTTACCCCAAAACACCTTAAACTCTCTCAGAAATAAACCTATTTATACAGAAGACTACTCAAGGGCAATCATTGACACTCACTGGTTTTGTACAGCCCTGTCCAGTAGGACCACACTGAGTGAAGCTTTAAGATCTCCTTTATATGATTAATCCAAAACTGTATTAAAGAGTATTAAGAGTAGAAGCTGAGAAGTCTAAACCAAATCCCAGAATTTGTGCTGATAAACTTCATTAGGAGTGTGCACCATTTGTTCATTAAAGTCTACACAATTTCTGATTGACTCCCAGATTTTTCACAGCTTGGGAAGGTTTATGCTCAATTTCTGAGAAGCATTTATATGATTATATAAATGGAAATAATGTTTCTATTTATAAATGAACGTAATTACTCTTTATGTAATTCCACTCCCTTTGTTCAGGGTTCAGCAGCATGCTTTGTTTGCTGCCTACCATTTAATTGATCCTCTGAACACAGAATTACTAACACTCGCATGAGATTTTCCATGACACTGTTATAGTAAACGTGACAAAGGAATAATTTATTCATCTTCTTGGTGTTTTTGCCTCATGAAATGTTATTGTTCCCTTTTAATAGATAGGGAGGTATCATCCATGTGTATTTTTGACAAAAGATTGCAGTCAGCCAGAATGCCAAGCACGGGGTGGCCTGATTTGTTAGACAACACAGTGAACCACAGCATTTTTTACCCAAAGCCCAGCTCTTGTGCAGTGCTGCGGTGTGATCAGAGATGTAGGGACACAGCTTTTCTGAGAAGCAGATGTGAAATGTTTGTGGACCCTTAAGAGAACATCCATTTAAAAACCATGTTCTAGGAGACTATGACTACAATAGGAAATCATAGAGATGATGACAAACCCATTTCTCCTAAGTAGCTCTAGCTACGTAAATCCTAACCTGCACTTTATTTTCTTAGAATCCTTTACTTCACGTTTACACAGTAAGAGTTGCTATGACAAAGCCTTACTCACAGCAATATTGCAGGGCACAGAGGAACTTCAGGCTGAAAAGAGGATAACAAAATAAAGAAGTGCAAGTATTGAGCTTCCAAGAGGAGTTCCATAAACTCTAGAATGCAGCAGAAGTCTCTAGATATAAAAAAGGAAATTATAAGCTTACAAGTGAAATTATGTTTCTTGTCATAATCAATAAGAAAACTTCCAGTCCCTGATGATTCCATAATCCAATGATTCTATGATATCAGTTGCAATGCTAAAGACATACAATGAGCACCTAGGTGGATCACTGTCTTATTTTCTGTCCAGAGCCAGATGTAACCCCACTATGGGCAGGAGGAGAAAATAAGGAGATGATCAATCAGCTCACTTTGCTGTTACGGGTTCTTTAGGACCTCTCTTCTTGGTAGATAGAAATTTTCACCTGGCTTCTCAATTTGAAGACTCATTTGCCATCTTGAATTCCTCTTCTGTTTGTACATTAGTTTTTTCCTTAAATCAAAATATTCCCAAAACATAACAGCTTCCAAAGGGTGAAGACATACGTCTCCAAGTGTCAGATCATTTTCATCTGTCTTGCCTGACTGTAAGATGTAGAGTCTGATACGAGGCACGTCAACATTATACAGTTCAGATCTCATATGTAGAGCTGTTTCCTCAAAGCCACTGTAATTTGTAATGAGGGTTTATATCTAAGAAAGTCACCAGATGGACTTTTGCCCTTTATTATTTTAAAGAAGTTGCCAAGGTTTACCAATTCCCATGTGTGGCAGAGACAGCCACTCCCACCGTGTGGCCAGAGACCGACAAAGACGCTCCATCCATGGCACTTGATGTTTTGTCCTCTTGGCACCCTCCAGCCAGGATACCCGAAGCCCACCTTTGTCATGGAATCATAAAATCATTAGGGAATTTAAGGGACCTAGAAAGATTATCCAGTCCAGTCCCTCTGCCACAGCAGGATCACCCAGACCAAGTCATACAGTCAGTTAAGTTTAGAAGGGATGACAGGATCATCCAGTTCCAACTCCCCTACCATGGGCAGGGACACCCCGCCCTAGATCAGGCTGGCCAGAGCCTCATCCAGCCCGGCCTTAAACACCTCCAAGGACGGGGCCTCCACCACCTTCCTGGCCAACCCATTCCAGACTCTCACCATTCTCACAGTGAAGAACCTCCTCTTCACATCCAGATCACTGAATGGGATGACAACAGGTCACACACAACTCAGGTTACAAACAAAGGTCTGCCAGAAGGGGATTGAGGGATTTTTCTCCCCTTTTGGTGAGTGGTTCTCATTTGGGTACCCTCAGGTGGCTGATCTCTCCCTTGTAGGTGAGAGTGCACGCACGATTTGCGTCACCTTTTCTTAGCATGTTCCTTAAAGTTCAGCGAATGATTCCTGTGCAGAAAATATGTCCCTGACCAACATCCCAACCCGTGTCTCATCGCAGTGGCAGGCAACTCTGGTTGCAATAAATCCACATTTCTCTGATAGCTACTGCTCTCCACTTTTGTGGATGCCTTCGCAACACCATGCCTGACGTTTCTGTTGTAAGACCTAAACCACAGAAGAGTGTTCTTGAAGACTGCAGTGTAGTTGGTACTATAAATTACAAGTGGGCTGTGCTACAGCTCTTAGCACAGGTCATAAATCCATATCCCACATCCCACAAAAGCAGATCTCTCTTGTTTGAGTGCTAGTAACTTTGTCTAGAAGTCCACTGTAATTCTAAATATACAGCACTACCTACTATTCTGAATTCCCTTCATAGTTGCCTAGAGCCAGTGATCTTTATGCAGGTTGCTTTACATAACCCTAGTAATGACCCAGAGCATGGATCCCTTCGCTTCCCTCCTCGACGTTACACTTCCTCAGACCATCTAAAGGAACTCTTTCTCAGGCAGCCTCCAAAAGGCATTGCAACAGCTATAACGAAAAAGAGGTTCTCCTGCCTTAATTAATACATGTGCATAATTTCAAAATTTGCTTCGTTATTGCTTTCGTTAGCTGATGACTTTGTCTGGTCACAGTGAACAACCACGACCACCTGTGCAGCTTTCAAATGAAAACCACAGTTATATGACTGTAACTGAGCTTCAGCTACTGATCTATCAACTCACGACAGAAAATGATCTGAATGTTACAGCTTGATGACTTTTTCATAAATAGTCATCCAGAATATATGTCCTAACCAAATCTGTCTGTGCAAACCTATGTAAAATGGATTTCTTCAATATTTAAATAAAACTCGAACCAATTACTCAGCAGACTCTCAAATTCAAACCCATTTTCCATCTTTAGGATGTGCACCTCACATCAGCCTCTCAAATACTCCTTAGAGGGCAGTCCGTGTTAATTTCCCCCCTCCCTTTTTCCCCTCAGCTGACAAAACATTGATAGAAGGGTAAAATTACTTAGTTATCCAAAACTATAAAATTTTAAGCATAAATCCACCTAGTTTAACTGGTGCCAGACTTTACTGGCGTTCTTGGATTTTTTTTCTCTCTCTCTCCTCAAATTTACTAGCACTTGAAAAAGCATGCTAACACTTAGATTTTCCCCAAAAGTGAGAGCTGCTGAGCCCTTGCACTCAGGTCTGCATAACTGAATGTGCTGTGTAACAGAGAAGTCAGAACGCAAATAGCTCATCGGGGTCTGAGTCATGTCATACAGCTGGAAATAAACTCTTTGTTCCTTGGGGTTCTGGGTCCAAAACAAATGTTTATTTATATATAATTGTGCACTTAGGCTGAGCAAATCAGGAAACCAGCTTTCCCTCACTTCAACTGCTAAGATGCCTTTCGGGGGTTTTCATGAGAAAGAACACCTTGCAGTGATGTTCACACTGCACCTCAGAGGAAGAAAGGCTGCAGTTTACACCACGGTAGAGTTATGATCACACTTCAGCATTAAAATCCTCTCTAAATAGATTTATCTTTAAAGAACATCAAAAGTGATGGGAATAGCCTGGCAGGAACCAGATGTTGATAGACTTTGAAAGAACTCTGAAGGGGAATAGGGAGTTTTTAAAAGAGTAAGTTAACACCTCAAAAACCAGTGATTTACCAGTCCTACAGGAAAGTTTCGTATGCAGTGTCTAATAAAAGTTTGTGAGTGAAATAGACAGGAGACAGAAAGACAAAATATCTATGATTGTATATATTCTATTATATTTAGCTTGGAAAAAAGGAGACAGAGGGGTGACCTCATCAATGTTTCCATATACAGAAAAGGTGGGTTTCAGGATGATGGAGCCAGGCTCTTCTCAGTGTCATCCAATGATAGGAAAACTCTGGAGCTGTTCAAGGCACGATTGGACGTGGCACTTGGTGCCATGGTCTAACCTTGAGCTCTGTGGTGACAGGTTGGACTTGATGATCTATGAGGTCTCTTCCAACCTTGATAATACTGTGATACTGTGATACTGTGATACTGTGAAAAGGAGCAATGGGTGTAAGCTGGAACGCAGGAGGTTCCACATCAACCTGAGAAGGAACTTCTTCATGGTGAGTGTGATGGAGCACTGGAACAGGCTGCCCAGGGAGACTGTGAAGTCTGCTTCTCAGGAGAAACTTAAAACTCTCCTGGACATGTTCCTGTGCAACTTGGTCTTTTGAGGTCTTTCGAGGTCCCTTCCAATTTCTAACGTTCTGGGATTCTATATATCTCATAAATAAGACCTACAGAATAAATGTGTTTAATATATTAAATATATATTTATTATAAATATATATTTATAGATATGAAAAAGACTGAGGAGAACAGATAATAGCCAGTACATTAATAAATAGAAAGAATAAAATTCTGAAAATTGATAAGGGAACATAAGGACATCAGAAAAACTTTGTTGTTGAGAAAACTACCTAAGAGCAATATTCAAGCTAGATATGACAAAATTATTTACAAGGTATTCAGCAAATACACAGGTAAGTATTCATTAAGTGCTCCTGCCTAGGGCACCAATGAAGAAAAGAAGTGGAAAGGGGAAAATGAAATATAGACTAGGTTTGAAGTGTTTGAGAAAAGTGTCAGGCACTGTCTATTACCAATTCACAGAGGGCAAAGTGGGGAAAGGGAGTGAGATTAGGGTCTAAACTCAGAAAACTGGCAATGCTGGAACAAGACACCGCGGAAAATGGAGACTCCCTGCTGTTTCCAGAGATTCTTCTGGAGTAACTTGAAACTGGTGTCTTACACAAGTCCAAGTTAAATTCTCATCTTTGTGGTGGCAACAGAGCTTGACTCCTGCTGAGAGGACCTGATGTCTGTATCTTGCCTCTCTGCAAGGCAGTGACTTCATTCCTCAGAAAAAATGTGAGAGTGTATTTCACAGTTCAGGGTATAAAACTGGTGGAAAATCACAGCGCTGCACACTGCTGAATGCCAAGCATCCTCTACCGTGAATAAATATATTCAATTAAGATAATGGTCAAGAGCTCCTAAAAAACTGGCTGAGGAAACGTCTGTTCCTCTGATGCTCATTTTAATAAATCTCCAAAAAAGAAAACTTCAGCAGCCTGAAGAGATGTTAACCTGCCATGTTCAGAAAATGGTAAGCCTTGTGTCAGCCCAAAGCAGTAGTGGAAATGCTGGTATGAAATTCACTGAGAAGAAATTCAGTCACAGGAACAGCATTAATGCCAACCAAAAATGACTTTGCATAAATTAGAGGTCGTCAAACAAACATGATTCTGATGTTCGATTAGAAAACAGCTTTGGCTGCCATAGTAAATGTGCAGATGTCATATATAGACCATGATGTTGCACATTGTGGCCCAGAACTCTGATGAACATTACGTAATACCAACAGATCACATAAGAACTGATCCAACAGATGGATCTCGAGGGGGTACGTGTCAACTGGGAACGAACACTGTGTTTCCACTGTAGTTCTCTCGGGATTAGACTATTTGACACTCAGCTTTCTTAGCAGCGGTCCAGAAATAAACAAAAATCATG
Organism: Rhinopomastus cyanomelas; assembly: GCA_013400115.1. Classification (NCBI taxonomy): domain Eukaryota; kingdom Metazoa; phylum Chordata; class Aves; order Bucerotiformes; family Rhinopomastidae; genus Rhinopomastus; species Rhinopomastus cyanomelas. Next base: position 761,279 of record VXBP01003383.1, on the reverse strand, counting down.
GATAAAATTGATGGATGATGCACATATCGGAGCAATGAAGATGAAGGCATGGAAATAGGGATGCTGCATGATTTCTGAGTAAAATGGGCCCACTTACACACAGCTAGGTGCAACAAATAAGAAGCCAAGCATCTTGTAGCGAGATGTGCAGAAAATTTACGCGGAGGACAGGGCTGTATAATGAAAAGTCAGGATTCCAGGGACACTGTAAGTGCCATAGTGGACGAGCAATTTATTGTCTCTTGTCAGTGAGATGCTGTGACAAAGAGACTAATAGGAGAAGCAGAAGAGAAGGCATTGAACGTCTCTGTGTTATAAGACTTAGAGGGTTTCGGTATTGGACTGCCGTTCACAACGCAGACGCTCCCAAATTTTGGAAATGAAGGTGCAAAATGTAACGATTTGCACAGAATTATGCAAAACACCACTAAAAAAAACCCGAAAAGGGGGAGCGATTGAATTCTTAAAGATTTAGGAAACGAGGGTTAAGTGATTGCAAGAACAAGATGTAGATGTGAGCTGATTGCAGCGTAGCCTTGTTTCCACAGAAGGAACAGCAGGTATCAACAAGTTCCTCAGTTCTACGTGTGGAGGAATTTGATTTTGTTATATCCAAAGCCAGTGCTGAGTAGCTGAGACCAGCCAAATTCAAACGAGAGAGAAGGCAATATATTTAACAGCTGGTGTAGGAATTATAGCTAGGTTTTAAAAAGGAATCTTCTTACTATGAATAACCTCTTTCTTGGTACAGTTCCACCTATTTTTCTTCCTTCTCTGCCTCCCCATTTTCTTGAAATGCTGAAATGTTCCATCTGTTTCCATATTTTCAATGTTACTGAGATAATTGAAAATAAAGTTACCTAGAAAGCCAAGTCAAACTACTCTTTCAGGTAAACTGCTGCTACTCAGATGTAAATGTTGGAGTTAATGGCGACTCGGTCTAGGTCTCCCTGTGGCAGAGGGATTGGACTGGATGATCTTTCAAGGTCCCTTCCAATCCCTAATGTTCTGTGATTCTGTCAAAAACATCAGCATGTGATTTCTGAACAGAATGAAACGAGACAGTGAATACGTGATGGACATGTTGGGATAACAAGACGGTAAAAATGATCAGCTTTTTGTTACTTTATATTAAAAAGTTTAACGAAACTGTGTTTTTATGCCACCAAAAACTGTTTTAAAAGTCCTGGAGGATGTTCTCCTTTGCCAGCTGTGCTCTAGCTACACTTCCCAGTTTTCTCTGCCAAATCTCATCCTAAATTTAACAGTTGGAAAATTACAACACTGCAATTACTACAATTAAGTCGATAAAAATACAAAATCTGAGACCTGAACCAAAAGACACATGAGACATCAAGATGTTCCAGAAATTGCGCTTGAGTCTTGCAATATTGAGTGTTTAGTAGTGCTTTCTGTAGGCCTAAAAGGTCCCAATGAATTAATTAGGTGTATCACAGATCAATTAGTAGAAGTCTAGTTGAAAATCAAGCAGGTCCCCCACACTGGGGAAACGTACATGCGCGTTTAAAAACAGTTTTCAAACAAAGCCCAGCTATTTTCACACACGCAGATTTCAGTAATGGGACATTGATAATGAACTCTTTTGTGAATACTGTATGTAGTAGAAAAATGACATGAAAATATTTTTAAAATATTTTTTAAATATTTTTGTCCTTCTAGGAAAAAATGCCAAGACGTACAGTGCAGAACATATTTTACATTGTCCTATAAGAATGTAACAAAATAAGATTCAGTGGTACTGATGATGGCACAAGAATTGTAGATTACTCTGTTTCAGATTCAAAATTTGCTGGAAATAAATGTGAACTTCGTATTACTTGTTGGGTTTTATTAGCCAAGGTCACAACGTGCAGAAGCAGATGTATTTTATGGCATTAAAAATAGAAGAGGCAGCGGAAGCCCTGACGTTTATGTCAGAATAAAAAGAGACAAAGGACCCAACATCGGAATTTTTCAGAGAAATATTGCTGCGGTAACTGCCAAGCCCAGTGTGCACAAAAATTACGGGGTATGACACATCTGTGGAAGTGACATTTCTGAGAACTCAGTACTCACGTCAGCTTGAAAGCATTTGTGAAAACTATGAAGTAAAGTTAATATTCTGGCTGCTTTAAAAATTCCCTCTAACATCTAGTTTCTAGTAATTTAAGAATAGCGGCACAAGAAACAGATGGCAAAATAGCTCGATATCCTTTGGAAAATCTTCTGCTGGTGTTAAAAGCTACACCTGCTCCAATGTGTGATCTTACTCTGAGTGCAGAAAAGCATTAATAGGGATGTACAGCAGCATGGTTATATCTCTTAATTGGTATACCCCCATGGAAACAAACAGGCTAATTAAGCGATCATCCTGATTATGAGAGCCTGATAGGAATGCACAGTGCTGGGAGATATTAATTTCTATTTCAGCAGTTGCTCTAAAAGTAATCATAGAGAGATGCTTGAAATATTTGAATTATAGACATGTAAGTGACTACAAAGAACACAATGAGGATGAATGGAAAGGAATGGCAGCAGAGAAATTAGCGACACATAGGAAAGTAATAGGTGTGATTTCCTCTGTAGAATATTGTGAACAATACCAAACATTCATTTTATTTTGACTAAGTTTGCCATTTCTCTACTCATTAGACAGTGATATTCATTACACTCAATGCAATGAATCAATTCTGAATTAATTTGGTTTAAGGTTTTCATTTAATCCAGATGCCAATCTAGAAATGGATTTCAAAGTTATTGTTCAAAGCTCCTACTGGAACATTAATCTGGAGCCTCTGATTTGAATTCTCCCTGTGTTCTTTTGGGATTTTGCAGTAGTGTTTAATGAAATTTACCTCCATGCTCAAACACGCTCCAGCCACTCCAAACCCCTTTTTCAGTTTTAGAAGGTTGGTGCTGGTAGACTCAAGGTAGCAGGTAGGTACAGCCGAATCAAAGAGACAGTGCAGTTTCCAGAACTCTTGTTTTCAAGCAAGAGAATAAGAGTTTGAGTCCTCAGTACCTTCTGGTCTACTTGTGACTCCAGAGAGAGAAATAAAAAAAGAGAGAAAATACACCTGGAAGTACAGAATAGGGATAGAAACCAAAATACTGAATGTCTTCTCAGGGAAAACCTTTCTTTTATTTCCTTTAGTCAAATCCAATGAGGTCTAACAAAACCAAATGTTTCTCCTGACTGAAGTGTGTGCTTTGATTTGAACAATACAGCTGAGGATAGCAACATCAATATTAATCTCATTCTCACAATGGCGTGTCTAGATGTACTGAATAGAGGACAGAAGCCTGCAGGAAACCACAAATGCTCTCATAGGATCATCTAGCACATAAAACGAGGGCTGGAACAGAAAATTACTTCACGTGATGCATCAGAAACTTTACTTAAGGATATGCTTGTTCCCAGAAGAAAAAATAAGCAAACAAAATGTATGGGTATTGCTCATTTTTAATTGAGAAAGTCAAATGCACTACCACAAATTCAGTCTTCAACTCACAGCGCCAAGAGAGAAAGAGGAACTTTCTGAAATATCACTAACAATATTGCTCATTTGCTACTAAAAATTACAAGTTACAAGTCCTTTTGGCTCTATTCTCCTGCTTACCGGAGCGTCTCTGGTTTTTTCAGCAGCAACATAGCAGCTTCTCCTCCTGCTGCTTGTTCAGCCAGTGGTGATGACCATATGGCCGGCCACATGGCGAGCACACTATGGTCACAGCTGCATGGCCACGTCCAGCAGGTACTTTCCTCCTTCTCCTCTTTCTCCAGTCTTCTAGGTTTTCTCTCTTTAAAGTTATTGCACCATTTTGATGTCTCTGGGCTTGTAATAGTTTCATTTCTCTCGATGCAGGGAGGAATCAGTATCAGTGGTTTCTTGCTACTCCTGCCCACATGTCTCATAGTGTGGGAAGGGCTTTCCATCAGCATGGCTCAGCTCGGCTTAGCACAGCTCAGTTCATCATGGTGGCAGTAAGGCACAGCGTGGTGCCACCATACTACACCATCAACACCACAGGTGCAGTGTTGGAGCCCAGCACTGGCTGAGATGGGGAAGGAAGGTAGAGGAAACTTGGGGAGATGGAACACCCCCAGCAGCTCCTGCAGAGGGAAAATGGCAAGGGTTCACCCTAGAGCAGTCTCTTTTATCAGGGTGCAGGGTAGATGGACATGCCCCTGGCACCCAACCAGAAACATGCCCATTCTGAAGTTCCCTCACTCGAATGAATCTTAGGTTTCAGCCCCTGACACTCCTGGTTCTTGCAGCCTGGCAGCTCTGTCTATGCAAATGGCCCATTAAGGAAAAAATCTCCAGACCCAAACAGTAGTTAGTGGTTTTTGTTCTGCCTCCCTGAGCAGTGAAAAAAGTACTGTCTGGGGTGACAGGTTTCTTTCTGCCTCCTAAGACAATATTTTCAGGACAAGACAGGAAAGAAAAGGTGATGCCAAAGCCTTGTTTTTCCTATCAAGAATACTCTCTAAATGTACTTAGAGCCATACGCTTACACAGGGGTGTAGATATGTACAGGTATATGGATATACAGAAAGTTGAAGCTCTGAGAAGTTAATGGATACTCCACACCTACAATTTAGGAGTAACAAGGCAGTGTGGGGAAGGAAATGTCCTACAAGTACATCGGTGCTAATAGTTTGTGTGTTTCATCCCAGCCTGTTGCAATGTTAAATAATCTGACCATTTCAGGATACCCAAAAGGTAGGGTTTACAGTGAAACCACTGACCTACGGAACTCATGTAGTCAGGAGGACAACAAGGCACTTACTGTAATCAAAAGACCAATTGAAGGCACTTCTAGTACAGCTGAGTGGTGGTGTAGAGTTTTTAGTATTCTGATGTGATTAGAACAGGGAAAATCAGTTGTTCCTGGTCGTCAGTGGCTAATTTTCCACAATCAGCATAAAGAGTGCAATATGATGTCTTTAATATGAGTGAGTAATTGTTTCTCTTTTTGTTTTGCTTTGTTGTTCTAACATTTCTCTGTTTGTCTGCACTAGCTATCCTCCAGTTCTTTCAGGGCTGTTCTTACGAGCCTTTGACTCTCCTAATTACATTTAAATGCTGCTTAGCTGTTTATAAAAACCTCCACAACTCTGTAAAAGCTGCAAACAGTTCTTTAAGGTGATGATTTGTGATTCATGAAGGAAGAGTCGAACAAATGCTTATAAATGACTCTGATGGTTTCACAGCAGAAGAGTTGCTAAATGAAAAAAGCTGGATCCCATCAGTGACACTGCACACTCATTAATATTGATAAGAATTTGATCTATCAGAGGAATAAAGTCTTAGAATTCTTTGAAGTGCCTTTGAGATACACCTGTGTTCCAACACCTCATTCCTAGTTCGTTGACATCATGATGAAAATGGCAGGGGGTGAAGAGAACAGTGTCCATTACATAGTTGAGTAACATATTGCAGGACAAACATCTGCAGTGTGAACCATGAGATCCAACTGCAGCAAGTTTGAATTGTGGTAGATAAAATATGAGAATCAAGTGATTATCATTTGTACTTTGCCCTATTATATCATTTGTATTGATTTCATCTTGCACAGTGACATCAGTTGGAATGCCAGGAGTGATAGCTATGCTGAACAGTTTCGAGCTTGTGAGATGGTGTTGTGTTCGATTAAATCATCCTTGATTCATTTATCTCAAGCTGCATTGTAAATTTAATCTCACATTACAAGGTTTAGATCCTAATTTACATGGGGATCAAGGCAGGAAAGCAAAACACGTGTATTTGTGGCAATATTCCATGTGACCTTCAGAGAGAGAGAAACACTCCTCTGTGTGTGTGCAACAGCTCTTCAACTAAGCCTGCTCTTTGTGTTTGTCGTGTGTCTGTGTGCTTAGTCCAGTTAGGACCTGATCAATGATTTAACTAATAGATTCATAGAATACTGGTGTGGAAGAGACCCCAAGGATCATCAAGTCCAACCTATCAAGCTAAAAAAGAGTTTAAATTAGATGTCCCAGCAGCCTGTCAAGTTGGGTCTTAAAAGTGTCCAATGTAAAGTAATCAACCACTTCCCTTGAGAGATTATTTCAGTGTTTAGTTGTTCCAGTGGTGAAGTATTTTCCTCTGAGTTACAGTTGGAATCTCCTTCTGAGCAACCTGTATCCATCACCCCTTGCTTTTTCTATGGGACTCCTTGTAAAAGGGGAGTCACCGTCCTCTTGGCAGCCACCCTTTACATCCTGGTACATGGTGATAAGGCCATCCCTAAGCCTTCTCTTCTCAAAGCTGAACAAACCCAGCTCTCTCTCCTCATATGGCAGGTCTTCAGTTCCTTTGATCATTCAATGGACCTTTTCCTATTTTTTGTATAGCTGGGATCAAAACTGAGCCCTGGACACAATGTGTGGCCTGACCAGTACTGGAGTAGAGAAGGATAATGACTTACTTACCTCTGTTGTTGATGCCCTTCTTACCCAGCATCCTGTCAGCTTTGTTTGCCACTGCAGCACACTGGTAACTCATGGTAACCCTTCTGTCCACCAAGACCCCAGGTGTCTCTCTCCACAGTTGCTGCTCTCCAGCCAGGGGGCTACCAGTCTGAGTTGCATTTGTGGGTTATGTGTTCCTAGGTGAACCCTGAGTAACTACTGGTGAGCAGATGACTATTGAGACAATGATGTTAACAGCTTTTTGGGAGCAGTCCAGGAGCAATACTGTACCCAGTGATCCTTGCTGCTGTCACAAAGGCTTCCTTTACTGGCAGAGGTGGTGCTGGAGCTCTGGCTTTTGGTGTTAGCACCCACGCTCAAACCTATTTATATAATGTCGCTGTTCTCAAAAGAGCTTGTTCATTTGATGGCTGTAGTTAAGATTCTGCTAAACACACACATTCTGAAAAAGACTTCAATATATTTTTAACTTTTTACAGACTTAAATAATCTTAAAAAATATTTATCTTTTTATATGCAAAGGTACTGAAAGCACCTTGTAAAAAAATAAGGAACCGCAGCTCTCGCATTTCCTTGACAGAAAAGTGGATCTCAAAAAGTCCAACTAGTTTACCAGAAAATTTCCTCTTTGCAGCGTTGGGCTTCATACAGGAAACGCTACTGCAACTGCATTTACAGACTAGTCCTTCAGAATTACAGCGCAGCAAAATCCAGAGAGATATTTGGGATCCAGACAGAACCCAAATACAATATTTTCAGAGTCCTAGTGAGGACAGATGTACTGCCATGCGTGAGTTTCTACGTAGGAGTCTTCCTTTGGCAGAATGCATAGAAATCAACGTATTAATTCACTCAGGATAGTGGGATTTGCTGTAGAGCGCTCATTAAACACTGGGAGCAGAGTTGCTTTTTGGACTGAAAGCTCTAAATTTGACTTTCCTACTTACAGCAGTTTTACAATGCCAGTCATTCTTTAACTGTGACAAGGTTTCTCCTAATTTACACCAATGTAGGTTACAGGAAAATAAGAGTCAAATGGTTTTACAAAAGAAGTAACTCATTTCCCTTTGGCAACTTCAGAATCAGGACAGGCAGATAGATACCGAGGGTTACATCATCCAGCAGTCCAGTAACCTGCCTGAAATGAATCTGATGATCTCTGCTCTGTTCCAGGGGATAAATATTTCCTGACAATGAGCAAGAAAACAAATACAGAAATAAGGACCATCTCTTACTAAGAAGTCTAAATGAAGGGGTCAAACAGTAAGGCTGTAGGAACACAGAAATGAGCTGTTGCATCTTCTAGGTAGTTCCACAAGTTGAAGATAGTAAGACAGCAGCGTAGCATGGAAAGTGGTGTTGCTGCCCACAGTTCTGTCGCTGACCAGCAACCTTTCAGGGACACTAAATTTCCATGGAAGTTCTTTTTGAGCAGAAAGAATCTTTTTATTGAGTTAGAGAGCTATTTGAAATGCTCAGTATGAGGAGAGTCAATTGTTTACCTGGTGGACATACTATGGACTACCAAGAACATTAAAAACCCAGAAAACATGTTATTTGTGGGAATAACAGGGGGTTTTGATGAGTAAGGGCAGAAAGTGACTCTCATCTGCAGAACTGAAAGGCCAGTTATTAAGACAGTCTTTTGCAATTAAAAAAATAATCCTACAGAATCAATTTGCAACAGAAGAGGATAAGAAAGAAGAAGCACTGTCCTGGTAGCTTACAGTGCAAAGAAGGGAAAGGGTTCAGGCAGGTATGACAGAGGATGAAGAACAGAATTGAAAGAAAGAGCAGCATCTCAAAATAATCAGTTAGTAAGGACCTGTTAGATCACCGAGCCCAACCATACCCACAACAACAAAAACCCTAAATACCTGAATCACTAAATCCCTGATTGATTGACAAACACAAACTAATCATCTCCATGCCTGCCACTATAGCAGGTCTGAAGCATTATGTCTACATGTTTCTTAAGTACCACCAGGGATGGTGACCCAACCACCTCCCTGGGAAGGATGTTCCATGCCTCATCACTCTTTCTGTAAAGAATTTCTTCCTAATATGAGGCACTTCTCCTGCCTCAACAAGGAGAAAAGTAGGTTCTAAGAGGACAAGAGAAAGTACCTTCTGGAGACATAAAAATATAGATGGGTCAAATAGAAAGAAGGCTATTGAGTCAATAAAAGATTTTATTTAAAAATACAGGATTTCTTGACTTTAACATTTTCCTTGATCCTTACGTTTCATTTCATTGCATTGATTCATTTCCAGCATTAGCATGGCTAATGCATCTAACTAAAAAGACATGATACTGTTTCTTACATAATTAGTAGTACAGAGGGTGGGATGCTCATAGTTGGGCAACAAGGTCTGGAAAATGTTGACATTCTAGAACAGAGATCCAGGTCCAAACTTCTTGAGATTAATTCATGCTAATTGTTCCTTCTTCTTCTTGCTCTGTGAACCTTTTGCAGGTCACAGAATCACAGACCATTAGAGATGGGAAGAGACCTCGAAACGTGCTCTGGTCCAATCCCCTCGCCGCAGCAGGATCACTTAGATCCAGTTGCACAGGAACATATCCAAGTGGGTTTGTTGTTAGTGGAGAATCCCCAGCCCGCTACAGGGTTTTAAACATCTCGAGAGAAGGAGACTCCACAACCTCCCTGGGCAGTCCTTTCCAGTGCTCTGTCACCCTCACTGGGAAGAAGTTCCATATTTACGTGGAACCTCCTGTGTTCCAGCTTGCCCCTTGTCCTATCATTAGATGACACTGAGAAGAGCCTGTCACGGCATTAAGATTCCAGAAGGCAAAGTAGGGGCACTGCAATTCCCTGCAAGCTCTGTATTGCTCTGATTTCATCTGTGTGTTGGTCCACAGTGCAGTCCTGCACAGATATTACACAACAGCAGGTTACAGGGCTCTAAAAATATGTGGATTTAATTGAAAGAAAAAAAACCCTAATGTTTTAAGCCCTTTATTTAAAGCCCTACAGTTTCCTCTTTGGCAAGAAGCTGTAGTTGTTGTAGCTAGAATGTGGTTTATTCTTTTTGGAGAATACAGTTGATTCACACAGAATTTGAAAAGTGCAAAAAAGGAAGAGAAAACATGGCATCTGAAAAATGGTGTAGACAGAAGAAGAAGGGGAAAGCAGACACTTGAGAAATTTTTCAAGCATGATTCTTTGTCTTCCTGAACTCTGATTTAAAGGTTGCTTAGCAACAGTGGCAGTAACAGCTGGGACACCCTTGATCTTGTTGTGTAAACTATTAAAAATAGGTGATGGAAAGTGGCACCATGGAAACAATGACAGTTCTGAAGCAGGTGTCTGCAGTGCTGCGTTTGAGTTTAATGTCAGTGTGTAGATTACAGATTTCTTTCTCTCTTTAATCTGAATTTTTAGGAAGGAAGGAATCTTTATAGCCCCAAAATTAGATACGGCTGAAGACAGCATCATCCTATTCTGTGGTACTGCCTCCTGAATTCTGCTTTATACAGTTTATTTTCAGAATCCTTAGAGGATCTTTATTCCCAGAAATTGAGGTCATTTTGCTCCAGCAAATTACTAAAGCAGTCCTTCAGCAAGGGGCATAACTGGTATTTCACAGTGTTAACCTCAGCTACGAAAGGATCATAACCTTGATTTCAGCCCGATTGTTTAGCAAAAGCCTCCCCCTGAATTACTGTTATTAAAATCATAATCTGAAATGCTTACCTTTTACAGGACTAATAATCATGGCTACGATTAATAAGCACAGACAATGGAGTCGGCAGTGCTCATTCTGAAAACATTCAGGCACTCAGGGTCACAATTTTTTTAATATGACTAGGAAATCGGGGACACATGGAGGAGGATCAATTCTCAGAGAAAGCAAATGTCTGCCCTTTGAAACAGACTCGTTTTTAGACTCTTGAATTCAATGTCCATGGAAAAGCTGGCAAAATTCCTGTAAGAACATGGGAAAATATCTTTTGTTAGGTTAATGATACCGAATATGAACAAAGCACTCTTTAATATTAGTGACATTTTAATATGTTATGAATTTAAAATGTTACAAGACAGAAATTACCCTTGGCCCAGTGTTTTTAAATTTGATTTGTAATGCTAATGCACCTAACTGGCAGCTAAACACTGCCAGGTTTCCCAGTCTTTCCTTGTAAGACAGATGTTCATCCCCTCATAATCTTCGTAGACATCTATTGGACTCTTCCCAGTAGTTCCTGAACCGGGGAGCCCAGAGCTGGACACAGTACTCCAGATGTAGCCTCATTAGTGCAGAGTAGAGGGGGAAGTGAACTTGCCCTGATCTGCTTCCTACACTCCTCTTGATGCACCCCAGGATGCCATTGGCCACTAGGTCACACTGGTGGCTCGTGGTCAACTTATGTCCACTAGGACTGCAGGATCATTCTCCACAGAGCAGCATTCCAGCAGGTAACTGCACCTGTGCTTGTGCTGGGGATAATTTCTTCCTAGGTGCAGGACCTTACACTTGCTGAACCCCATTGGGTTCCTCTCTGCTCAACGTTCCAGCATGTCCAGGTCTTGCCAAATGGCAGCACAGCCTTGACGTATCAGCTGCTCCTTCTGGTTTCATATCTGAGCAAATTTGCTGAGTGTACACTCCACTCCTTCTTCCAGGTCACCCATTAGTAGGTTGAAGCAGTAGCTGTTTGAGTAACAAGAACAGTTATTACAGTAACTGTCTAAATTACGCTCTTGACTAAAGGAAACTTTCCAGCTCACATTTTCCCACAAATGTGTCCTCTCCATTGGAGGATTTAAAGGGATAAGTCCGACGGAGAGATAATCCCAGCATTTCTATTATTAGCTAAATGTTCCTTTAGATTCTTTTGCACCCTTTGCTAATGTACTTTTCTGGGAATTGGTACTTTAGACAGACATTTTTCCATAGCTTTTTATAAGTCTCTAAACCCCTGTTTTAATCTCTTTTCCCTTATTTGACACTTGCATAGAAAGCACATGTATTAAAGAGATAAAGATCTGTAATGAAAGTTCACAAGAGCTCAGGACAATCATGGATCTCTGCCCGCCTGCGTTAAGTGCTAAGTGTACTACTCCTCTGAGATACAAAAAGGCCCCAACAGAATGAAACACACTTCATTGAACAAGGTTGACTTTATCTGAAGGGGCTGAAGAAAACAAATAAAGCTACAACGGTCCATCCTGTTTCTCAAGGTCCTGATGCAATGGCCAGTGGTGTTCAGTAAGGAAAAACTAAGAGCAGTGCGATCCTGAGCTACCTAGTGGGGCTGAAATATGCTCTTAATTCGTAACCTTGTCTGGCAGAAGAGCTGCTGTGAGGCTTTTCAGGTGTATTCTGCTCTGTAGCCCCTAACAACAAGAAGGATGAGAACCTGTTGGAGGGGATCCAGAGAAGGCTACGAAAATGGCCAAAGGGCTGGAGCACCTCTCTGACATGGTCAGGCTGACAGAGTTGGGGTTGTTCAGCATCAAGAGAAGACTCTGGGGAGCCTTCTTCTTCTTCTCTTATAGTCACCTTCCAGTATCTGAAAGAGGCCTATGAGAAGCCTGGAGAAGAACTGTTCAGTAGAGCAGGGAGCAATAGGGCAAACGGTCATGGTTTGAAGCTGGTAAAAGGTAGATTTAGGTTGGACATCAGGAAAAAGTTCTTTACTGTGAGGGTGCTGGATCCCTGCAACAGGTTGCCTGGAGAGGTGGTGGAGGCCCCATCCCTGGACATATTAAGGTCAGGCTTGATGAGGATCTGGGCAATCTGGTCTAGTGAGTGATGCCCCTGTTTGTTGCAGGGGGGTTGGATCATATGCCCTTTGGAGGACCCTTCTGATTCTGTGATTCTGAGATTAAACCCTGATAATCAGCTGCCTTCTGTGTTTGTGTAACATCAAGCATTAAGTCCCTACTGAAGCCTCTCTCCACAAATCTATGAAAGCCAAGATAGCTGCACAGTTTGCACAGCATTACAAATCCTTCCCCATGCCTTCTCCACTTCAGAGGTGATCTTGTCACCAGCCATCATTTTCTCTCTCTCATAGTTCTAAAAGTGAGTCACTGAAGTGAAACAGAAAAGGAAGAAGGACACTTGCCATTTTGTAATCCAAAAAATCCAATACCATCAGCTGATCCCACTGAGCAGTTGGAAACGGGGAGAGCAGGGGCTGTTCTGTGTGTTGGAATATCAGAGCTGCCTGCAGGGCTGATCTGCCCCTGCTCAGTGCCTCCTCAACTCTCTGTGGTGTTTGGAGGTCAGCCTGGAGCTCTGGGACAGACTAGGGGCCAAACTCCAGCTAGGGCTTGCATGGCATTCCCGTGCCACATGGAGAAGGGTGCTTGGGGGATTCTTAGGTGGGGCAGGTCCAGAATCTCCTATAGGTGTATTTAAGGCCCTGATGCCTTTTTCCTGTGGTAGGAGAGAAATTTCCCATCTCAGTTTCAGTCTTCTCTCCCCATCCTCCACTTGCAGCCTCTCTGTCTACAGTTTGCTCAATTCAGCATTTCCAGGATCTGTTTTCTGTACATGCTAACAAATAAACATATGGAGCAGCCCAACAAGCCCCTGCTCTTGCTGATTTCACTGCCTGCTGGGCAGTATAATGAATTACCAAATAAGCCATTTGCCAGCACAATTTTGAGATTAATGCTTTGGAAAAAAAAAAAAGGGCTAAGAATGGTAATGCAAGGGCTGAAAACTGGAGTAACCATACTACAGACTTGTAAGAAGAGATGAATTTTGTTCTTGCTATGCCTTGACAGGTACCTTCCCACCAGGACTGCAGTTTGCAATGTAGAAATTAATCAGATGTTCAAGATAATTAAAAACACATTTCTAAGTGCTTCTGGGAAAGAAAGATGTGGCATGAAGGGACAAGTTCTTAAATGGACCTAACAGACAATGTTTTTACAGTTCAGTTCCTCTCAGTGTCCCTATTAAAATGAATGTGAAAGTTGCTTTCAGTCTGTTTGCTGTTGTACAGTATCAACAAAACAATTACGGACTCTTTCTTTCAGAAGATATGCACTTTGAAAGGTGCTTTTCTTTTTTGTTTTGTTTTAGTTTACCTCAGAAGCAGCTCTTAAGATAGGGCCAGTGGAAACAATATGGTATTCACAAGAAAAGTGTAGAGCTTTTCAACAGGGTGCTTGCAGTATGTAGATGCAAACACATTCAGTGGAGATTCCTTCTTGCAGAGAGATATTGGGACTGCTAACCATCTCAAAAATTCTAAATCAGTTTTCTTCAGAAAAACCTGGAGCTGTGAGTCAGCAGAGTCCAAGTGACTTCCAACCCCTAATGTTCTGTGATTCAGTGATTCTGTGATTCCGTGACTTTGACAAGGTGGAGCTGGTTCCCCCTTCACATTTTACAAGCTACAGCGATAACGAACAGACTGTGGGGTTCACCTGAGAACTTCACCCATATGTCGAAAGATATGAGGCATTTCCTTTGATTCTCTTGAGTGTTTTCCAGGCAGAAGGAACTGTTGGAAATGTTAACTATTTTAGGGGAAAAAAAAATCTATCCCTTGATAGTTTTCCACTGGGAAGATTATGACTTTTAAGTGCCCTCCTATCTAAAGTCAAAATATATGCCTTCCTGATTAGCCTCAGAAAGGAAAAAGAAGTGTGACCTTTCAAACCCTGCAGCAGAAATTAGGCTTTCAGGAACATTAATACAATTTTGGCTACACGTTACATATTTATTGAAAAGACTTTGTCTGCTTGGGTATTAGGAGTATCTTGCTCTTTTCAAGGCTCACTGTCCCTTCTGGCACCGAGACTACATAATACTGAATATGTGTGACACCACATTAATTTCCATAGCAGGGGATTAGGATATTACAAACACGGGATTAGGTCCACTTGAAGGATCAAAGCAAAAAGAGAAGTGAAATGTGAAGAATGAACTTATTTCTTTTTGAGAAGCAAACAAACATCCAGGGTAACAGAGTAAAAAAAAGAAAGCAGCCAGCCAAGTGAATGTTTGTAATGTAACCTGAACTCCTGATCCATGAGAAAATTGTATTTTAACTGATATATACTTCACCAATAGAAAAACTCTTGAGTTGTTTGTTTTGCTTTCCACTGCTGCAGCGTTACTCATATAGAAAACCAATACAAAATGTGAAACAATATCCTGGGGCCATTTTCATAGAATTTAGCATCTCGTACTCATGTGCATCAGGGAACAGACACACTTCCCATTCACATTGCTAATTTACTGCAGTGCAATTCGTGGCTGAATTTTCCATTGATGTTAGAGCACTGTATAATTATCAGTGAATAACTTTTTCCATGAATTCAGCCTGATTTTCTCTTTGTGGAACAGCCACAAATATGTGAAAACCTATCCCTGTTCTATTGCACTGGAGAATGGGGACTGTTCTGTTTTCAGCTGCAGGTTTGTGCATGTCATTATGCTACTGTTCAGTAACTGAATCTGAATATTAACTGGGTGTTTGATTTTTCACCTGACTGCTATTATTGCTTGTAGTTTAAATGAAAGGGTTACAATTTCAGGAGGAGAGATTAATCTGGTACAAACTGGGATAAGTTTACTAATGTAAGGACTGCTTGGAGAGACTGAAGACAACTGCAACAGCATATGACATAAAGAGATCGTAGAACCATTCAGGTTGGGAGAGGTCCTCGAGATCATCAAGTCCAACTAATAACCCTAAGGTCACCACTAGACTCTCTAAGTACCACATCTAAGCCATCTTTAAACACCTCCAAGGATGGGGACTCGACCCCCACCCTGGGGAGCCTGTTGCAAGACCCGATCACTCTGGGAATAAATGTTTCCTCATGTCCAGCCTAACCCTCCTTTGGTGCAGCTTGAGGCTGGTCCCTCTTGTTCTATCACTAATTACCTGTGAGAAGAGACCAGCACCCACCTCTCTACAATGTTCTGGTAGATGCTTAGGGCAAAAAAAGAAAACTGTAAAAGCAGTCAATCCCACTTCATTTTTCTGCAGGAAAATGTTAAGAAATTTCTCCCTGATTCCTTGAAAGAGGGTATGATTTCCTCCTTAATGGAACAACTAGCTCATTAATCAGGACTCTTGACAAAGCAAAAGAGCTTTAATTCATTCAGAATAAGTAGGATGACAGAGCTGATTTTTCTTTCCTTTTAAGCCTCTCAAATCCTATCTTCTTTGTGGGCAAAAAGACTAGCAGTTCTGCTTTCCCATTTGAACATGGTAAGTTATACGACACGGAAGAGTGCCCAAATATCTGCTGACAGGACAAGAAGAAATGGCCATGAATTGCATCAGAGGAAGTTCAGATTGGAAATCAGGAAAAATGTCTTTAGTGAGAAAGCAGTTAAACATTGGAACAGGCTGGGCAGGGAAGTGGTGGAGTCCCCATCCCTGGAGGTGTTCAAAAGGCAAGTAGATGTGGCACTTTGGGACATGGTTTAGTGGTGATAGAGGTACTGGCTTGAAGGTTGGTCTTGATGATCTTAGAGGTCCTTTCCAACCTTAATGATTCTGTGGTATCACAGGAAATTTCCATAACAGGTCTAAAAATGCTTTTTAACTGTATCCTTTATGCACCTCCAGATGGATGTACAGCTTTTCTTCAAGATGAATGAAGTAGCTACTCAGAAAACAAACTTGATAATTAATCCTTTTTAAGTACCTTTTCACTTTCTGTCTAGCTATAGACATTGACAAGAACACTCAGGATGTCTGCGTTTAGCTGATGGATGTTATGATGAGGGAAATCGGAGTGAAGAGCAGAAGTGTTTATTCTGACTCTGGTAGGTTTACATCCGTTCCTTGCAAGTCACTATGCATGTGTGGGAAATTGTTTTTGGAAATAGTAATTAAGTGATATGTGTGACAACAATTTCACTTTAGAGTTGAGAGTGCTTCTTACAGTCAAGCAAACAGCTTAGATAAAAAGTCAACGAAGAGGAAATGAAATTCCCTATTTACCAGGACTGAAACCCAATCCCCAAACCAACCAAAACATCTCCCCCAATTTCCCTGCAAACTTGCTAAATAAAATCTGCCTTTGAATGAACTTTGCAAATCAGCCTAATGTACTGTGAGTGAATTAAAAGAGGGTATCCAGTGCCAATAGCTGATTGACAGAACCACCAGCAAATCTAATTGCATACGGAGCTTGAAGATCTCACTGGAGAGTTCTTCACTGAAAATAATTATGTTCACTCTAGGCTGTTCACTTGAGGCTGCAGAGTCTAGAGAGCTTGAAAGTTCTTTAAAAAAAAAGAAAAGAAAAAGAAAAGAAGAAAACAAGAAAGAGATCATTTTCTTGCCAGGCATATTTATCCAAGCTCACAGCTGAAGATTAATCCACAAGGGCATGGAGTCAGAAGATTAAGGAACTAAAGACAGTCCTCATTCTTTGCTGAATTTTATTTTTACTTTGAAGCTATTTGAAGGAAGATGTCCGTAATATTGCATTCTGTCAGCACAAGACATTGCTCATGAAACAGATGTCCAATATATTTGTGTCATCCGCGTAGAGGCACACACACACAATCGTGCAAGGAAAGTAATATTCTTACGGAAACTGCAGAGAAATTTATCACATTGAAGTTCAGACATCAAAAAAACCCCACCCCATTTTGCCTTGTTTCAAGCAACACCAGAACTGAATCCATATTTACACTGAGGAGGGTATGGGAAGTTTGATGGAACATACTATTTGCAAGGGGTTATGAAACAAATAAGATAAAATCCTCATCTTTCAAATCTAAATTCAAATTAAGGTCTTTCAAATCTAAATTTGAAAGGATTCATACAAAGCATGGGCACTCTAACTGCACATTAACATTAAGAAAAGATAATTTAAAATTTAATAAGTTTTAGGGTTTGGCTTTAAAATGTAAGAGAGACATTCAGCGAATAAGACAACAAAAATGTGCCCCAAAGACATCTGTATGGCCTTACCATGTACACCAAAACATCGGCTGAACCAACCCCATAATTGTGTGTGTATATATAGACACACAAGTAAAAGATTCAAAGTAAAACTTGAGCATTTGTGGCAAACCAGAAGTTCTCTGCTTATTTCTAATATTGAACTGGTGGATTTCCAGTTATCTAAGCCATAACAAGAATAATAAAAAATAGACAGCTATTTTGATTTGAAATTGTCAAATTGTAGCAAAGAGAGAGCATTTCACATGCATTGCCAAAAGAAAGATAAAATGTAGGTTCTGAAGGGAACTAAGGCTTAAGAAAAGCAACGGAAGAGAAAGATTTCCTTGTAATTTGTCAATAACTAAAACATGTCTGAGAAGGAATAATTTCTACTCATTCACGGAATGAAAAATACTGAAAGGAAGTCACTGATCCTTATAATAGAAATCCTGGTGGACAATAGGATGACCATGAGTCAGCAATGTGCTCTTGTAGCCCAGATCGCCATCAGCATCCTGAGGTGGATCAGAAGAGGGGTGGTTAGCAGATTGATAGTTCTTCACCCCCTCTACTCTGCACTAGTGAGAACACATCTGGAGTATTGTGTCCAGTTCTAGGCCCCTCAATTCAAGAACAACATGGAGCTGCTGGAGGGAGTCCAGTATAGAGCAATGAGGGTGATGAAGGAAGTAGAACACCTCCCTGATGAGGAGAGGCTGAGGGAGCTGGGTCTCTTTAGCTTGGAGGAGACTGGTGGGTAACCTCATTAATGTTTACAAATATGTGAGGGGTGGGTGTCAGGAGGATAGAGCCAGGCTCTTCTCAGTGTCGTCTGGTGATGAGATGAGGGGCAATGGGTGTGGGCTGGAACTTGGGAGGTTCCACATGTATGTGAGAAGGAACTTGTTCCTTCTGTGGCTGTGACAGAGTGCTGGGGCGGGCTGCCCAGGGGAGTTGTGAAGTCTCCTTCACTAGAGAGGTTTGGAGCCCACATGGATGTGTTCCTGTGCGACTTGGTCTAGGTGATCCTGCTGTGGTAGGGGGATGGTATTGGATGCTCTTTCGAGGTCCCTTCCTATCCCTAATATGATATCNGGTGGATCAGAAGAGGGGTGGTTAGCAGATTGATAGTTCTTCACCCCCTCTACTCTGCACTAGTGAGAACACATCTGGAGTATTGTGTCCAGTTCTAGGCCCCTCAATTCAAGAACAACATGGAGCTGCTGGAGGGAGTCCAGTATAGAGCAATGAGGGTGATGAAGGAAGTAGAACACCTCCCTGATGAGGAGAGGCTGAGGGAGCTGGGTCTCTTTAGCTTGGAGGAGACTGGTGGGTAACCTCATTAATGTTTACAAATATGTGAGGGGTGGGTGTCAGGAGGATAGAGCCAGGCTCTTCTCAGTGTCGTCTGGTGATGAGATGAGGGGCAATGGGTGTGGGCTGGAACTTGGGAGGTTCCACATGTATGTGAGAAGGAACTTGTTCCTTCTGTGGCTGTGACAGAGTGCTGGGGCGGGCTGCCCAGGGGAGTTGTGAAGTCTCCTTCACTAGAGAGGTTTGGAGCCCACATGGATGTGTTCCTGTGCGACTTGGTCTAGGTGATCCTGCTGTGGTAGGGGGATGGTATTGGATGCTCTTTCGAGGTCCCTTCCTATCCCTAATATGATATCATGAAATCACACAACAAAGATAAGGCTAAGAGGACAGAAAGGACCGTGTAGATCGAGGTAACTTGTAGTTGTTTGATCACAGAAAATGCACGAATAATGTTTTAGACAGAGAAACATCAGAAGTTGTCTTCAGTCTACATGGGACCCACATTGCACTGCTTTTCAAAATTCATCACAGCAAGATACAGCTGTGTGCAATACACTATTCTCGTCCTCACATAGCTATTTTGTGGAAATTTATACTTAGTTTTACAGTGTCTTTAAAAATGAAGAGTTTTTGGGAATGTCACAACTTAGTGCAGATCTACTCAACTTGACATAAAAGTGATTCCTTCCTTTAGTATATTCCCAGATAAACTATGTCACAGACAAGCAAGGAGAATTTCACAGAATCGAAGAATCACTCTGGTTGGAAAAGACCCCTGGGATCATCGAGTTCGACCATCCACCCTACCTTGCACGTTCACCCCTAAACCACATTCCCTCAACACCTCATCCAAATGATCTTTAAACACATCCAGGGATGGCAACTCAACCACCTCCCTGGGAAGCCCATTCCAGTGCCTGACCACCCCTTCTGTGAAAAAATTTTTCCTAATATCAAGTCTAAACCTACCCTGCTGTAGCTTGAACCCTTTCCCTCTTCTTCTATCAGTAATTGCTTGAGAGAAGAGACCAGCACCACAATGTCCTTTCAGGTAGGTTTAGAGTGATGAAGTCTCCTCTCAGCCTTTTAATCTTTCCCCATGAGCTTAATTTCCCAGAATCACAGAACATCAGGGATTGGATTTGTGGATTTATTCTGTAAAGAAGAGTCAGAGATGAACAAAACATCTATATGTGTGTGTCCGCTTCTTCCACCAAAACGCAGAATGTATCCAACCAACGTGCAAGATGTAGAGATGAAGCTTGCTTGTCCCTCTCTCACAGGACAGTGACCAGCAGCTGCTTGAAAAGACCGAGCACACAAATATTAACAGTTTTAACTGCAAGTACAGTTTGTGTGCAGCACAGACCAGGGTTCAAAGCACAGTGGCACTTTGGTTGTAAAATATTATGAGCAAACTTTTAAGAAAAACACTGTTGCATTCAAACCTTTTCGGAATATTTTTTGGAGGGGAAAACATACGAGAAGGCTGTGCTGGTTTTTTGCCCCGATCCTGTAGGTCATGAACAAAGGAAAAAAGTATTTATTGCTATTATCTGGAGTTAAACACAGAAAATCTCTGAAACTATTTCACAGTATCAAAGAGTCACAGAATATTAGGGATTGGAAGGGACCTCGGAAGATCATCTAGTCGAATCCCCCTGCCATTTCCATTCCAAGCTCTGTAAACCTATCTAATGCAGTGAAACCAGAGGAAAAAAAGGATGGTGATGTATTTGGGGTGTATCATCAAATATTCTTCCCAGTCCTTGGATGTGTGTTGTCAGTGTGCACTGCATCTGCAACTGTCCCTGAATCAGAAGCAGCAGTCAAACAATATTTGTCTGCACCCTGATGAGAACTTGAGCATCTAAATGAAAAGTCAGAGCATGACATTATTTCTTTGCCTCACAGGAACTGGGTACATACTGCTGAATTACCATTACTTTTGTGTTGCCAATATCTCTTCTTTGAACCCCATACACATATTAACAGCCTTCGCAATTCAGAAGATTGATATTTAGTACTTGGAATGTCTCCACAAGTACATCTGGCTTGTGCAGCACCATCTCATTTCATCTTCTTTACAACTTCAGGATCTCATGCAATGCTTCTTAATAGCTGTAATAAAGTGGCTCCATGCAGGAAAGTGACAAAAGTGCATTCTGTCAGCAAACAGGAGGCAACTCTTGCCTGTGTTACCTTTGACGTGCTCTGTACACTGAGGAACTGACGATTTTCTTGGGCATGTGTTTTACAGTCGTCTGACAACGTTGTGTTTTTACATCAGATCACAACAAAAGTCCATTGTTACTGCTTACAGCCAGCATACCAGGTACTGTAATAAGAACATACTTGTGAGGAACAGAGATGATGCTCTACAGTGCAAGTGAAAAGCATCTCAGTGAGTTAAACAAGACAGACTGATTGAACAGCACTCAAAAACATCTTTACCCACATATGTAAGACACAAGATCTGCATTGAGCAGTAGGTATCTTCTCTCTTATTTCAGGTGTTGTCTAACCTTCACTGTGACCGATACAATGCTCTTTCTGTTTGGTTTTTTGTGGGTTTTTTATTCCTTCTGAAGGCAAATGAGTGCACTTGAGTTGAATGCTAAGGTGGTGCAAACTCCACCAGTTAACTAGAAGAAAACAGTTGTCTGGAATATTTAAAGCCTGACTTTATGCAAAAGAGGGAAGGTTCTAGCTCCCTTTTAAAGAGCTCTGTATATATGACTGGCAAACTCAAGGAGCTGATTCCATGCCAGACAGTATTGCCTTTGTCCTGCAGATCTCAGACACCTCCTCTGCAGGTTACCTCATTGATTACAGAGGGAGACTTTTGGAAGTTTGCTCCATTCACGGCCGAAACGTCGGTACAGTTTAGGTACCATCTTCTGGGCACGTCGCTAGCTCTGAATTCTGTTCAAAGGCGTGTTCCAACATGCTGTTTAACCTGCTCTCTGGATTATTTTAGTTTGCTGAGATCTTTTTTTATTACAGAATAGTTTAGTTTGGAAGGGACCTCAGAGACCGTCCTGTCCCAGTGTTCATGGGCAGGGATACCTCTCATCAGACCAGATCGCCCAGAGGCCCATCCAACCTGGCCTTGAACACTTCCTGCTTCTTTGCCTTCTTCCTTTTTACACTATCAGTTCGAGTAGTTTTTTAAAAGAGACTGTCAGTTTACACCTCAGTAATTAGCAGTCATGTAATGTCACCAACGACTCAAATGAGAGAGACTATTTCCTCACCAGAAGAGAAGTGTAGAAGAGACCTACGAGATCATAAGGTCCAAACTATTAGGCTCTTGTTGATATTTTCTGACATTACTGATAATTTAGCGTGAAATGAGCATGCAGAAAGCACAGAGAGAAAGAATCATAAGGCTCTAACTTTCTGCTACAAAAATAGATGCAAGAGGTAGATTCAGTCTGATGTTTAGCCTAGATCAGCATTTCTATCTTTCAAAAAAGGACAAGTATTAGAGACCAGACTGTAACACTCACATTAAGAGTAAGAGTTCTCCTACAAAAGTCCTCACAAATGTGACTGGTGTTGGGGGATATGGTTCAGGAGTGAACTTGTAGAGTAGGGTTGATGATTGGACTCGATGATCCAAATGATTTCCAACCTGAATGATTCTATGATTCTAAATGGGCAGTGTTTTTTATCCAGAACAACTGTGAACCAGTTGTAGGCCAACAGGGGGAAAAGAACCCCAGTAATTAATTAAACAAGAAGATAGTGTACACAAAAATGGAAAGAGGAAATTGAAAGATTTAAAAAAACCAAAACAGCCCAATGTAGTAATGAACTGGACATGGTTCTACAGGAAAGTGCTTGAATCCCTAAGTCTGTATTGGATGCAAAAGGAGGAGAAATATTCCTAAGCAAGATGTTATGGAGAAATAATAAGAATATGTTGCAGAACTTAGCAATATTTTTTTCAATGTAGTTGCTGGCATTTGTGGGTGGCATCACCATGGAGGTTGCAAAATACTGGCCAATTTATNAAATTTTTTTTTAATTAATTTAATTTTTATTAAATAGAATGATCAACCTGAAAAATTAACTAGATAAAGCAGCAATGATAATCTGGAAATTGTTGTGTGTTTAGTCTTCTGTAAATCCCAGAGAAGTAACTGACAGTATTTGAGTTTACTGCTGCAAGAAACACAAGGAGGTGTCCCTTAATTCCGAGAGATAACACCTCGTGGCTAAGCTCCATATATCAAATGGCTTTCACTTTAGTATCAACAAAGTGTTGCCATTTGAGTCTTTGATCTTATAAATTAGGGGATAATCACAGAGAATCACAGAATTGTTAAGGTTGACAAGGGCCCCTAAGATCATTAAGGCCAACATTCAACCCAACACCTCCACCACCACTAGACCATGTCCCAAAGTGCCACATCTACTTGTCTTTTGAACACTTTCAGGGATGGGGACTCCACCACTTCCCTGAGCAGCCTGTTCCAATTTTTAACTACTCTTTCACTAAAGAAATTTTTCCTAATATCCAATCTGAACTTCTCCTGGTGCAATGTATGGCTGCTTCCTGGCCTCTCTGCAACCTCCTTTCAGGCAGCTGTAAGGGGCAATAAGGTCTCTTCTCACTTCCTCTTCTTCAGGCTAAACAATCCCAACTCCATCAGCCTCTCCCTATAAGACACGTTCTCCAGTCCCTCACACAGCTTTGTTGCCTGGCTGTGTCCTCACTCCAACATCTCAATGTCTTTCTCATACTGTGCTCAAAACTAGACCCAGTATTTGAGGTGTGGTCTCACCAGTAGAGACTCCTTCAAGATTCTGAATAGTACTGAATCCTGAATTTTCAATGACAGAAAACAATTTTCAATTGAAGGTNTTACAGAATAGTTTAGTTTGGAAGGGACCTCAGAGACCGTCCTGTCCCAGTGTTCATGGGCAGGGATACCTCTCATCAGACCAGATCGCCCAGAGGCCCATCCAACCTGGCCTTGAACACTTCCTGCTTCTTTGCCTTCTTCCTTTTTACACTATCAGTTCGAGTAGTTTTTTAAAAGAGACTGTCAGTTTACACCTCAGTAATTAGCAGTCATGTAATGTCACCAACGACTCAAATGAGAGAGACTATTTCCTCACCAGAAGAGCAGTGTAGAAGAGACCTACGAGATCATAAGGTCCAAACTATTAGGCTCTTGTTGATATTTTCTGAGATTACTGATAATTTAGCGTGAAATGAGCATGCAGAAAGCAGAGAGAGAAAGAATCATAAGGCTCTAACTTTCTGCTACAAAAATAGATGCAAGAGGTAGATTTCAGTCTGATGTTTAGCCTAGATCAGCATTTCTATCTTTCAAAAAAGGACAAGTATTAGAGACCAGACTGTAACACTCACATTAAGAGTAAGAGTTCTCCTACAAAAGTCCTCACAAATGTGACTGGTGTTGGGGGATATGGTTCAGGAGTGAACTTGTAGAGTAGGGTTGATGATTGGACTCGATGATCCAAATGATTTCCAACCTGAATGATTCTATGATTCTAAATGGGCAGTGTTTTTTATCCAGAACAACTGTGAACCAGTTGTAGGCCAACAGGGGGAAAAGAACCCCAGTAATTAATTAAACAAGAAGATAGTGTACACAAAAATGGAAAGAGGAAATTGAAAGATTTAAAAAAACCAAAACAGCCCAATGTAGTAATGAACTGGACATGGTTCTACAGGAAAGTGCTTGAATCCCTAAGTCTGTATTGGATGCAAAAGGAGGAGAAATATTCCTAAGCAAGATGTTATGGAGAAATAATAAGAATATGTTGCAGAACTTAGCAATATTTTTTTCAATGTAGTTGCTGGCATTTGTGGGTGGCATCACCATGGAGGTTGCAAAATACTGGCCAATTTATAATCATGTAATTGTAGGATCATCAAATAACCTTAACACCATGATTTTGCTGAGGCTAAACTTTGGGAAAAGCATCTTAATAAAAAGATTATATTCTTATTTGTAAGAGAAAAGTTTTCAACCAAAAATGATATAAAATTTATTTTTAAATAAGGATATCATGTTGTTTTAAAATAAAAGGTAAATGTCAGGATTTCAGGGGAGTTCATGAATTTAATGTGGCTGAGAAAATGTTTTGTGAAGAAATAGCTAAACAAGAAACATGTTATGAATAAAATATTTTCTTTAAAAGGTAAAATTATTCAGACAACACATATCTGAACACTAATGTTAAGTAATCCTAATATAGCAGGTATCACAGGATTGTTTTGAAATATATCTGTCCAATAATACTACTGTTTCAGAATAGAAACTGTTTGTCAAGCAGGGATTAAAAGTCTTGATTGATCAAATCTAGGGCAAATTAAGACAATTAAATAAGCTTCACTGTCATAAAAAACATCATTTTAAATAATTTGTATGCCAAAGCATTTTTTAAAATTTTTTTTTAATTAATTTAATTTTTATTAAATAGAATGATCAACCTGAAAAATTAACTAGATAAAGCAGCAATGATAATCTGGAAATTGTTGTGTGTTTAGTCTTCTGTAAATCCCAGAGAAGTAACTGACAGTATTTGAGTTTACTGCTGCAAGAAACACAAGGAGGTGTCCCTTAATTCCGAGAGATAACACCTCGTGGCTAAGCTCCATATATCAAATGGCTTTCACTTTAGTATCAACAAAGTGTTGCCATTTGAGTCTTTGATCTTATAAATTAGGGGATAATCACAGAGAATCACAGAATTGTTAAGGTTGACAAGGGCCCCTAAGATCATTAAGGCCAACATTCAACCCAACACCTCCACCACCACTAGACCATGTCCCAAAGTGCCACATCTACTTGTCTTTTGAACACTTTCAGGGATGGGGACTCCACCACTTCCCTGAGCAGCCTGTTCCAATTTTTAACTACTCTTTCACTAAAGAAATTTTTCCTAATATCCAATCTGAACTTCTCCTGGTGCAATGTATGGCTGCTTCCTGGCCTCTCTGCAACCTCCTTTCAGGCAGCTGTAAGGGGCAATAAGGTCTCTTCTCACTTCCTCTTCTTCAGGCTAAACAATCCCAACTCCATCAGCCTCTCCCTATAAGACACGTTCTCCAGTCCCTCACACAGCTTTGTTGCCTGGCTGTGTCCTCACTCCAACATCTCAATGTCTTTCTCATACTGTGCTCAAAACTAGACCCAGTATTTGAGGTGTGGTCTCACCAGTAGAGACTCCTTCAAGATTCTGAATAGTACTGAATCCTGAATTTTCAATGACAGAAAACAATTTTCAATTGAAGGTAATTTTCAGCTGAAGGAAAACAACAGCTGTTTGTGTCTCTTCCTAAACTGAAGATGTATGGCAAAGGTTTGGATTTCTGTACACACAGTTAGAAATCGGTGTACGCAGTTTATACGCTGGACTCGGAGAAAAGTCACAGCACAATGACTTGGTTTCCCCCATTTAACAATAACTGCTGCAGACAAGCAGAGGACAGCAGGCTGCAATAGCAGCTTGCACCTACCTGAGCAGGAGCAGCATTTTTGTTCACCCTCTGTGCTGCATCTGGCAGCCTGTTGAGTGTTCAACTCAGATTTCTGGGCACACGATACAATAAAATTGTGAGATTAAATCTGACAAGTGAACAACTTTTTCAGGGAAAAAAAATTATAGAATCATCAAGGTTGGCAAATACCTTCAAGATCACAAAGTCCCATCCTACATCCCCTAACCAATAAACAATATTCTGAAACACCATGTCTACCTGTTTTTTGAACTATCATTAATTCCATTGAAAGCATCTTTTCCATAAAAATTAAGAAAAAAATGACAAAATTATAAATAACTTCTGTGTAAATTATAATATAAATTACAAAACTTAAATAAGTTACTTTAATGTAATAAATTTCCATCTTTCTTATGTTTTAGGTGTTTGTAGTTGGTAGGGCTGTGTAGAATAGGACTGATTACACCTGCTACTGACATGAAGTGCTGTAACCGTGTGGACATTTCTTCCTTAAATTATTTTTAACAACTGTTGTGCTGCACACATTTTTAAGAATTCCCAAGGTCTATAGGGAAAACACACAATGACAGGTACTGGGATATTTTTATGAGTTTAAATAAAATAAAAGAAATGCCATTTCAAACACTGTGTCACGGTTTAGCACCAGGTTAGCCTGTAAAATTATAATCTGCTCAGCCGTGCAGGATGAAAGGTCCTTCCACCTCCTGGAGGGAGAGAAACGTGGTAAAGTAAACACACATCTGGAAACAGAATTAGAAATATTAAACTTTATTAAATTTTATTAAGTAGGGGGAAAAAAAACCCAAAAACAAGGGAAAGGAAAAGGGAAAAAGGGAAAAAAAGTATGTTCTTTCTCAATGTGGTGGGTTCAAGACTACAATTAAAGATAAAGGAAAAGAAAACAAAGCAGTTAGGTCTTGATGAGGTCTTGGATAAATTTGCCAGACAATGGATAGTTTAGGGAAACTGGAAAAGGTTTTATTAACTCTATAGCCATATAGAGAAAAGAAGAAAAGGTTAAGCAAGTTAGTGCACACAAACTAGACACTGTGTCACAAAGGCCATCACACATTCTGAGGAAAGTACAACGGGAGATCACTATCATATCAGTCCTTGGGTCTTTTTTCACATCAGAGATCTGGGGGAAAAGAGCATGTCAGTCAAACAGAGATGAGTACAACAAACCTCTCTATTATTCATGCATCACCCTTGCCTGCGGTGCAGCAGCACCCAGGCTGTTTTGCAGACTGGTGAATCTGCAATTCTTTAGCATAGCTTGTCCAGTTCAATGCTCTTGGGACACCTGATTCCTCAGTGCCTGAACTGCATCCCTTGGTGCAGGAGACATGCCTTCAAAGACAGAACCCAGACTCTGTCTTTCATGCCCGAGGTTTAAGGATTCTCAAGTCCTTCTGCTTTCTTCAGATAAGCCTGAGGGAATTCTCCCCAATACTTAAGCATCCCCACGTTTCCTCAGTGGCAGAAGTGACAAACAGCCTCTCTTTCTGCTGACGAGTGCTCTTTAAAATGGTGGCGGCTGCATGGTCCTGGCAACATGTGGCACTGACCGCACGGCTGCATCAGCAGGGCCGCCCCCCACACACTCTGCAGGTGGCGGAGAGGGTTTTCCAGCACCCTCTTGTCTCCTCTCTCTCCTCCTGTCTCTGCTCTAGGAGGAGAAGAGGAACCCCCCCAGCTCACTGCAATGTTGAGGGCTGCTCTGTTGCCGTGGGGGGGTGGTGGTGGTAGATCTGCACCAAACTCTTGCTTCCCTGGTCCATGGTGTCAGGTCTGGGCTGGGGCTGGGGTCAGCACCACGTGGGGCTGTCCTCCTACACGCTGCCATTTACGGGAGCCCTGTCTGTCCCGTTTTTGACAGGGGAAACGGGGAGCAAACCCCTTTCCACCCCCAGCCCCCATGCAGCGCTGAAAGCCCTCAGCAAAAAAGAAGCAGGACCAAGATCACTGTCCCCTTTTATATTCTCACCTAATGACACGTTTTAGGGCAGGTCTGAGAGCAGGTTACCTCCCCCAGGACAAGTCACTGGTGGGATGGGGTCCTGTGAAAGTAACATAACTTT
Organism: Rhinopomastus cyanomelas; assembly: GCA_013400115.1. NCBI lineage: Eukaryota > Metazoa > Chordata > Aves > Bucerotiformes > Rhinopomastidae > Rhinopomastus > Rhinopomastus cyanomelas. The sequence goes on along the minus strand of VXBP01003383.1, from coordinate 733,032 downwards.
TTCTTCAAGAAAGCACAAATCTGTACATCTGACAATTCTGGTAATTTTCAAACTGCAACACTCAATCCAAGTCCACCCCTCCTCCCGCCCAGACCTGATAACGCCTGATTCCTAAGAGATGCTCTCAGATTCCCTCTACTTTCAGACCACCACAGTTGCACTTCCAAGTACAGAAATTCAGACCTTGTGACTCAGTTTGAAACAACACTGATAAATATGAGAAACATTGGATTGATTCAAACATAACTGGTACTTCTGCAAAAGTGTTCTGTGCTGAATAGTTTTTGCATCAGTACTGCAAAGGCTGATGGCGTTTTTAAAGCACAGTAGGGCTTTGGAAGGAAATTATTGTCTAAAGACTTGAGTAGAAAGCAATGGATGAGCTTCATTTCACTTCCACGTTTGCTGAACAAGCTTTGGGCATTATCACGTGGTTTTACACTTTACTTACTTGCCTGTTCATTTGTGTTAGAATCATAGAATCATCAGGGATTGGAAGGGACCTCGAAATATCATCTAGTCCAATCCCTCTGCCACAGCAGGATCACCTAGACCAAGTCACACAGGAACTTGTTCAGGTGGGTTTTAAACGTCTCCAGTGAAGGAGACTCCACAACCCCCCTGGGCAGCCCCTTCCAGTGCTCCATCACCCTCACTGGGAAGAAGTTCCTTCTCAGGTTGATGTGGAACCTTCTATGCTCCAGCTTACACCCATTGCCCCTCATCCTATCACTACATGACACTGAGAAACATGATTTCACCAAATCCAGAACACACAGAAATGAAAAATCTCCCAGAATTGATCTGTATAGGATTGTTCTTTTCAAGTTTTAACTCAGAACCACTATAATGAAAGAGATTTTGTAAGGCAAAAGCACCTCATGGATTTTTGTAAGGCAAAACCACCTCACTTATTTGTGTTATGTTTTGTAGAGTAGGTTTTTTTCAAATTTTGAATATTCAGACTCATTCTATCTGCGTAAGGCTTAAACATTAAAATGCACAGTGATATACACTAGAAACATTTCAGAAAACTAGTGAAATCAGTGGAGTATAAGCACTGAAAAGCTTAAATATGTTTCCTGGGAAGAAAGAAGAAATCACTGGGAATTTGAGCATAGGTTATTGAGCAGAGGCTATTGAGCAGAGGCAAGTTGATTAGCACCTATTAATTAATAATCTGTGTTTCATAAAAAAGTACTTAAGGATAAAGGAGGATTCTTTAGTTGCAGACTTTTAAAGAGACAATAATAAATCGCCACTTCTTGAAATGTTATTACATTGAGGAATGGTGATTTTGGGGGAAGGTTAAACACCCCAACTAATTGTTTAAATTTGAGTGTTGGTGGATTAGGAAAAAAAATATTCATAATTCATTTCAAATTAAACCCCACATTTTGGATATTTTTTGGTTCAGGGACAAAATTTAAGGTAGTAACCTAAACCACCCAACCTACCTGAGCCCAAGGCGTAGGGTATGAATATGCTTGTAGATGAACTAACTGAAATACACTTGAAACGATCTTGTCGATTGAGCCAGGTGGGGTCTTGTCAATTGGGAGAGGAGCGACAATGGTACTTGTGAGAAGTTTGCATAAATCAGAAGAAATTCTTCCCAGCTCCCAGTACAAACCCACCTGGGTTCTGCCAATCAGGGCCTCTGCAGATTAATATGTTTGGGTAGAGAAGATGGTTTTGAGTGCTTTTGGGGTTGGTTTTTCATTTGCTTTGGGGTTTGGTTTGAGCAACCAAAATGAAAGATATCCCTGCCCTTAGTGAGAAGATTATTTCTTTAATGAGCTTCTGGAAATCTGGATAGCAGCGTTTACCTAGACTACACCTGGCGAAGCTAAACACATTAAAGATCATGCAGACCTCACTTCAAGGAGCCATGTCATGTACACAGTCCAGTATTTCTAGTGTAATGGCACTTTATGAAAACTTTTATAGAAATAGATCAAAGGTTGCAAACTGTGTGAAAAGATAAAAACAACCTGGTTTTGGATGCACAATTGTGCCAGCAGGGCTGTCTTATAGGCTGACTCTGCATTTCAGAGGGTCTTGGGCTAAATTTGATTTAAATTACAAACAAAACAAACAAAACCAAACCCAAAATAGAGAAGGATGAAAGTTCAAGGGAAAGGCATAGCTCTGTTGCTGTCTGGAATGATTTAACAACTGCTAGCAGGCGTGCTGCAATAGATAGATTTTTCTAACTTTAGTGCAGGCTTTCAGCACTCTCCCATCTCCTGTATTCGATTGCTTTCTATGAGATGAGGGAGGGTGTTTCTGACAGCACTTCTTGATTTAATTTTGTACTGTTGGGCAACAACACATCAGCCATAGTGCACCCCCCGTGGTTTTGTACAAGCTGGGGGATATAGAAATATCCTATTGGATTTTTGCTATCATAGGCAGGATGCCAGACACAACAGAGAGAATTAATTATTAACAGCACTGCTATCTTTCTAACGTAGCTCCAAGGCACTATTGTGTTTGCTCTCGCTGATGGTGATCATTTCTCAACTGCTCTGTGTATAATGAACTACATATGCCTCTCAGATTGCAGCTCTTAATCTAGCAGGTTATCTGCTGTAACCACAAATCCTGTCACCCCTTCAGTGTGTAGGTATTGGAGGTTGTGATTTAAACTGCAGACAATTCTGATGTGGCAGTAATGTGCACAGAATTCTGCTGAATTCATGCTCTCTGGCAGATACATGTTGACACTGGATATAGGCATGGGAATTGTGTATTGAGAGACTTGATGCTCGTGTATTCCACAATAACCAGCTCAATGACATGTAGCAGTATGAATCCATTGCACATACTCATTTGCAGGTGACAATTGTCATTGCCTCAATGGCAGAAGGAGGTGACTGTTCTATTTCAGCTCTGCTTTAGAAGTTAAATTATGATGAAGCTCTAAGCCACACATGAGCAGCCTCCTTTTTTATTTCTATTCTGTTGATCATCTTAACAGACTGCCTAGGGGAGTGTTGGAGTCACCATCCCTGGAGATGCTTAAAGGATGTGTAGATGTGATGCTCTAGTGAGATGGTTTGGTGGTGAGTTGGCAATGCTGGGTTGATGGTTGGACTTGATGGTCTTGAAGGTGTCTTCCTACCAAAACATTTCAAGATTCTGTGGTCCGAACATCACATCAGCACTGATGACGAATAGTTAATAGTTCCTACCTCATAAACAGTTTAATAAAAATAAATCTATACGAGAGCACTTTCAGATGCAATAATCTGTTTTTCAGCAAATGCAACAGGTAGCATTTATGACATCAACATCACTTTAGTTCCTGCTAGTGATTATTTCATCTATGTTTTGCATTCTGTTTCGAATCACTGACAATGTTTAGGGCAGTTCATGGAAGTAAACATTTACTATTCTATTTAGCAAAACATAAACATTCAGTGAGATGTCTGAAAAATTAGACTTAGGATGCCAAGGGAAGCGTGGAACGGCACCAGTTCTATTCCTTTGCAAAGAATTCCCACGGAATCTCGCCGTTAAAGCCTTTTTACAAGCTTTTCCCATTTTTTATGATTTTCTGGTTGCTATTGTCTTCAGACTGATAGGATTGATATCTACTGTGCCTTAGTAGTTTGTGGAGCTGAGGTATGGCAGAACATGCCTCAGTTAAACTGTGGGTCTGAAGTCAAAGTGGGGCAGGGGGTGTTGTTAGGGACCTTGGAAAGTTTGTTGTTTGAGCAATTGTAGCAATTCCATGAAGAAAGATTAAACATTCAGCCCTGGCTCAGGAGTGACAACCATGGGCCTACTGGAAGGTCTGATGGATTTCACTTCATTTCACTTCCACGTTTGCTGAACAAGCTTTGGGCATTATCACGTGGTTTTACACTTTACTTACTTGCCTGTTCATTTGTGTTAGAATCGCAGAGTCATTAGGGATTGGAAGGGACCTCGAAATATCATCTAGTCCAATCCCCCTGCCACAGCAGGATCACCTAGACCAAATCACACAGGAACTTGTTCAGGTGGGTTTTAAACCTCTCCAGTGAAGGAGACTCCACAACCCCCCTGGGCAGCCTGTTCCAGGGCTCTGTCACCCTCACTGGGAAGAAGTTCCCTTCTCATACTTATATGGAGCCTCTTATGTTCCAGCTCACACCCATGTCCTATCTCCAGAGGACATCGAAAACTGTCCCCAGAGAGCCATACAAAAGAAAGTTAAATGTGTGAGCAATACATTCAGTCCTCAGAAAGAAATGGAAATTGTAATTATTCACTCTGTTAAATAACATCCATTTAATGTCTAACGCTTATTTTGAACGTTAGAATCCAATTACCACATAGTATTAAAGGCCCTTACAGTGCAGTATCTTTAAGCACAGGGGGTTATATAACTTCTTTCCATCTATTATTTGTACATTTCCCTTTTGTTAACACAAGACTATAATTAGGGAGAAATACAGGAGAAGAGAAAACATTTCCTTTTTGTCAGAAATGTGTATGAATACAGCACAATAGCAGACATCAAAGGTAACAAGTAACAGAAGAAAAATAAAATAATAATAGAATAATAGAATAATAAAAAGAAAGGCAAAGCATTTATGGAAAAGAAAACTTGATCAGCAAGCCAATGAAACTGAAGCAGGAGTTAAGAGGTTTGAGCAACTCAGTTATATGTGGCCCTGTTAAAGATGATCAGAATGAGCATCTGAAACGTGTCCGTGTGATCAAAAATGTCCCCAAGGGGTACCAGAATGAGGACAAGTGACAAGTTACCAAACTGATGCTGCTGTATCTACTGCTAGAGGTGCTGTCACTCAGGACACAGGAGCTCTACTCAAACAGTGGCTAGACTAGACCTAGAATTAAGTTTGCTTGTATCCCAAAGAACTGTTTGAGTTATGGAATCCACTAACCTTCAGAAAATCCAGTGTTCTCCAAGTTATTGTCTTTTAACACACAGCGTGCAAAGTATACGATTGAAATAATAAGTGAAGCTTGTCTCTTCGTAGCCTGTGGTTTGTCATGGGCTGTGCAAATGTTGTAAACTCTGCCACAGCTGCTGATACATTCTGCTCTGGAAATCTTGGGCTAAAGCACTCTTCCAAAACGTGTGGAGGGAAGACGGTGCCTTCTGCAGACCGTGCCCAGAAGAACAGATCTCCCAGCTGAGCCAAACAGAAAAGCAGTTTCAATGTGGCAGCACATTATCTTAGTGACAGCTTTTTATCCCCATCCTCAGTTTCAGGCTTTTGCCATCAGCTAGGTCAGTGACCACACTGTGAAAGAATTAGTCACAGGACTGATTTTCGTCGTGACTGCGTCTCTCTATGTCCTTGACAGCAAACCAGAAACTGCTGCTTCACAGGATTCTTAATGCATTTTCGTTGTGGACAGAGACAGACCCTGGGAACTTGAAGACAGAACGGATTTTGAAAGGGAGCATGAATTCAGAATAGAAATACTCTGAAGAATGAGCTTACAATCTTCTCTAGCAGTCAACTACAGTTTTAATGTTACTTGAATACAAAAGTGCTCTCTGTGTTTACACAAAATCACACAGAACATTAGGGATAGGAAGGGACCTCGAAAGATCATCCAGTCCAATCCCCCTGCCACAGCAGGATCACCTAGAGCAAGTCACACAGGAACACATCCAGGCAGGTTTTAAATGTCACCAGAGAAGGTTTACACTGGTTACATATAAATTTCTACAACACAAATATTTGATTCATATAACATACAGGGAACATGAAACATGAGGAATTCCAGGGACATGTGTCATTTACCCTACAGTGTCAGTCTGAAGTTTAGAGTTGGTTATTTGGAAGGACAAGATAAAGCCAGCACCCTAAACCCAGCAGTCAGGAGACAACTTTGAAGCACACAGCATGCAATCAATAGTTTGTCATAAATAAATTAAATGTGAAGATGTATTAAACAGTTTTGGAAATATTAGACAGCTTTAAACTAGGAGACCTATGCTTCTCCATAGTGGCTGAGATTCTATTTAGGGAAAAACACCATAAATGAAACATTGCTTGAACTTAACAGCATCACAGCAAGTGAAAGATGTTCCTCTCTTCTTCTTCTCTTCTCTTCTCTTCTCTTCTCTTCTCNTTCCCTTCCCTTCCCTTTTTGTTTTTCTTCTCTCCTATCCTATTCTATTTTATTTCACATGTGTTTGACAAAGAAGTTCAGAGGTTTCATAAACCTTGGACAACAAAAGTTCTCATTTTCTCTTTTATTTCTCTGACAAAATTTGAAAGGAGACACCAGAATTTTAACATCTTCTATTTCATAGATAAAGTCTTTTTGGCTGTAGGTATTTCCTAGATTGTAAAGGGTAGAAGTAAAAGGTGTTTTCAGTCAAGAAAACTACTGTGGCTCAACTTACTACGATATCTTGACAAAGAATAATGGGACTTTTTCCCATTCACTAAGTATTATTTACTGTAGGAGGAACTACAGCTTGAAAAGAAGGAATCAAGGCCCTAAGACAGTGATCATCTTAATGTTTCTTTAGATAAAAGAGAATGGTAACCTTATATGAATGTGTGTGGGAAATAAGAAGTCACTTTGCAGAGAAGTTAAAGCAATTGCAAAATATCAGGTCCAGGAATTGTCCAGCAAATTGTGCAAGAAATCCCTTCTGATGGCAAATCCAGTAGTGGGAGGATGATGGCTCAGGGATTTTTTTTAATGAAAAGCATTTTTCTCTGTTAGGAAACTGCCCTAACCACAAAGAGAAATATTCACTCTGAAAATATGAACTTAGTTCTCTTACATGACTGGTTTGATGATGGAGGGACCATGTGTTAAAACCCTGGCTGCTGAAATCAAGAGATTAGAGAAAGACCTCAACTTTCACTTTAAAAATGAGCATACAGTGATCTCTCTCACATGTAAGAGAAGCCAGAACGATGTTCACGTTCAAAAAACAAGAATGAAAGTTGATCTTTTACTCTTTCAAACCTCATTAATTTAAAAAGCTGTCTCCTGCTTCAAGAGGTCCAGACTCAGGGTTTGGCAGTGTTAAGGACTGATGGTGTGGCAGGTTTTCACTACACTCACACTCAGTTTAAATCAACACAAGGTCATTTAAGGATCAAAAGCTGGGAAGAGATTTGAATGTAGTTGTAATACGTTTTATTTATTACGCTGTAAGAAATTGTACTGGTCTGTAATTGGCATACACTCCAAAATTCCTTACAAGAAATAATTTGTAGCTTACACAGACATTGTAGAAGAGAAGACTGCTGAACGAGGATGAAATTGTTTGGGAACCACCCCATTTTTAGAGGGATTTCCATTTATCTCCAGGACTTTTAAACTCTGAGGGATGTCAACTCAACCACTTCCCTGGGTAGCCTGTTCCAAGGCCTTATCAAGAAAGCTTTTCCTAGTGTCCAACCTAAAGTTCTCCTGTTAAAACTTGAGGCCATTTCACTTGTTATTTGAGGTCCTGTCACTTGTTATTTTGGAGAAGAGACCACCCCCACTTCTCTACAGCCTCCTTTCAGGTAGTGTCCCCTCAGCCTCCTTTTCTTCAAACAAGTGACCTTACGGTAAGCCATGTTCAGGAATTTTGCATATAGTATGGATTATGTTTTAATAAAATAAATAAATAGTATTTCCTAAAAGTGCAACATCTTCTTGGAATATAAGTGTTTGAAAAGTCTTTGGGCCACAGAGGCCCCACAGTTAAAGCTTCTCCCCTGGGGGGAACCAGCAGAACTGAGTTTACACAATTGAATATTTGTGCATCTGGAGTGGAACAGCCTCGAAACAAGTGAAAAATCCTAAATTAGCCTATGGAAAACAAGAGGAAAAATTCCTGAGCTAGCCTGTGTCTAGTGGCTTGAGATTTTCCTACGCTTGGAACAGATACACATCTGTACCTTCCTTGTCAGATCCACCTCAGAAGAGATAACCGAGTTACATTCTTCGTATACCAACTTGATTGTTTGAGAGGAACTTACTGAGAAGTTTGGGGTCATTTTTTCTCTATAGATGTTAAGTACACTCCATAAAACTTTATTGAGCTTTGTAAGTGACCTGACTTCATTCACTTTATGAGTCTGTCTGAATTTGGAGTAAATACATGTGGCTGGAAAGTGTCATCAGGAACTGGGCAGCAATAGAAGAGAAATGCTGGAATTTCATTTTCTGGCCCCTAATTAATCAGGTAAGTGAGATTTTTGTGATTGCTCCTTCAAATCCTTCTGTCATCTCTCTGAGACTGAACAACTAACCTAAGCCAAGCGCCTTGATAAGGATGTGCAAGCATCCTGTGATGGTACAGGGAGAAGAAACTGAGCTTCTCTGCTCATAAATACTTAGTTGTGCTTTGCTCCAGGTTAATAGCTGCAATGCTAGGAGAAGCACCTGGGGTGCTGATTGACAGCAGTTGAATATGAGCCAGCAGTGTGTCCAGGAGGCCAAGAAGGCCAATGGTATCATGGTCTCCATCAGAAATAGTTTGGCCAGCAGGGGTAGGGAAGTAACCATCCCATTGTACTTGGCACTGGTGAGGCCTCATCTTGAGAACTGAGATCAGTTTTGGGCACATTGAGGTGTGGACATTGAGGTGCTGGATCAGGTCCAAAGAAGGACAATGAAGCTGGTGAAGAGTCTGGATGACAGATCTGATGAGGAGCGGCTGAGGGAACTGGGGTTGTTTAGTCTGGAGAAAAAGATGTCTGATGGGAGACCTTAGGGCTCTTTACAACTACCTGAAAGGAAGTGGGGTCACTAGCAATAGGACAAGAAGAATTGGCCTCAAGTTGTGTCAGGGTTGGTTAGATTGGCCATGAGCAAAAATTTCTTCACTGACAGCATGGTCAGGGATTGGAACAGGCTGTTCAGGGAGGGGGTGGAGTCACAGTCCCTGGAGGCATTCAAAATAAGTAGATGTGGTGTGAAGGAACATGGTTTAGTAGTCGTGGTAGAGGTGGGTTGATGATTGGACTTGATGCTCTTGGAGGTCTCTATGAAGATTCTATGAAAGGGAATTGAATGGCAAATTGGACCATTCTTTACATAGTCTTTATTTTTCCCTGTACTTAAAGGCCCACTCACACACACAGGTGCTAACAGACAAAGACAGCTACCGTTACCTACACGGAGGCACTGACAGCTTGTCTAAATGAACACTTGGTTTGAGATTTCTACTTGGACTTGTACTACACCTGTAGTTCATTTACTAGCCATAATTGAAAATCTGTTTGTCTTATCACTGCCAGGTTTTATTTTAATGCAGTTTATTTATTCAACAGCATATTTACAATTCAAACTACTCATCTAGAGATGGGTCTTTGGATTTTGATTATTGCATATTGGGGTAATTAATGTAATTGATTCATTGCATGTTCAGATACGGAAAGTGCCTTAACCAAAAAAGGATCCCAGTTGGAGGAAATAGGAAGTTTGAAGCCCTGAATATAAAAGAATATAGCTGTGTTATGCCATTAAATGTTTATTTATATGATTAGATTTTGGATCTTGATAAGGATTTTTTCAACTCTATTTCCTCTTAATCAAATACTCATTAAGCACTGCCTGCATTTTTCTCTCTCTGCACGTGAATATAGACAAAAGGATGGCTTGAAATGAAAAAAACCCAAATATGTCCTAATATCATATAAGGAAAACCAGTCCTCTCACAAGAACCCTGTCACTATGGTGCTTCCTGACAGAGCAAAAGCAGCAGGAGACAGCTAATGAGGCAAGTCATCCGTTATCATTGCAGTGCTTAGCCTGATTTAGTTATCTGAATCAAAATGACAGAATCAGGAGGAAGGCTCCTGGGAACTTGACTGGAAATGTGATGTTGATGTTACTACACATTGATCAGCGTAGTGGAGTGCCCGTTGGTCTCCATGCCAGCAGTGAATAGAAACAAAAACCAGGGGTTAAGGGGCATGCTTTCAGAAAACTGATGTTGGGGAAGATATTTTCTTTATAAATAAGTTTTGTTAAGCAGTGAAATAAGCGTCATGCTTGGGATGACATATGGCTCTTCAAAATATGGGAGGTTTTATAATGTCATTTCAGCTTGTCAGGAACAATTTTCCTCTTTCCTTTTAAGATTACTTAGAAGTTTGGCTTTAGCAGCTACAGCCCATGTCACTGGTTGCTTATTAACTTTATACTAACAAGAAGTGGAAGAAATAGACTTTAACCATTTCTAAACCAAGAATATGCTGCTTACCAGTGAAAAAAGCACTCTCAGCACAGTTATATTTTTATAGAATATTTAGCTTATTAGGTGAGCAAAGCTAATCTTCATGATACTAAATGTAGTTAGGAAAGATGCAATCTAGAAGACAAATAGTAGCTAAAATGTAGAAGTAAATGATGACAAATTTTGACCAGACAAAGCTAGATTTTGGCCTTTTTGAATGAGAGGTCTGGACTGAACTTTCTTGCAAAATGAGCAAATGGTCATTAAAAAAGAAAATAAAGAAGAAAACACTCCTTGAAAAGACAAGGTAGTTCAAAATACAGCAGTTCATGGTAGCTTCTTTCAATATTCTTTGATACACATTAGAAAATTAAAGAACCCCAAACTTCCCAGTTTGGCCATTTAACTGAGAGGAAAACTGGAAGCTGAATAGCAAACATTAGACACCTTTTCAGTGTTAGAGTCCTTCTTAAACTACTGAACACAGTCATCTGTTCAGTACTTTTAAAGTTACTCCTCATAAGAGATTTTACCAGCTTGCAGTGCTTTCCTGGGACTTATCAGGTGTTCTGCAAATAGATTTTAAGGTTTTTCTGTTCCAAAGAAATTTTACCCTCTCGCTCATACCTGGAGCCACAAGTATTCCAGGCTAAAAGAGGTTCTGAGGCAAAATGAAAGGACATGTGATTCTGTGGTTCTGTGACATTTACACCCAGCTCACCCTGTTTCTGAAACTCTGGGAATATATGTTTTGATGAGCTGACTAAAAATCTAGAAATTATATTCCGGGTGAAAATAATATGTCAGATTCTGAGATGGAATGGGAAGAATATGTCTTGGACCATTGCTGAGTGGGAAACACAAGCTTTCACTTGATGGAAGAGACTAAAGCAGACTCTTTGGTGGACTCAAAGTGATTCCTTTTCTATAGAGGAGGAATCAGCATCCCCATTCTCCAGCCATTCCCCAGGTAGATGGTGTTGAAATTGGAATCTGAATACTCCAGTACAGCGGGTGATGAAAGATCACACACCAGGAAAACTGGTAATTCCTCTTATATTTGAAATAATAGCAACGACAACAACCATGAAATGTAAGCAGTACAGCAAAACAGCACAGACAGAGTGATGTAAGGCGTGGGTACCTAAAAATTACAGTACCTCTAAATAGGAATGCAAAGGAGTTTGGAAGAGAAAGACTGTTGTCCCAAATTTAGAAGTGCACAGGAAGTGTTTGAGCACAGGAAATGGTCAGCATGTGAAACTTATGTGTGTGTTTTCAAGAGTGGATTTTTGAATGAAAATGTTTGGTTTTAGATTTTAAACATATCATCATCTTATTTTGCAGCCCCTGCAAGGTGACCTAACATAGATTCTTGTTTCAGAATGTGGGAGTTAAGAGGTTTGGATAGAACGAAGAAGACACAAACTTCATTGTCACTTGCTTGAGAGAGTCCAGCACAGAACCACAAAGATGATGGAGGGAGTGGAACATCTCCCTAATGAGGAAAGGCTTAGGGAGCTGGGCCTCTAGAGCTTGGAAGAAAGGAGACTGAGGGGTGACCTCATTAATGTTTATAAATATGTGAGGGGTGGGTTTCAGGAGGATGGAACTCAGTGGTATCCAATGACAGGACAAGGGGCAATGGGTGTAAGCAGGAACACAGGAAGTTCCTCTTAAATTTGAGAAGGAAGTACTTAATGGTGAGAGTGATGGAGCACAGGAGCAGGCTGCCCAGAGGGTTGTGGAGTATCCCTTTGTGGAGATATAAATATCAGAAAGATATAAATATCAAAAGGAACTTCTTCAAAATGAGGGTAATGGATTATTAGAAGGGGCTGCCCAGGGGGGTTGTGGCCTCTGAAGAGGTTTATAACCCACCTGGACATGTTCCTGTGCAACTTGGTCTAGGTGATCCTGCTGTGGCAGGGGGAATTGGACTAGATGATCTTTCGAAGTCCCTTCCAATCCCTAAAGATTCTGTGATTCTGTAAATCATGTGATTTCTTTGTGCCTCTGTTCTCCATCTCCTTCACAGGATTCCTGTTCCTCTTGTCTTCAAAATGTAGGCTTTAAGCTGTCCCAGAGAGCAATCTATTTAAAATGCCTCATATGCCTCATACTATGGACTTACAACGTTTTGTATGGGAGCTGATAACTATTCACCTCATGTGACAGCCAACTGATGTGGAGTAATCTTGTATCTCGATGAGAAAAAAAATTCTAATCGCCACACAACTCAAGGTCTCTTCAGAACTCTAGTTTTATATTCAGAGCGAAGGAAGCAGCCCAGTACTCAGATGAGCTGACCTTTCCAGCAGTCTGCAATTCTCCCCTCCACCAGAAATCTCAAAACAAATAGAAGATTTTTCTTTTACTGAATAAAATAAAATTATATTTATGACTGAGTGTCCCATAGGCTCAACTGATAAATATGTTCAGAGAGAGGTTCTGCCAGCCTGGTATATCATACTCGTGTCAGTTTTCTGTTCTGCTCATAACTCAATTACAGGCTGAGTGCAGCGCTTGTCACACGATAACCCTGATGCATTTTCATGTACTGCTCTGTGCTAAGCTATTACTGCGGGAGCCCGGCATCTTATTAGAATCATTTTTAAAAGTAGAATTCTAACAAATAAGAAGCAATTAAATATTAATTCATTTAGAAATTTGCTATTTATTAATTTTAATTAAATATCTTCATGTTTCCTGGAACACCTTTTTCCATCAGCACTGCCATTCAAGAACTCTGGGTCTAATGATGAAGAAGTCATGAGTTTTCATGGAAAACAAGTTAGATTATGCATCCTAAATATTCACCTCGAGAACTGTGTCCAGTTTTGGTCACCACAGTACATGAAGGACATTGAGGTGCTGAAACGAGTCCAAAGAAGGGCAACCAAGCTGGTGAAGGGGATGGAAGACATGCCCTATGAGGAGAGGCTGAGGGAGCTGGGGTTGTTTAGTCTGGAGAAGACTGAGAAGACTGAGAAGGAGAAGCGTTGCCCTCTACAACTACCTAAAAGGAGGTTGTAGCAAGGCTGGTGTTGGTCTCTTCTCTCAAATTAGTGATGATAGGGTCAGGGGAAATGGCCTCAAGTTGCATCAGGGGAGGTTTAGATTGGATATTAGAAGTAAATTCTTTACTGAGAGGGTGGTTAAGCACTGGAATAGATTGCCCAGAATGGTGGTGGTGTCACCATCCCTGGAGGTGTTTAAGGAATGAGTGGATGTGGTGCTTAGGGATATGGTCTAGCAGTTAGACACTAGGAGAAAAGGTTGGACCCTGGAGGTCCTTTCCAGCCATGATGATTTTGTGATTCTGTGATATCATAGAATCATGGAATCATAGAATCATTATGGATTGGAAGGGACCTAGAAAAATCATCTAGTCCAAGCCCCCTGACACAGAAGGATCATCCAGACCAAGTCACCCAGGAACATGTCCAGGCAGGTTTTAAACCTCTCCAGAGAAGGAGACTCCACAACCCCCTGGGCAGCCCGTTCCAATAATCCATCACCCTCACTGTGAAGAAGTTCCTTCTCATATTTATATGGAACCTCCTATGTTGCAGCTCACACCCATTGCCCCCTCATCCTATCACTGGGTGGCACTGAGAAGAGCCTGGCTCCATCCTTCTGACCACCTACCCTTCACATATTTATAGACATGAATGAGGTCACCCCTCAGTCTCCTCTTTTCAAGCTGAAGAGACCCAGCTGCCTCAGCTTTTCCCCATATGATTAAAGAATGGCTAAGGATCAAAGACAAAACCCAGCCTTAAATAAATATTTCTACTAAATGCTCAGAGTACTAAATTGCTCTTCCAACTAAAATGATGTGATACCATACCAGGAATTATGATTACTCTCAAAATTCAGAATTGCATGTGATAAAACTACTGAGTATACTCTGTAATGTCATTTTGTCATTTGTTTTTTGCTACATTATTTTTAATTTCATATTTTGTACATTTTAGTTATATATTAAGTGTATATTAAATTACACATAAATATGCAATGTAAATTTGATATAATTTTAAATATAGTAAATTACATAATTTAGTTTCTAGTATGGAAATATAACTTATAAAGATAAGGTGTGTAAAATATACAAAATTATAGTTATTTTAATATAAATTTCTAGCACAATTGTGCTTTTTAGTAAAAATATGTTAAACTTTTTATATTAGAATTTCTTATACACATGCTGAGATTCCTGTTGCTGAGTACTATCAGATAGCTTCTGCTGTAAACCAGTCACAGAGAAAATCTAAATCTAAGATTAATTTTATCAGGGCCAATACTTTATTTACAAATCATAAAGCGACATAACCACACACTTCTTATCTCCTCTTTGGGGGAAAAAGATAACGATGCCACTTGCTCATTTAAAGAATTTTCTAGATTGTCTGCTAAATCAAGTGGGTTTGCTTTCCACTTATATCTATTGCTGAGTCAAGGGTTTATTGGCTAGTCAACCCACCTGCCATGTAAAGACAGACTGGCTCATATTGCTCTGTACACAGCTGTCCAATTAGATTAGAAAGTCTTTTTAGGAGTAGGCAGGACTGTATATGATGAAACATGGCCATAAATCAATCCATTTCTTGCTCTGGCAGGGGAATTGGACTAGACATTTAAAATCTGCCTGGACACGTTCCTATGCGACTTGATTCAGGTGATCCTGCTCTGGCGGGGGGATCGGACTGGATGATCATTTGAGGTTCCGTCCAATCCCTAATGTTCTGTGATCCTTTCCATCAAGAAAATTCCGTGTAATATTGATTAAATATATGAAGATTTATGCAGAAAAGCACCCTGGATTAAAGGCAATTGAAAAAGGAATGGCATTTCTTCTAGAGACTCCTAGTACAGGAAATTGCAGGCAGCAATTGTGTGCATCACAGAATCAGCCCTGAGATCATCAAGTCCAACCAATAGCACTGCTCTACCAAGCTCACCACTAGACCATTTCCCCCAACACCACAACTAAATGACATTTAAATATCTCCAGTGATGATGACTCACCCCCCTCTCTGGCAGCCTTGACACTCAGGAGGGGTTCAGAGACTCCAGAAACACTCCTTAATGGTCTTAGAGACAATCACAAGGCATTTTCCTCTCTGTTTTTCTCTGTGATTTAATGGAGTTCAGATGTACTGGTGATAGTGGAATAGAGGGCAGGCTTTCAAACTGCACTTACTGTTAGCAAGTACAAACCAGGAGAGAGGAGATCTCTGAAGCAAAAAGCTTTTCAGTGTCTTGTGCAAAACAATCCGTACAACAGAAGCATCAGGCCATGGCCCATCTGCTGCTTTGTGTTAACAGAATCAAACAAGTTTAGGACAGTTTGAGGTTTAGTAACATTTTTGTTCTTATCTGCAAGTAGTCCAGACAAACTCGTCCACATCGATTTAATTGTTTAGTATTGCAGAAATTACTTTTCTTCCTGATTTTCACTGTAGTTTTACATTCAATAGACAGAAAGCACCCACTCACTCCCATAAGTGAAGCTCTAGGAACAGGACTCTGCATCAGGGCATGGAATGCACAAGCCCTTTCCAAAATGTGCCAGCTCATGATCCAACCTTCAACAGGGAAATCTCAAAAGGGAAATTACAAGAAGGGAAGATTGCCTTTAAGATTCATCAAGTCACAGTGTGCAGAGTATTATATACTTTCACCTCTGTATAATTTTCTTTGAGTTTATCCTTTTGGTGACACTTCAGTGTGTGTCCAGTTCAAGGCAGGGGTGAGCGATCTGGTCACTAGATAATGGGAAAAAAATCTGGTGTTTAATTGGATTATTTTATTTTTCTAAAATATCTACCACAGCTTCAGGCATCCTCAAATAATCTGTGAATTTGCTGCAACTTCAGACTGTAATTTTAACAGAAATGGAAACAACATTGTAAATGTTCTTTCGTGTTTTACGTTTTCTGTGCAGCCAATGCTGTTTCTTTCTGACTCAGAACTGTCAGCATCTGTTTTTTTAAGGATTCTATGACCTAAAATTTTAATTTCTGGTTAAAGAAACAAGCAAAACAATGCAGACTTCTTCCCTTGAAAAAGCTTTTTTTTTTAGGTTAGTGAATCTTAGGTTTTGGCATGTTTTTTCCATGGTTCCATCAGCAAAGTGAGAAATCCATCAGCAGCTTGAACAGTTTTGGCTTTGTGTTCACCTGTCATCCTAGGGATGTGATGATTTCCTTTGTCTGCATTAATAGTGATAAAGATTCCTCAGTGCAAAAATATTCGCTGATTACAACGTGTGTTACCTCATGGTTTTCAGATTAGGTTGGCATTTTTGCACATCTATAATTGAGGGTAGCATTTGTCCTGCAGATATTCATTACCATAACGTGATAGAAGACAAGAACTCTGTTTGCCTCAGAATGCAGTCAGAACAAGTACAAGTCACAATTACAACAATAAATCTTTGTGTTTGTAGGTTAGAAAAGTAAAGGCTGCAATCGTGAGAACTTAAACCATTTTAAAATCATTTTACACACTGTCTTTTCTACAGACATTCATTTCTTCCTTTTAGCCAGAGGGAAAGAAGGAAGAGGGAATGGGTAAACAGCCTGAATCTGTTTTGTAAGAGATCATGTCAGTTGTTATTAGCTGCTATATTATGTTTCATTGGGGTGGTTGAAGGCAAATAGAAGGTCAAAATTCTTATTTGGTTTTCTTATCTTTGAAAGAAGATGCAGTTAAAATATTTCAGCTGACTTCAGTAATTTTAAATGCTTTTTATTAGCATCACTCACCATTTAATGCAGGATTTTTAGAAATGACAAGCTTTAGGGAGGAACATATGGATGCGGGGCCATTGTGGGAGGGAGCCTCTTTGATAGTATAAAATGATCAGGTCTGTCAAAGCTAACATGAAGAACACAAGCTGATTCTCTCTTCACCCTGTGAACATAAGAAAGTGGTTATGATACAAGTCAACAAACTTTGGGAAGGTATCTAATTCATAGGGGTTTTTTCCATTAATGGACTTAAAAGAGCTTGCTTTTTTGATTTAATGGATTGAGCAGAAGTTACCCAAGGTAAAGGATAGGTAATGTCAAAGTCAGTGAAAGAACCTGACTCGCCTGGCAGCTAGCTCGAGGCTCTTTTCAGCAGGCAGTGTGTTGTCTAAGCTATTTTACAATCTCAACTGTAATGAAAATATGTGGCTCATCTCCTGCAATGTTGAAGTTACAGTTAGAGGCTTGTGTATTTTTCCCAAGATATATATATGTGCTCTGTATTACTTATACACCACAGGTAATAATTGTGAAAACTGTTTTCAGTAGTGTCAGCTCAGTCTATTCCACCCTACACTAGCATCTTCCTTCACAGAGATGGATGTTGTGCCCCACAGAGCAGTTGTACCCAGCCGTGCTATTGCATTAAGTAAATGCTTGTCTTTGTCCATTCAGTGATGGATGATACCATAGGTTCTGCCAACAGATATCATTTTCACAGCAGTAATGGCACAAATATGGAAACTCAGCACTATGCAGATGTGAAAAAAACCTGCCTATCCTCACAGTCAAATGGGAAGATGCACAAAAGCAGCTTGATGTGATAGTGTTTGGTAGATGATAAGCTCTCATGGTATGGCAAGAGAGACAAGCAAAATCCCATGCAGAAAGAGAGGGCTCTGAAATTCCATGTTCCAAAATAACCTGGGTTTGATAAAACATACAGGACACATCCTTTCACCCCACCTCGCTTTGAGGAAAGAGAGATCAGTGCTTTGCTCCTATCCATGTGTAGGAAAGGTTGATGGGTGAGTGTATTATTTGAAGTAACTCTTCAAGAACACAGAATGTGTCTGTGGACACTTTGCTCCGTTTCAGTAAAAAGAAATATTTTTGCTGTAGTTCCTATCAAATAAAATCTGACATCTAGAAAGCCATACTCACTTGGAAGACCCTAAAGAGGGATCTCCTGAATCATCAGCTCGCAATTGCCCCAACGGTTCAAATGCTAAAACCAGATTTCCTGCTTTCAGGAAGTCAGCAATCGCTTGTGGTTGCCGCACAATAATATTTCCGATCACTATTTTGATTAGTAAAGTCCATTCAGAACTAATGCAACAGTCCTACTTGGTATACAGCATGCCAGGTACTGAGAACTGAGTTAATCTTAAAACCTATTTATCAGTGGGGTATCTGTGCCGCATTTACATATGATAGAGTTTCCCCCTAGGATTCCAAATTTATTCTAAGAATTTTAAAAATTTATCTTTAATTAATCTCGAAGGCCTGGGAGGACAGGAAAACTTACAAATTTTTGAGCCAGTCTATGTTTATTGAGCTCTACTAGTCATAACTATGTTCTAGAGGCATTCACTTAGTGCAGATAGCTTTTGGAAGGCAGAGGGATACATATGAGTCAATACATTGTCTATAAATATAGCAGTTGTCCTTGGAAATATCCACCTGTACAATTACTGTATGGATGGCTCTTCAAATAGTCAGGTCCTGAACAGTTATTCCAGTGAGTTAATCTGACAGTGAAGAGGTACAACACAGGCATAATGAACATACAAGTAGCTGTGACACTCCAAAGTGCCACTTGATTAGTATGTGTTTAACATGCCAGAAATGAGACAAATCAGGTGTATGTGAACAAACTCTGAGACAGAGAGGAAAAGGTAAAAAGCACACTAAGTGGTAGTGAGGCCCGTTCAACAAAGAATGGCTGGAGTTGGGAGCAGCTGGGAGGGTTACTTCTGCAGGAAAGCCCAAAGTATTCAGACCTGTTTTATTTCAGCCTGGCAAAAATGGCACTTGTTTTTGCTGAAGACAATCTCCAAAGATGCAGATTTGTAAATATGGAAGACATCTGCAGTTTCACTGCGGTGTTGTAAAATCATGTATAAAATACCCGGTTTCTTGGAGGAGATTTATTACGAAAATGGGCCATCAAAACGTTTAAGTATTGGTGGATGCACTGTATTAGGCTTTCTATAAATCAGCAATTGACATGCTGCTGTCTTACACCAATCAAAGCAAGACAAATCATAACATTTTGTTATAACCAATAGGAGGTTCCACATAAGTATGAGAAGGATCTTCTTCACCGTGAGGGTGACAGAGAACTGGAATGGACTACCCAGGGAGTTTGTGAAGTTTCTTTCTCTTTAGACATTTAAATCTTGCCTGGAAATGTTCTTGTGAAGTTTGATCTAGGGGATCCTGATGTGGTGGGGGGATTGTACTGGGTGATCTTTCACAGTCTCTTCCAATCCCTAATTTTCTGTGATTTCAACGACTTTGTTCCTACTTAGACAAACTAAACCTGTTCCATGGGTTTGTACTCTTGAATTGGAGAGGATTCATAGAGGTCTAGTTTCGTCTAGTAGAAGTCGTTTATGTAGTTTAAGACACTTTGCACAGGATACTGACCTTGTTCACCATGCAAGATGGATCAGTGTGTTAAAAAAAGGCAGTCTGGTTTGCATATGAATTGTTTAATTTGCTGAGGAAAATGAGATTGTGATGGAGAGTTGGTTGAGGAAAGGGAATGAAAGATAAGATTTCGTGGCTAAAGGGTCTGAATATCATCCTGCAGAATTCTTCTCATTTTTGATAAAAAATATCTGCATGAATTGAAGCGACCTCTCATCAGTAGTCATTAACTGCTCGTTCATGGCACTCTGGGCTTGACCTGAGATCATGGGGTCTGCTCTGAAGAAGTGTTTGGCTTTCATGGATCTGACGCAAGAGTGCTTTGCACATTTGAAGTGCTCTGTGGTACATGCTGGAAAATCAGATTCTGTGCCCTCAGCTTGGACTCTTAAAAATCTATGAGTGCACTTGACCTCTTTATCTCTGTCTAGTACCTATAAAACAGAAAATTGCACCATCTTTTCATATAACTAGAGTGTTACAAAGATTAAATAATTTTTGTGAAGCACTTTATTACTATTTGGGCATCATAGAGACGCTCATGAGAAAATTAATCATCCTGTCTTCTTCACTACATAAATCCTATGGCTACACATTTGACAATGAGAATAAAATTTACTGAACAGCTAGTTTTCTAATTTCTCTGCTCTTCTTCTTTCCTCAATCACTCTGCTTTTTTTTCCCCCTTTCCCGCTATCGCCAAAGATTTATCTTTTACACTTGCCAGAGACTCCCGGCGATAACTATCTTCTAGCTCTCCAAAATTCATCTCTTTATTCCCTCCCTGAAATGTTGTCACATTTTTCTCTTCCTTCACTGCTTGTTTAAAGCACCCTCCCAAAAGTAAACTACAAAAACCTGCGGAACACTTACCCATTGATGTCTTATTCCACCTCTAAACATTTCATTTATTGTTTATTGGTCACCAATTTTTTAATTGGCTGCAAAGCAGAACAAATAATAATTCAGTGTGTGTAACCTGGTGCAATAAATCCTGATCTTGATCACAGCCTTTTGCTGATGCTATAGGTATAAAATGCTACTAATACTGTGGCTGGCTCATATTTTAGTACTAGAATCTTGCACCACATACAGCTTAGTTAACCGTGGCCTCATCCATCCCAATGTGTGGTGATTAAGAGATGAAAAGGACAGATCTGAGAATACTGCTGTGTGTTTTCTTATTTTACAGTAAGTGAAACAAATGCAGATTTTAGGAGGTGCCTAGAAGACCATTTTGAGGATTTTAAATTTTATGATTTGCTTAAAAATCTATCACACAATAAATATTTTGGGAACCGTCTGCCAGCATCGTTCCTCTTTATAAATTCTGTGCAAGTACTTGCCATTTTTATTGAGAAATAGTCCTGCAGCCGAAAATGCATCCTGAAATATCAATCTGACACACTAGCTTTGGTTAATAACTTCTTTTAGATAGAAAAGTTACCTATGCCATGCTAAAATGGATTTTTTAGCTTGTAGGGTCAGAAATACAGATTACACAGCTCTCTGGGTTGAGCAGAGGTAGCAAAGTACATGAACTGAGAACCAGATTCGTAAAAAAGGTCTAGAATCTCTTTGATGAGAGGTTTCTATATTTCCCAAGGAAATAATTATTTCATGGCACAGCTACAGCTGTCTTATCTTTCATCAACACAGATTTGAATTTTTCAGGAAACCTCAGAAATAAATTTAACAGCAAGATAAAACAGGGAGCAAAAGATCACCAAAGAAGGCATTGATGTTTTATGCATGTTTAACTTTGGGCAACTCAATTTGCCCTGATTTTAAAAGTGAAACAACCTCTTTTAATGGAAATATGCCATATTAGATTAGCTGATTTGTAGGGGTTCTTAAACAAAATACATCACGAGTGTTAAAGCATGAAAGGTTTTTACCTATATTGTGGCTAACGGTAAGGAAATAGGTTGGAGAATTGAATTTTGCCGTGAATCTTTAAAAGTGCTAAATCAACTTCAAATTTCAAGACAACTCTTTTTTGACGTTTGTTAACAATGCCCAGCGTGTTGTCAATGGCTACTACTTAATCACTCGTAAGTACATAGGCAAAGGAGACGGTCCCCAGCAAGCCTCCCTTGATCCAGCTATGAGTCGGCAGCACCCAGGAAATGATTAGATATTAGTTGGCATTGAGGGCTGTGGACCACCACAGAGGCCAAGGTCAATCAAGGTGATTCCTGAGGGAAGGCAGATGCAGGGTGGGCTCTCTCCTTTCCTCCCCATCTTTCTTCTCTTACCGCTGGCATTTCATGCTGCACTGTCACCTTCCACAAAAGAAAGGAGGTGAATGCATCTGCTTTTGGCACCATGCTTTTGGGATTAGGACTGCAGTTGATTTAGCTTATTCTGTAGAATTCTTGTTTTAACAGACACCTGTTTCACATCCTTAACTCTCCTCTGGCAGACTTTACTGCTTGCACGTATTTTCTTCTTCCCTACTTGTGCAACTATATTGGAGATGTCTGTTCCTCCATCATTGGGAGCGATGGCTACTTTCTTCACAGTTTCTAAGAAGGCTAAGCTTAAAAATTATTAGTCATATCACGAAATGCTTGGAAATGGTGCCAGTCATGCTTAGCTTACTTTTGAATGGGTTTGAATGGGTTCAAAGCAAGCAAAACTAAACATGGGCCAAATTGATCTCTGTTTTGTCTACACTTGAGGAGTAAGGAACCTCCCTTTTCTCAGATTGGTTTCTGGCTTTTCATATCTTGTCCACTAACCTTATTCTTCCTTCATTTTTTCATGGTTAACATTTAGTATATTTAGACAATGCCATCACACAAGTACCTAAAATATTTCTTGACCTTCCTTTCAGCTGACACCCACTCTTCACATATTCATAAACATTAATGAGGTCACCCCTCAGTCTCCTCCTCTCCAAGCTAAAGACACCCAGCTCCCTCAGCCTTTCCTCATCAGAGAGGTGTTCTACTCCCTTCATCATCTTCGTTGCTCTGTGCTGGACTCTCTCCAGCAGCTCCTTGAGCTTCTTGAACTGAGGGGCCCACAACTCAATACGATGCTCCAGATGTGATCTCACTAGTGCAGAGCAGAGGGGGAGAAGAACCTCTCTCCATCTGCTAACCACCCCATCTTCTGATCAACCCCAGGATGCTGTTGGCCTTCGTGGCCACAAAGGCACACTGCTGGCTCATAGTCATCCCACTGTCCACCAGGACTCCCAGGTCCCTTTCTCCTACACTGCTCTCCAACAGATCTGTCCCCAACCTATACTGGTACCTGGGGTTGTTCTTGCCCAGATACGATTTTATTTTCCTGTAGTTAACTACTGAAATGTCTCTTAATCCTGACATGCCTAGAAATACTCCTAACAGTAAGTAGAACTTTCCTAACTAGACTCTTCCATTAAAGTCAAACCCACATGCCTTTTAAGACAAGAGGGCTGTAACGTAATTGCTGCTTCCTCCTACCCCCAAAGCAGTGAAAACCTTTCAAAATCAAATCACCACCAGTGATTTCAATGATGGTTATGGAGTTTCTTTAAAATGTGAGTTTGTGTTCAAAGATAAGATTGTAGCTTCATATTATGAGAAATGATTGAGCCTGTCACCTAAGTCAGAAATTTTTTGGGGAAAAGAAAGAGGATAGGTATTCTTGCTTTCACATGCACTAAAAATACTTTCAGGGAAGAATCTGTCACTATATTTCAGTTCCTCTCTTTTGATGCCTGCCAGGACCTATGAAGTACTTCTTACAGTAACTATAAAGAAAAAATAATGCAGGAATTATTAAAAGCAAAATAAAAAGTTTAGTAATAGATACAATGATTTTTAAAAGCAGATTTTTTTTAAAAAAATGATTCATTCAGTCACAGAAATAGATTTCAGGGCTGATGGATTTTCATATCTAACTTAAACCAGTGAATGAACCCCTCAGTGTTGGTTCCTGTCCAGAAGAAGCCTAAAACCTTCAGAAAATCTGAAGCTAAATATTATTCAATATATGTCTGAAACGGCGCTCCATTGCAATAGCTGGGCAACGTGTTGGATTTTCAGTCTTTAAAGCATGTTGCTGCAAATTAGGTTAATTTCCAAACAAAATAATCCAGATAACATCACAACGGCATCAAAACCCCTTGCCTTTTGAAAAACATCCAGTGGACACTTTGATAACTGCAAAAAGTCACCATGTCTTTACTCAAAATCCATTTGTCAAAAGCCCTTTTACTCAAAAGCCCTTTTCCCAGTGCCAACAAATCACACTTTCTAAAGATGATAATTTCAACACTGCTAGAAACCTCTTGGCTTCTTTATGCCAGTGATTTTTAGAATGGAAGTACCACTCCCTGTCTTTGTGATCCTGGCAACTCACAGTAATGTACAGCACGTGAAGAACAATGTTATGTGCTGTTTCAAATTAATATGCAATTATTGTTCAAATTAATGAGAAGCATCACCCACAACTCAGTTCCTCTCTGGTAGAACTGGGGCAATTTTAGCTAATTGATTTTGTACTTTTCTGTGTACCCGGGCAGGTGGCTACTTGGGGCCACTCACCCCATGTAATCTGTGTTTCAGCTTCTCTATATCATAGTAGCCTGGTTATCAGTAAACAGTATTAATTATTACTTATTATTTCAAGGGAAGAAAACCAGAAAAAACTGTCATCAAATTAGTTATTTGAAAAGCAGTTATGGAAATTGCAGATAAACCTTGATGAAAATAAATGGTATCGGAAGTTCAACTCAGCTGCCATTATTTTGTTTTATTGAAAAAAACAAGAAGTACAGGGAAATTTTCTTCCTCCATGGTGACGTCATTACTCTTCTGGGCTATAAACAGGTTGTCACAGCAGACAGAGCACATTTGTCTGAGTTGCCAGAGGATAACTTTGTCTACAGCGAAACGCAGAATTTTTCTCAGCAGCCTTGAATCAAACAAATGCTTGGATTGATCCAAAACCTCTTCCTCTCTGTCTCTCTGAAAGCAGGATCACAAAAGACACTTTTCTTTGATGGAAGGGACTTTTTTATCCTATATAGTGGTCAGGAATATTTTATTGCATTTAGATACAAATAATTTCCAGGCCTTAAAAAGCAGAGTAATATCTAAAGAGCAAAAGCAATGGGATTGATATTTTTTATTTTGTGATGTCTGAGATTAATATGAAGCACAGATTAGTAACTCCATAGCTAATTACACTCCATAGGTAAATAGTATTTGCTAGCATTCTGCAACGTGCAGCGTGGAAACTGGAACATCAGTATGACTTCAAAACCTCTTAAGTGCTTGTCCTCAAACCAAGGCTTAATTGCTTTAGAGCAAGCTCGCACACAATGTGTGTGTTCCAACTCTCTTTAAGGCAGAATGATCCTAGAGCTAAGGATCTCTTTAAGGCAGAATGATACTGACAGCCCAGGAGACTGAAGAACACTATTTGGCTATAAACCGTAGTGAACACACAGAGAGCCTCCTCAAGCACGACTCAGATCCTCCCATCAAGCTACCTCTCCTCCAAGTGGCGAGCACCACTTCTAAAGATGAGGGGTTCTCTCTCCTGCCTTAGACTTCAACCTTGGCTGCAGGAATCTCTGGCAGCTGATTGTCTGCCGTAGTGACAGTCCTCTGGAAAAAGTGTCGATGCCTGAAGAACAGTGGTGATTGCTGGGATTCCTTAGGAACACCTGCTAGCCTGGCTTTTGGTTTTGGTTTCTAATTGATGTGATAAAGTTGTTTGGGAAATTTTGCGTTTCAGTACATTGATGTCTGCATATCAATACGCTGATCCTGAAGACTTCTGTGTATTGATGTCTTCTTCACAGATCTTTCCATAGGCTGACAGAATTGGAAGAGACCTTTTTGATCAAGACCATCCATCAACGTAACACTGCCTCAACTGAACCATGGCCATCAGCACCACCTCTCCAAGTCTTTTACACACGTCAGGAATGATGACTGCAGCACTGCCCAAGCAGACTGTTCCAATGCTTGGCCACCTTTTCAGTGAATAAATTGTTCTTAATACTCAACATAGACCTCCCCTGCCACAACTTAGGGTTATTTACTCTTACCCTGTCATTAGTTTTTTCTCTTATCTTATATTAGTTACTTGGGAGAAGGGACCAACCCCCAAATAGTTCTAGAAAACAGCCAAGTCTCTCCTCACCTTGAATGAGTCTCTTTCACCAGCATCATTGCCCTTCTTTGGACATGCTCCAGCACCTCAGTAACTGCTTGGTAGTGAGTGGCTCAAAACTGACCCCGAGTACGAGAGGTGCAGCTGCACCAGGGCGGAGTACAAGGGGACAGTCACTTCCCCAGACATGTTGGCCACACTATTCCTGATACAAGCCAGGGTGCCACTGGCCATCTTGGCCAGTCACAAAAATTCGCTCAGGTTGCAATAACTTCCCAAAGCCTCAACCCCGCTCAAATCTAAACCACAGCAATACTACAAAGGATTAGTAAGAACTCCCCACTATGATATTGCTGCCCTCAATTTCAATGAAATAGAAGGTTTTACATTCTCGGACGTAATGAACATGAGCTGATGAGAAACTGATGTACAACTTCATCGTGTCTTTACCACCTGCATGTAAATAAGGTTAAATTACATCTTTAGTCGTTTGGGGAAGAATGCCTCAAAAGAATTCCACCTCAGGACTGGAACTATACAGGCAGTCCTTGAGAATTTGCAGTCATGTCTTATCCTGTGTAAGTGACAAATATTATAACTGAAGATTGTCTAGATTTACTGGCAGAACTGGGGTCCTCAAACCCCGGCCCGTGGGCCGGATACAGCCCCCCATGGTCTCCAGTGTGGCCCACCGGTGTTTACCCCCCGTCCTGGCCCTGCTGGGGGTTGGGGGAAGGAAACCGAGCAGCCGCAGATGACTTCCTGCTGACTGCTTGGCCGGGCTGAGGCGGGCAGCTCCCCTGTCTCTCCCTCCCGTTCCCAGGCAGGACAAACCAGGCAGTACAACCTATAGCCCACCCCCTGACACTGTCTGAGGGACAGTGAACTGGCCCCCTGTTTAAAAAGTTTGAGGACCCCTGCAGTAGAATGTTTGAAATATGTACCAAGCTGTACATTCAGAACAAGTTTCCAAAAAGAGGGTAAAAAATCCTCTTCAACTCCTTCCAGTAAGTATTTCTTACCTTTAAATAGCAGTTTGTCTAGGTGGTTTATTTCCCCCAGTCCCACAGGCACTGCTTGCTCTGAACCTCCAACTGCCTGCTTGCAACAGACCACTGAGCCCCGTGTGTGGCTGCTGAAGTATTTCAATCTGCTTTAGGATTAACCTGTTCCTCTAATGACACATCACCTACTGTATGTTGGCTGGAGGAGGCTATTAACTAATTTTCAATTTGTTTGTGGACAGACCTCCATTTATAAAACAAACAAGCAAATCACTTCAAACAGAGGCGACACTCAAAGATAAGTGGTATATTTCTTCAGCAGATACCCAATGACCTTTCAAGATGAAAGGATAATAGACAACACAGAAAAGGAAGGAAAAAAAGCCCTCTGTGCTGTTTGCAAAGTTGAGAGGTCACTTGGCTACAGAGAGAGAAGGATACAATGGAGGCTGCAGAGGCAAACATGGCTGTTTGTTTAGGCTTTTTTCTTTTGAGCCTCACTATTCACCACTGGCTTCTTCCTTTAACAAGAGCCTCTGTTCCCCCGACTGAGGGTATGTTCTGTTTATTGTGTGGCTGAGGCTACGCTTCTGTGTCGCCTGTCCATCGGCGCTCCTCTTTGGAGAGACAGCAATTGGTCAAACCCAAAAGCAAAATGGCACGCTTGTGCCATTCAGCTGTCTGGTGATCATATGACAGGGCTGAGAGAATCTGGTGGGGGTCTCACCGGACAAAGTAAGACATTATTCACAGTGAAATCCTGTGGCTGTGTGCACTTCTGTCCACACATACAATCAGGGTCTTTGTCCCGTTGTGGATCCTGGGAGCCAGATTGCTTCTCCGGTTGAGAAAACTCAAAGCAATTTCCCACACTTGTAGCATCCCTTGGCCTTAAGGATTGTTCTGTCCCCTGGGCACACAACAATGTTTAGAGAAAAATAGAAAATTAAAAACTAATTCCCTTTTTATTTCACCAATTTCAGAAGTGGACATGACTGTACTCCTGAAAGTGGACATAGCAAAGTGCATCTGCACCAGCAGAACCTGAGTCTTAACTACACAGAATTTCTGCTCAGCTTTTTCCCAGGCTGAGCTTTGCTCAAAACTTTCCATAATGCTTCTCTTGAAAGAAATCAGTGTTTGCCAGCAAAAAGGGATGGAGACACAACTTACCTCCTACACATTTTATCTCCTTGTGCTTTCACTCTCGCCTCTACGCACATAAACACTCATGTAGCTACCAAATTAACTAATCACTCCAGCGTAGGGTGAGACACAACCCCTGGGGACTGCTGAAATATGTTACATTTTAAAGACTAGTCATTGTAGAGATAAATGCTAAACTGACCACCATTTGCAATGGTGGAGGTCAGCATTCCAAAGTCATCTTGAGAAGTGGTGGATTCCTCCACTTTAGACTGTTTTAAAGATCAGCTTTACAGGGTGATGGGCCTTCTAATTCCAACTGTATTTCTTTAATATAATGTGTAAGACCCCATGATCCTTGGGGTCCCTTCCAACCTGGTCTACTCTGATACAGTGAAATTATCTTTTTTGCATTTAAAAAAAAAGTATCTGAAAGAATCAAAAAGCTGAAGAAGCAGGGTTTGGCTTTAACATTAGGTTTTACACTGGACCAACAAGTTTTCTTCTGTCTTCCAACTCCCCTAAAATTTATTTTTGATTTTAATTGCTTTTTTGAATTTTTATTGCACTGTTTTTGCAAATTTGAACTAAATCTCTGCTTTCCAAAAAGTTGTCTCCAGGTTTGGGCTTTATTTTGCTATGAGGTTCAATATCACAGTATCACAGTAATGATAAGGTCGGAAAAGACCTTAAAGATCATCCAGTCCAACCTAAATCCAAAAATACCCAGTAATCCTAACATCTAACATCTAGATCACGCCACTCAGAACCTCATCCAGCCTAACCTTGAACACCTCCAGGGATGGTGACTCAACCACCTCTGTGGG
The DNA here is from genome assembly GCA_013400115.1 of Rhinopomastus cyanomelas. Taxonomy (NCBI): domain Eukaryota; kingdom Metazoa; phylum Chordata; class Aves; order Bucerotiformes; family Rhinopomastidae; genus Rhinopomastus; species Rhinopomastus cyanomelas. Next base: position 704,351 of record VXBP01003383.1, on the reverse strand, counting down.
CGAGGTGTAGAGGGAATTGTACTGGGATGATATGAAGGCTAGGTTGTCTATTTAGCAGGAGATAAGCTCTGTTTAGACTGTTGAAACAAAAGCTGAGAAAGAATAGAAGCTACTTTATAAATATATCATCAGGGTAAACATCAGGAGAGAAATCAGTCATTTAAGTGTTGTCAGAGAAACAAATAGACATGAACAGCTGGAAACAAATTTAGCAGGAAATCAGGAGGAAAGTCCCAATTCTTAGAGCAGCCAGATTCTGGAATAGAGGCTTCCAGTAGGAAAAGATTGGGTAAAACCTCTAAATAATAGTAGTGGAGGTAGATGTTATTAACTAATGAGCTTTATGAAAGCTGAGAAAGTATATTAAAGAATTTCAAATACTTATTCAAGCCTTGGGTTCTTGGGATATTTTAATGCCTCTATCTATCTATCTATCTATCTATCTATCTATCTATCTATCTATCTATCCATCCATCCATCCATCCATCTATCTATCTACCTGTGTATCTATCAATCATCACCTTAAGTGAAAGCACTAACTAGACTTTCAGAAGAATGTTAAAGGCATTAGATGTGGAAAGTAAGTTACTGTGGTCTTTGATTTTGGCCTTTGAAAATCACACTGCTGAAATGGATCACTACAGATACAGTTAAGGATGGCTTTGCCTTGCTTTTGGAAAATTCACTCTTCCACTGGTAGACAAACAATTCAGGGAGATCCCAGCATAGTGACTAAAAGGTAAGTAAAATGCATTTGACAGTCCCTCCCACCCCATGACAGTTCGTGATCTTGAAGGTCTTTTCCAACCTTGATGATTTTATCATTCTGTGATGCAGTCCAGTGCTTCAACTCTGTGAAGCAGCTGTAGCTATGGCCTGCACTCAGTTTTACTGTAAAATACATTGTGAACTGTGTGAGAGCTCTTGTTCTGAAAATATGCAAGATACAGAATGAAGAAAAAAACAAAAGCAGGGAGGAAATTTCAGAGGGGCTGCTATTAACTAGATCAAGGAATAAAGAGAAAATAACAACAGGAAACAATATGAAATGCTGAGAGAAAAAAAGAAGTGGAGACCTGAAAGGCAGAACTCAGAAGGAACAAGAGTTTGAAGGCTGATGCCCCATCCTTTACCTAGAGGGTTTCTGGGCAGCTGAAACTCACCTTCTGCACCCTAAAGATTGGTCTAGCAACTCATTAGCCCCAGGTGTTAGCCAACATACCCATGTCACAAGCACATTAACGTACAAATAATTGCTGGTAAGCTCTACCCAGGTTGATAAAAGGCCTAAAACCGACCTGTTGGAGAGTAGTGTAGGAGAGAGGGATCTGGGGGTCCTGGTGGACAGCAGGATGACCATGAGCCAGCAGTGTGCTCTTGTGGCCAAGAGGGCCAACAGCATCCTGGGGTGGATCAGAAGGGGCGTGTTTAGCAGATCAAGAGAGGTTCTTCTCCCCCTCTACTCTGCCCTGGTGAGACCACATCTGCAGTATTGTGTCCAGTTGCGGGCTCCTCAGTTCAAGAGGGATGTGGGGCTGCTGGAGAGAGTTCATCACAGGGCAAAGAAGATGATGAAGGAGGTGGATCACCTCCCTTATGAGGAGAGGCTGAGGGAGCTGGGTCTCTTTAGCTTGGAGAAGAGGAGACTGAGGGGTAACCTCATTAATGTCTACAAATATTTGAGGGGTGGGTGTCAGGAGGATGGCACTGGGCTGTTCTCGGTGTCATGTAGTGATAGGACAAGGGGCAATGGTTGTAAGCTGGAACATAGGAGGTTCCACATCAACCTGAGAAGGAGCACTAGAACAGGCTGCCCAGGGTGGTGGTGGAGTCTCCTTCACTGGAGATGTTTAAGACCCACCTGGATGTGTTCCTGTGTGACTTGTTCTAGGTGATCCTGCTGTTGCAGGGGGATTAGACTAGATGATCTTTCGAGGTCCCTTCCAATCCCCAATGATTCTATGATTTTGTGATTCTATGATAATTCAGCAGAGGAGGAAGGATTACATTATATGAACAGTAATTCAGAAAACCATCTTAGGATTCAGAAGACCAAGATATCCATTGACAAACTGTTTGGTCTTTCTAGACCCACTTCCTTTTTAAAATGCTCAAACTCTTACCACTACTTAAAAGTTGACAAGACACTTAAGTTTCAAAGCTTTGTGTCCACAAAGTCACCTTGACTACAGAGTGGGAGGATTCGGTCGACTGTGACTGTAGAGAATCCGAAGGATTTTACTTCCACCACAGGCCATGTCATGGCCTTCCAACATATCCTTAAGTGTCAAAAATGTCTTCTGTCAGATTGAATTGGGTCCTTGCTCCTCAATATAATTTGCATTGATGAGGCAGATGAGCACATTTATATCTAACTGGCATCAGAGCTGAACTGCAAATTTTGCCTTTTTCATGGCAATGCTGTAAGGAAGTGTCTGTAATAACTAATAAGATTGCATGACATTGAGCAATTTGGCTGGAGACTAACTTACGTGGTTGCTAAGAGAAGTAGCTAATAAATATGATTTGAATAAAAATGCTAATGAAATCGAGCTGGATGCTTGTTGTGCCATTTAACACTACTGCATACACAGCAGTTAATTATTTGAAGGATTCTCTTTACTGTCACTGAAGTCCATACCTGTTTCTGCTGCAGTCAGGTAAATAGAACACCGAATCACAGAGTCATCGAACCATCAAGGTTGGAAAAGTCCTTCAAGTCCAACCATCTGCCTTACAACATGGCAGGAAACAATGAACAAATGGTATGTGCAAGGCAGCATTCAGCTGGAAACCATCCACCTGAGCAATTAATTGAAGGTGTGTGGAAAAAGACAACGAATCTCAGCAGTTGTGTCAAACAGCAGAAAGGCAGTAAGAACACCGTTGTCTTGGCTTGTTGTCCTTTTGTGAGAAACACGAGGACAAGTCAAGGATATGTTTTCAAACCAGCCAGGAAGTGGCTGTGAGATGAAAACCTTTTATTTTTACCTTCTATTAATACAACAGCATCTGCAGTAAGGACATTGTCTAGCATGCAACACTCTTCCCATTATTCTCGAGGTTTTCAGTGTATTCATAGATTCATGGACTATTCCTATTCAGCTTTTAGTTAAAGCTCATTGCTGCTTCGCAATCAGTGTTTGCTGATTGCAAAACTGAAAACTTAAAAAGGATTTAACTGGAGTTACAAGAAAAAGAGGGCCATTTTGGTACAAGGCATTTACAGGTGTGTGACGTGCGGTGCTCATTTAGCTTAGCCCACTGGGGTAGCCTAGTGAAGGAACATTAATTTCTGTAGGCAGCTAACCTAGTCATAGAATGGCTTAGGTTGGAAGAGTCTTCAGAGACCATGTAGTTCCAACCCCTCTGTCACAGGCAGGAACACCTCTCACTAGACCAAAACTCAGTATTTTGAGTTTGACCTCTGTTTCTATTTTAAAGTATCCTGTCCAGCCTTGTAAGACTTCTTTGGTGGGATATTAGTGGGGAAACAACTTCTGTCTTAAGTCTCTGAACTGAAACAAACTGACACTCCAGGAGACATAGAGAAGGGTCTAAATTACCCGGCCACTGTGCCGAAACTATTTTCAGCAAACAAACAAATCAAAGATCTCTTTCAAGCCTAGGAGCTCAAACCACATTGGGAAGTGCCCAATATAGCTAGCTTCAAATATTGAGAGTAAATGTCAACAGCTTCAGTACGGGCTTTATCAGAGAGTGAAGGAAACACTGTTTGTGGTTGTTTTTTTCCACCAAATAAAAGCTCCCAGTCCAAACTACTGTGAGATTTTTAAGATTAAATGAATGTTCTCTGAGAACCCTTGAAAACATTTGGAATGCAGGAAGCTTCCCCAGTACCATATGAACTCATTCTGAGGCCAGCATATTTACCAGAATGGCATAATGGATTTGTTCTTTAATCTTCTCTTTGAAATATTACAGTCATAGAGCAAGTGGAAATAGTATAATATCTCTTTGCAGCCTAGCAGTGTATGACTAAGCAAAGCTTACAATCTGAACTGCTGTTCAGCAGTTTTAATGTTATTCAGAAGTAAATAAGGGTCCAATCCAGAATGATTCACTCATTTCACAGGCATAATGAATGCCTAAATAGTTCAATGAGCTCCAGTGGATATGATTTCCACTGATACCTCTCACTAAAATAATGTGCTTAACATAAAATAAATTCTATTCAGAGCAGTATGGCCCCATAAATTCCAGAAGACTGTATGCAAATTCTGAAGCTAGATTTGAAATACAGATTTCTCCTTCTGAACTTGTTCAGACACACAGTGGAGCTTCTGGAAACTGAAGTAAAAAACCAGCTTTTTGAAGAAATGTATTTGAACGCTCCTGACCTAGAAACAAAGAATAGGTGAGAAGAGAAGCTTCAGTGGGGTATGATTTGATTTAGGAAGTAGAAATGAGATGTAAATGGTGCTCACTGTACTTGAATCCAAGGATACCTGCACTGTTCTGTTGCGAATGTGGATTGACTGCTAATGACTTTTCCATTCCCACAAATGTGCCAACAGGGAAGAATTAAAACCTATCAAGATGCACGCGGTAAGGCCAGTGGCTTCTCTGCACAGAAACTCTCAGTGAAAATTCTCAATTTCCTAGGCAGATTGTTGACATTTAAGTGCAAGGTAGAGTTCACATAAGTGCATGGAATTTATCTAATAAGATTAGATAACTTCTCAAAGCTGATATAATCAGTAAAGGAAATATAGCCTTAATTGCAAAAGGAGAGAGATGGGCATCTCCAGGGGGTTACAGATCTTATCCTAAAATAAAAATACTTAAATGGAATAACTAGACATCTGGAGATATCCACTTCTTTTCATAATTTACTGTCCTGGCTGACGTAATGGTTCTGGAAGATATCTTCTATGTATCATGTGTTTAATTATGTGAGTAAACCCTTTAGATGAAGACACCTAATTAGCACATTAGAGTGATACTGTGGCTACATATCACTGTGCATCTGATAAACCCTATTTTCTTTCATTTCTAGGAAGATGCTTGAGATGACCCAAAGCTGAAGTGGAAATACTGAGCCACTTGTAAATACAGAAGTAGTTAATAACTTTAATAACCTTTTCGGTTATTGCTCAGGAAAACAAGTATTTGATCCGAGATAAGAAGCTAAAAATCTAAACTAAGGATTACTTCAGCTTACTAAAAACAGAAGAAGAATTAACAAAAAAACCCCAAAAATCTGGTATCTGTTTTGAATGTGGAGGTGTGCATGTTTGGCTAGATATGAGACCTAAATATGACTCTTATTTATCACAGTATCACAGTACATTAGGGATTGGAAGGGGCCTTGAAAGATCATCTAGTCCAGTCCTTCTGCCATACCAGGATCACCTAGACCAAGCTGCACATGAACCAGGCAGGTTTTAGACATCTCCAGAGAAGGAAAGTCCACAACTCCCCTGGACAGCCCTTTCCAGTGCTCTGTCACACTCACTGTGAAGAAGTTCCTTTGCATACTGAGGTGGAACCTCCTATGTTCCAGCTTACACTCATTGTCCCTTGTTCTATCATTATATGACATGGAAAGAGCAACTCCACCACCTTGCGTTGCTGACCTGTCCCTCCTGAAAAGGACATAGCTGTCTATGATCACATTCCAGTCACGCGACCTGTCCCACCATGTCACTGGGGTTGCCATCCAGTTCATAATCACCTGACTGGACAGAGATTTCCAACTCCTTCTGCTTGTCCCCCGTGCTGGGTGCATTGCTGTACATGTGTTTCAGGGAGCAAGCAGATCGCTCCAATTTAGTGCAGAAAAGAATTTTCTTTCAGGAATATGGTATTTTGAAGAATGTGAGCAGAAGGATACTCTGAAGATTTAAAATGTACTACTTGGAAACTTTTAAAAGTTGAAAATTGATTTGATGAATATTTTTCGTGAATAAACTTATAATAAAAAAGTAAACATAAGAAAATTTGAAATAAAATATATTATTTATTTCCCTAGAATATTTTTAATACTTATGAATTTTCTGACAGCCTCCAGAAACTGTTGTTTATAAATAATGTCTATTGGCTTTATTTGTATAATAGAAACTAGGCAGCTACTCAAAAATCACACATCGTGTACCTGCAGGTCATCAGGACAAGTGAGATAGTTAGTACGAGTGGGAGCCGTGTCCAGGAGACCTCCTTTGTTCTCACAAAGCCACAAAAGCTGAGGATTTCTCTGTAGCTAAAGTCAATGAGCAAAGTATATTTATTTTGAATTCAGCTATCCACCAAGATTCATGTATGACTGAACTTTTTGAGCCAGTGCTGTTTGCTGGAGATTATTTATTGACAATGCAGGAAGCTGCTCTGTCTGATGTTAAAAGGTTATAATGAGAAAACACAAAAAAATACCAATCCTTTAACAATATAGAAAAGAGGGGGAAAAAAATGCAAACTATTGTATCTCTGTCTGCATCCTACAGGGAAAAACACCTGCTACATTCACGCAACAGCCTGGTCTTCAGAAAAGGTTAATTTAGAAATAGATTGTCTGTTTCTTGTTTCACCTCAAAACATTCAAGCTTCATAAAATAGTGTGTCAATTCAAACTCTATTCTCTGATTGTATTTTATTTTAAGAAACCCTACTTTTAAGATGGATTCTTTTATTCAGCAAATGAAATTTTGGATCTACAATAAAACTGCTGAAATGACAGTAACAATATTATTTAGACTTCTGGCATTGTGTTATAATAAGGGAAAAGTAATTTGCCATTTAAAATATCTACTGTATTGCCTGTTTCGAGCTACTTCTCGAAAATTTGCACAAATTGAAGTGATTTCCTCTTTTAGAGCTGTTGCTCATTAATTCTGAAGTGAACCCATTGAAAAGCTTGTCAGCAGCATGATTTTATGAAGGAACTCACGTTGCACACTAGTATTCATTCAAGTGGGCTGTGTTCAAGAAAGAAAACAATCTATTAACAAAAACTTAACAATGACTTCTTTTATAGTTTATTGAGACTGATTTTACTTCATGTTTGTCACATCTTTCACAACAAACCTGTTGTTTCTTTGACACTCTCAGAGAGTTTACTGCAACGACTGAACAGCTGCTTTTATTCTAAAGGAGAGTTTTTTCAACTTTTCTTTGATTGTTTGGACTTTGTCTAATAAGAGTTTATTTCTAAATATTTGTCCTGGTTTAGATTTAGATTAGATTGGATTTAGATTAATTTAGTTTAGATTGGAGTTCTCAACTACAAAAAACCGAATTAGTAAATAGGAAAGAAAAAGTAAAGAAAAATTCTAACACATTTTATTAGAAAAGAACAACAAGAACAGTTAGAAAAAGAAGGAAAGAAAGAAGGAAATAAAGAAAAAAAACCCCTGTAAATATGTTTGCCAGACACACATAAACCATCTGCAAAACTGAACAGAGTATCCCCCCTACTCCTGCAGGCAGCAACACCAATGGCAACTGCCAGGGAACAGAGAGGGAAGGAAAGAGAAAAAAGGAAAAATATAACAGACCATAAGGAGAGGAGTTATAAGGGAGTGAGATAGCCAGCAGGAAGAAGTCCAGTCTGAGCACACTTTTATGTATGCTTTTGTGGGTGTTCTACATGTATGGTGTATACATACATTACATACATACTGTTTAAATACTCTTTTATATTATTGGTCCTCAAATTGTCCATGGGACAGAATTTAGTCAATTCCTTAAGCTGTTGTGCCATGCCATGTCAGAGGCCAGTACCCCAGGTCCTAACCCATGACAACATTACTGACTTCAGTGAGTTTATCTCTTTCTAGAGTAGAAAATGGGGTAATTGCTGATGAAATGTCAGTGACCTCACAAATGGGAATGGTTTGAGGCTTTGTATGAGTAATCCTGTATTGAAAACAGAAGTATTTGTGGAGATTGGTTGAAATCCTCATTTATTTTTCCTGTTGTTACCTTTCCAACTGCCATCTCATTTCTCAAATAAGAAGACTTAATAGATGTCAGTGATTTGGATTAAAAATTCATTACAAGATTTATGAATCTCATTTCCAGGGTGAAGGATGGCCACAAAAGCTGAAATGATGGACTCCACACCCCTACCCCACTCAGGAAAGGAGTAAAATCTGTCAGAGAGCAAGGGTTAGTTTCCTTTTAACCCTAACACCAGGACAGAGGTAGAGATGTTAATATGATTCCTATACTTCATGATGTTTGAAGTTTGCCTATGCTGTTGAAATTGTAATTTTTGTTTTTCTTAGTAGACTGAGCAACACTGTAAACACAAGAATAGATTGTAAATACACTGTAAATAGAAGAAAAGGATTTCTTCTGTTGCTTTGGTCATGGACTCTACACACCACAAACAGCAATTTGCTCAGTGCACTCTTTTCCATGTTGTTCTTAAGAAAGGGAAAATAATACAGGAAGCAGTGGAGTTCTTTTTCATACGTAGAGCATTACAGTCGGGAAAGGAAGAAAGTCCCCTGTGATTTATTTTAACGTGATTAAATGAGTGCAGTAATTCATTTAAGCAGCACTCAAGAAGACGTGAAAATGTTCACTCCCTCTAGGAAACGAGCATTTTCGTTGTATGACTGGTTCTCCAAGTGACTGAGACTGCCACTGGAGTGTGTGTTCTGGGGAAGTGGGTTGCAAGCAACAGAAAAAGAAACAAAAGATGGAGTCGCAGTTCTGGCATAATTGAAAAAAAAAGCTGCTAAGTTTGCTTTTCACTGAATCATGGAACATTAGGGATTGGAAGGGACCTTGAAAGATCATCTAGTCTAATCCCCCTGACACAGCAGGATCACCTAGACCAAGTCACAAAGGAACATATCCAGGAGGGTTTTAAACATCTCCAGAGAAGGAGACTCCACAATCTCAATGGGCAGCCCTTTCCAGTGCTCTGTCATTCTCAGTGGGAAGAAGTTCCTTCTCATACTGATGTGGAACCTCCTCTGTTCCAGCTCACACCCATTGGCCCCTGTCCTGTCATTATATGACACTGAGCAGAGCCTGGGTCCATCCTCCTGACACCCACCCCTCACATATTTATAAATTTTAATGAGGTCACCCCTCAATCTTCATTTCTCCAAGCTAAAGAGATCCAGCTCCCTCAGACTTCCTCATAAGGGAGGTGTTCTACTCCCTTCATCATCTTTGTGGCTCTGCACTGAACTGTCTCCAGCAGTTGCTCTTGTCACAGAATTCTGTTTTAAATGAAGAAAAACTCCTCTGCAGGCTGGCTGCAGATTTTTTTTCTTTTAAATTGAGATCTGTGCATAACATGCAAATGCATTTCCTATGCTGGAATGTGATGGGTTTTCTTTCCAAAAAATATTTTGATTTTATGTATATATGAGGAACGGGTTGGGAAGGCTCCTTAGAAAGGAAACATGGCAGGGACTGGCTGCCTAGTGTCCATGCCATCACCTTCAAACAGTAGCTCCTAACCGGGGAGCAGGACGGGCTCAGGGACATCTCAGAAACACCTGTATTTTCCATACCACACATACCAAAAACCAGTCCTTATTTGAAGAACACTTGAACTGAATTGCATTAAAGAACACCTTACATAGGGAACTAAACAATAGATTCTCTTCATGTGAACTTAGTTGCTGAGAGGATTATGCAGTAAATAATAGCTCTTGCCTTTTATTAAGTAGATAATAACATATTTAAAATAGAACATATATATTAACATACATCAGAATGCAATACACTGGCTGTGCCACTGTGTCAATCACCTCTGAACTGGTGCAGAGACCTTTGACCAGTACTAGATATCAGAAGGATGTCTGAGTCATTCCCTCTTTTTACATGGTTTAACTGAACTGGATATTCCCTAAAAGTCTTATGCCTATTTCTACATTCATTGAAGTTAAAAATAAGGTTGCTAATGTGGATGTCTTCTTTGAAAGAAGAGGGATAATATGGAAAATACTCTTAGGGTTTAAGTTCAGGCTATGACACCTGCCTAGTGTTTACCTTGTGATATTTTATATCTCATTAGCCATAAGAGGAGGATTAGAGTGCCCATTCTGTTTTAAGTTTAACATCCTGTTTAACGGCTGAAATGTCAGCAACTTTAAGAATGTGTATCTACAACTTATACTGCTATTTACACTTCATGTAAACATAGTTTTGAAAACAATATTGCCCTAACACACACTCAACACCACCCAGTCTCCTTCTCATCCACAGTAAAATTGCCTGTTGCTCAAGAGCACAACGAGCTCTGTGGTGACAGGTTGGACTTGATGATCTGTGAGGTCTCTTCCAACCTTGATAATACTGTGATACTGTGATACTGTGATCCATGAGAGTGGAGTTCGGTACGGATCGAAGTTCTGCTAGAAAACATTCAGAATTATTTACTTTTCTACAGCCAGATGAAGAACAAGGGATTGATACTATAAGGTGAATTTCCAGGCAAGAATCTCCTTCTTGGGAGACATTTGAAACCCGCCTGGATATGTTCCTGTGTAACTTGATCTGGTGGATCCTGCTGTGGTGGGGAAACTGAAGCAGATGATCTTTTGAGGTCCCTTCCCATCCCTGGTATTCTGTGATTCTGCAATTCTATGATTAGAGACCTGAATTTTGCATTTCTATATCCTGCACAGACCCCTAGACTCTTAATGTTTGGTCAGTGACTCAGTTTAGTGAGAAATGTAATTATTGCTGAAGTTCACCTACTTCATAAGTGTTTTCTGTTTAAGTAGAATTTGGGAAAAAACCTCACAAAACCCCAAAAACACAAAACATTGGAGACTCTCCAGCTTCATCTGTTACATCAATTTATGTATGACAATTTGGAAGAGTACACGCATCACAGATGTCAGGAAATATTCAGAATATGTAAACTTGCATTTCAGCATCTGACTTTCCTCAAAAGGAAACATCCGCAGTTTTCCTCCAAGACAGTTTAAAACAGCGCTCCAAATTCAGCCAGCTGAAGAAGAGTAGTTTGCATAAATGTATCCAAACAATTTACTGAAGCAGAAATCTGGGCTTTCTACTTTTGCTTTTTGTTTCCTAGAAGCAAAGTCTATTTTGGGTTTAAAGGCGGAAAAGGAAACAAGGTTTACACTGAAAACATACATGCACTGAAATAAATGAAAGTATTCACAAACAATCTGGATGTGTAAAAGACTCTAACGTGTCTCCTAGATTTAATTAATAAGACTATTGTAACAAAGCACCAATTTATCCCACCAAGCACAGCATCACGCTTGCAAGTCACTTAATCAGAGCTATGAAAAGCCTATGGAGAAGATCAGCTAATTTTAATGATCTTCTTCGTTACCTCTGTAGAGATGATCTGTGTAAGGCAGATCAGATGACACCACTGCTTCCCAAAGTTAGTCTTTCCTGGTGACTCAGAGCCTGGAATCGTTCTTTGCATTACACTAAAAAAAGGAGTTTTAAAGCATGAATTCATTTGTGATTTCAATTCTAGTCCAAGCTCAGTTCCACTTTAAAAAGTTAAGAGTACGAAAAGGTTGCATGGCTCTGTCAAAACATTAGTGATGTGTTTGTGTCCAGAGATACAGTCATAACTTACTGTATTAGTCACGAGTCTATACTCAATTTTTCTTAAATTTATTTACACTTCAAACAGAATTGAGCTGAGACCAAGAAGATGATTTGAACACGTTCTGTTCTGTCCATATCCTGTTCAAGGTAGTATTCCTGAGACTGTTCAGAAGCAGGGTGTCTGGACTTGCCAACCCAGAGAACCCATTTTATTTCTATGTTCCTAACGTATACAGAGAGAGGAAGAAAGACTAAATGGAAACTGAAATAAAATCTCCAGTACTCTTAGGCATTAAAACAGCACATCAGTATGATGAGCGTTGGCATTCTGTGTGTCCAAAACAGATTAAGCACTCTGTTCAGTATCAAATTTGCTTTGGCTTCTGCAACCAATATTTAAAATAAAAATTGGTAAGTTGCTGCAAAGAAATAAAATTTTAACATTCCATTTCATTTGATTGTTTTGTCCCTGTTTAAGCCTTCATTTCAGCAGTAATGAATGCACAGAGCTGGGTTTTTTTAGTATATTATTTCTTTAGCACCCAATTAAAATGTGTTCCTCTTGGAGCAGAACAAATATAAATTAGAAATTAGGAAATAAAGATTTCTTTTGCATCTCTTGTCTCTCAATCCATGTGCTTTATAAGAAGCCTCATTTACTTCAATTAAAAAAATACCCGGCAGAACTTAGATCTTCCAATGTTAGAAATCACACGGATCTTAGAAAAAGGTATTAGAATACTTAAAGAAAAAGGTATTAGAATACTGAACTTCATGGCCATAGGCTACATCAGAGAATTTTTAGCAAGATTCATAAAACTAAGATGGACTAATGATTCACAAATTCTTTCTTGAGTAATTTTCAATTGACAGCTACGGTCCCTGAGTGTTTCATAACCAACAGACTAGATGATCTCCAGAGGTCCCTCCCAACCTGTATCACTATGTGAGTCGTTGAGTCATACAAATGAGCTAAATTAAAAACCAATACATCTCAGTAAAGCCTCCATTCCCCCAGGTTTTAACTCTTACCAGTTCTCCAGCTTGATATCCCTATCCTTCCAGGGCAAACCCCCCTCCACTTGACATCACCAGATTTTAGTTTTCTGTCATATAACACTAACAAATACGGACCAAATATTTTCTGTTAAACACCTGCAAATACAGAAGGGCAGTTCTTTCCAGTCATATTATACCAAGAACTTTCCTTGAGCTTTATCCCCTATTTGTACTGAAAGCAATAAAGTAGCTGCAGGAATACTTACTTGTGTTATGAGACAAGATCCTAAAAATATTTAAAAATATAAGTTTTAATCAAGAGCATGTATTTGCAGCACTCTGAGTAATCTTCAAATATTTCCTGTTAAGCGTTCCATGACCAGATGTTAGGTTTTGATTTAGTCAGTCTTGCTGAGTGACTTGATCTAGGTGATCCTGCTGTGGTGGGGATATTGGACTAGATGATCCTTCAAGGTCTCTTCCAATCTCTAATGTTCTGTGATTCTGTGAGAATATTGGCAGGAAAGCCATTATCTTCTCCAGTGGTGTTTGGATCGTGAAACTAAACACAAAACTAAGGAGATTTTTCTGATGTTGTCTTAGGAGTGCCACCTTATTATAGTGTATTAATTATAACATACTTATTATAATTAGAATGTCCCTATTATAATAAGGATATTAACTTAAATAACCCCCAATTTATCCTGAGCAGCATTTTCTGCATCTAATAGCTACAGTGGACACACAAAATTCTCTGTGTGACAGAATTACTCTAAACTTGTGTGATGCATGCTTCAGGTGAAAGTCTCATCTTTTATTTTTACAGGTTTTTTGGTCTTTTCTTTTTCTGTACCGTAAAAGGTAACTTAAAAGCTGCACCAATTTTATCTTCTCTGCTGTAATTTATTATTCAGTCTTATATGTCATCTTGTAATATTGTTCAAGGAGCTCTTGACTTCTTCAGAAAACATACCATACCTAGGTGAACATTAATGAAATGTGCAGGTATATTGAATGGAAATGAATAATTAACATGAAAAGGAAGGACCTAGGTGCCCAGCTAGTTCAGAATTTGGGTTAAACTGACCACATTGTTATTAGAACTTTACGCGTCACACAAAAAGTAATTTGTGGTTTCAGTGTTCTGCTTCACTGCTGATGTAGTTGAAGAGATGATGTATTCAAAAGGAAGGTGCTGTGCTGACCTCTGTGTTCGTGTCATTATGTATCTGGGATAAAACAGGGTTCACCAGGGGATGACTGAAAAGCAGGACTTTCACAGAGAAGCTCTGGGAGCACAGTGCACACTTCTCACTAAACGTTAATAGCGTTTGGGTACCTCACTGCGCTAGTAACCTCTGAAAATACCCACCAGAGTGGCAGAACTGCAAACAAAAATATGTAGAATTTCTCATTAATCTCTACTACTGTGCTGATATGCTGGAGAGCAGACAGTATTGTAGCCATCTTAAATTATATGGTAGAGATGAGCTGAAACTATAGACCACTGAACATGACTCCAGTATTAGGTAAATTAGATGAAAATACATTTAAAGAGACTGATAAAACATACAGATGAACAAAATAGAATAGAAATCAGCAGAGCTTCTGAAGAAAATGGTACTGCTTAGGCTTCATTTAGTTCACAACTAGAAACAATATCCGTTAAAAAATCCACTAAATGGAATTTAGTTAGGCTTCTGAAAGGGGTTTTGGAAAAGGTCTGGCCCAAAGCTACTAGCAAGAAAAGCAGGTAGTCTTGGGGAAAAGTGTAGTGTAGTGTTTAGCAAGTGTGCCGACAAATTTGAAAGACACGGTGCCTATTCAAAGTACATAATTCCAAATACAACAAAAATTTTAAAAATAAATACTGGAAATATGATATTATCCAAGAAAGTGGCATTTATGGATGTTTCTGGTAAATCAGCATAAAGTTCTCACAGGAAATGTCTGCAGACAAAAAAATATGCAACAAAATAATGAGTCTCTTATTTGTGACTATATTAATTGTGTTGGAATACATTTGATTTGAAAAGGTAATGGCTCTAAAAATGCCCCTTCCCCTAAAAAATATCCGTAGTAAAAGTAAAATAAAAGATCTTTTTAGCCATTTTTGGTGATTTCTCTGCTAGCAAATTGCTGAAGACGATTCACTGCCATGGAGGCCAGTAGCTGCCAACTACCTATGTCCTTCCTATTAAACTTTCATAGATTCAAATAAAGAATAGCATCTAACTTTTCCATTGAGTTCTCTCCGCTCAATCCCAAACCACACCAATCATTATTTGAGTTCTAGTTGCTTTGAGTGTAAATACCCACATTTCAGTGTCCAGGAATCTTCCTAAATGCCTCTTAGCTGGCTGGTATGGCAGTAGCTATAATATATGGCCGAAGTCCAGGTTCATTATTAGAAGAAAAATACGTAAATACCAAACAAAACAAACCCTAAATCCACCAGAATGAATTACTTGATTTTCTGTTTCACTTTGTCATTTAGGATGCTTTAAGCAAACATCAGGTGATTACAAATTTGCTACCAAGTTAGAATATTGATTCCCCTGGAAGTGGTGTAAAGAATACAATAAACAATACACCTGCAAGGCAAGATTTACACTTACAGTAAGAATTTCATCTACCAGTGTATTACTCACTTTTCATAGAATCATTAAATTTGGAAGAGACCTACAAGATCAACCACTCCAACCTTCAACCCAACACCACCCTGCCCACTAAACCATGTCCCACAGGGCCACACCTATTCAGTTTTTGAACACCTCCAGGACTGTGACTCCACCACCTCCCTGGGTAGCCTGTTCCAATCCCTGACCACTCTGTCAGGGAAAACATTTTTCCTAATGTCCAATATAAACTTCCCTTGACACAACTTGAGACAATTTCTTCTTGTTCTAACACTAATGATCTGTGAGAAGAGACCAGCACACACCTCTCTGCAATGTCTCTTCAGATAGTTGTATTGAGCCATGAGGTCTACCCTCAGCTTCCTCTTCAAACTAGCCCCAGCTCCTTCAATCGCTCTTCATAAGGTTTCCTCTCCAGGCCCTTTTGATGTTGGAATCCCAACGGGTATCCTAGGATAATACCCATCACCCCATGTCTTTTTCATATGACTCCTTGTGAAAAGGGACTCTCTGTCTTCTTGGCAGCAACGTGCTGGTACATGATGATAAGGCCCCCCCGAGCCTTCTCTTCTCAAGTCTGAATACACCCAGCTTTCTCAGCCTTTCTTCATAGGGTAAAGAAGATTCATTTAGCAGAGGAAGAAGATAGAACACCGAAGTAAGGAGAGACCTGCAGGTTTCTGAAGCGAGTAGGGTGATCTGTTTAATAATCTCATCTGGCTCTAGAAGGAATAAACATTGAAGCCATGTCTACACATTTGAACTGAACCCTAGAAATCAGTACAAAAGTAGGCGCAGAATTGTGACCACAGTGACTTTCAGCACACTCACTCAACGCAGTAAGTACACCTGCGTGGACTTTTTGTCAGTTGGACCCCTCATTTTCAATGCTGAGCACTCAGGTTTCATTTACAAATCTCATTCATTTATTGCCAAGAGAAATAGTCACACATGTTCTTACATAATTTAGCGTCGCCATTTGCTTGAGTGAATTATTTCGAAGACAAATTTAATTTTGTACTTTATTTTGCCCTGAAATAAATTTTAGTGCACAGTTAATCACTCAAAGCTCTCACTTTTGTCAGTGAAAAAAACCACATCATCATATTAAACGCCAAACTCTTTCAATGCACCTCTCTCTTCCAAGAGAACTTTTAATTAAGTCAGACATAGTGATGCATCACCTTACAGATGTAAAAGATCCCATCTGTCAGCCTGCTTTTATTCTTCCCCTAATGCTGAGATCTGTGAGGCCAAGAACCCCACGCTGCTGGCTGACAAATTGCTTAAATCTCAGCAGAGCTCTCTCTGTGAAGGTGCTGCCCTTGTTCTTCAAATCCCACATCTGCATTTCCTATACAATAATATTTTGAACGGTTTTTTTTCCTAAAAATTTCTTTAGGTCACCAAAAAGGCATTTTATTTTTAAATTCTGTGTCAAGACACTCCACAGTCCAATGGTGTTAAATATCTGTATTTTAACCCCTGCTAAACCACTAACCTGAGTTACTTCTTCTTTTTCTCTGATCCATCAGGACTTGACAAGAGTAGAGGGATGACAAATTCTTTTCACCCAGAATATACTTGAGTGATGTAAAAATGTGTGGCTCTGGTGCTCATATAAGGGAATAAAGCAGAACAGGAAAAAGCAGACAATAATGACATTTATTCCATACAGCTCTGCAGCTCTGCTCATAACTCTGCTAGAAAGAGTTGGAACTCTGCTTCTGGTACTCTCTTTAAATAGTTCCTTTTAAAATGATTCAGATGTTTCTGAAAATTAGATCAGGGTAAGAATCATGTTGTCAATACACAAGCAATTACATTTTTAAGTGAAACCTTGTGACGATACTTTGGAGAGCAAGCATGGAATTTGAAGAGGATGTCAGATGGGAATCAGGCAAGACCCTGTATTTCTGTGAATGCTGGCCTGAATTTACACTTAATTAGTGGCACTATTCTTTTTCAAGCTATTTATTATATTTCCAAACTCATGTAAAATTAGATAGTTCAATGTAACAAGGTTACTGTGAGTGCAGTATCAAAGCGCTGAATGATTTCAGAGAGTGTCCAAATTTACTGGCCTCCATAAGTCTAAATTAATTGGTTGTATTCAAATTACAGACCAATCTTTAACAGAATCAAAATGCACTAATTTTCCTCAAGAAAGTCTTGCCACAGAACAGTGTAATCACAAAACCTTATAGGAAGTTATTTTCCTTTCTTTTTTAATCTATTTACCGCTGCTCAATAGAGAACAAAATTCCAAGCAAAACTTAAATCTACCTTTCAAGTGTGTAATTATTATGAATTATAATTCAAATCCAAAGATTTAACATTAGAACTGGCATTTAATAATGGTTGGTCCAGCATACATCAATACAGATAAGTCTTTAGTCAGTACTGAACAGTAATCATGTGTACTGGAATAAGACAATAATTTTTGGCCAAAATCAAGGTCAGTATGACCACAACCAAGGAGACAAGCAAAGGAGTCCAGAGTGGAACTTGTTTAATGTGAGACTGATCCACTCTCTGTTGCAGTATATTTATCAGTGCTGTGCTAAACCCTCCGAATGTGCATCACATGCAGAATCACTCTATCACAGAATCAGACAATATTCAGGCTTGGAAAGGACCTTCTAGATCACTGAGTCCTACCATACCCACAGCAACAAAAAACCTATATGCCTGATTGATTGACGAACACAAACTACACCCCTCCATGCCTGCCACTATAGCAGGGTGTGAAGCACCATGTCTACACACTTCTTAAATACCTCCCTGAGGAGGCTGCTCCAGCGCCCAAGCACTCTTTCTGTAAAGAATTTCTTTGTAATATCAAATCCAAACTTCCCCTACCTCAACTTGAGACCATTTCCCTTGGTTTTGTCATTAGCTACTAAGAAGAAGAAGCCAACACCCACCTCTCTCCAACCTCTATTTAAGGTAGTTGTAGAGGAGGACTGATTACTTATTTTCTCACTTACCTTATCTCAAATGATGCTTATCCAGGGAAAGCTTTGTTTTCTTTCAAATGCTTATTCATTACTGAGGGTATTTCAGAAACAGTTTTGTGTTTGTATTTTCCCTTTATCTCAGTAATCAGTGATGTAAAGCTGTCATAGAATCACAGAATCATTAGGGACTGGAAGGGACCTCAAAAGATCATCCCGTCCAATCCCCCTGACACAGCAGGATCACCTAGACCAAGTCACACAGGAACACATCCAGGCGCTTCTCAAAAATGTCAGTGATGAGAAAGAGGTGAATTCTAATATAGGTATTGAATCTTGTTGCCTTCCAGGAGTGTGTAAGCACTTCTCTCTTCACTGCTGGCTGCATATAAATTGCACGTTGGCTATTTGTATAGGACGTCACTGCAGTAAACCTGAATCAGTTGTATCAGTCTGAGCATTTTTATAGCAAAACCTATGTAATTACATTAAGAACAACAGGCAGTGTGTTGATTTTACCAGCAGCAGTGCCAACTGTAAAGACAGCCCTAATTTCTCAGTGAGATGCAGCTGAATACTGATTTCATGTGCCATAAAAATAAAATGATAGTAAACGAATTATTCATTGGTGCAAAAAAGGAAAAGGCACAGAAAGGAAAATGAAAATAAAGTAAAACAATATGATATCAAAACTGGGCAAGTAAAATGTGACAGATGATCAGGAAATAAAACAACATTTAAATTAACGTTTGATCAATAGCACCCTTCAAATGACAGAAGTTGTTTATTTAAGCAGCTAATGGAATGTCTTAAACCCCAAGTGTGAGCGGCATCAATGTGATAAGACCTCACTTTATATATCTGAAATATCCCTGCTCAGAGGTGCCTGCTTGGTGCTCACCACAGCCACCACCAGAATGACCTTGACAGGACAGTACTCATCAGACAGACAAGCAGGTCCTCTTCTGGGGTCAAGACATCAAAGTTCTGCTGCTTGAGCCATCAGTAAGCCATCTGATGAAGACTGCACATACAAACCTGTGGGTTTAATCTTAAAGTACTCAGTTTCACAGTTAAAGGGGTATATTTAACTTCTACAACCTTCAAACAAAGAACAAGCGTGTGCACAGGAGCCACATCAACAGGAAGGTCCCACTAGGGTAAGGCTGAGCACAAGTCACAGTGGTAGGGGATGTGGGGTGAGGAAGGCACTTAAGACTTTGTGTCTGTAAGCCCAGCATAAACTTATCTCTTTCTCCAATATGCACTGGCCCATAAACAGCACATGCACTTAGGAGAACAGGCATCCAGATTCAGTAGGGAAACACTCTCTTTTCTGATTCAGACTGTGTAATCATCTCAGAGATGGAGAGCTTTCCTGTAACAGGGGATATATGGGCTTGTGCTTTCCATGGCTGAACAGGCTTTATAAAAACATCTTGGGAGACATTGCAACATCTGAGCCATTACCTGGAATCAACATTCTCCTTAAACGCTGCATGAAGTGCCAAAGTTGCAGCTTTGGGTGAGATTTTAACCAAAGCTCTTACCTTGCTGAACTCTAGGCTTGGTCTGAAATCAGCATTGCAGCTCCTTGCATTTCACCCTGAGGCACCTGGCTTTTCCTATACAACTGGAAAATCCTACAGAGTGATCTGCAATCCTTATCTGAGTGCAGGTCTCTTCATGTTTTAGGACTAAAACATTTACTGGCCCTTCCCTACCTAACCCTAAACAACAAAACATGTCTCTCTGTTTCGTACTTAGGTTACACACCCAAAGGAGAAGATTTACTTACTCACATTTTATTGTGAATAAGGAACTACTTCTTTCAGTCTGAAGGTGAGAAGGTTCTGGAGGGAACCTTGTAACCACCTTCCAATCCCTGAAAGGGGGCTATCAGAAGGCCAGAGAAGAACTGTTCAATAGGGCAGGGAACAACAGGACGAGTGGTCATGGCTTCAAGCTGGAAAAGGGTAGATTTAGGTTAGACATCAGGATAAAGTTCTTTAATCTGAGGGTGGTGGATCCCTGAAACAGGTTGCCCAGAGAAGTGTTGGATGCCCCATCCCTGGAGACTTTCAAAGTTAGGCTTAATAGAGCTCTGGTCTGGTGAGTAATGTCCCTGCTTGTTGCAGGATTATTGGACTAGATGACCTTTGGAGGTCCTTTCCAACCCAATACATTCTATGATCACTTTGATTTCTTGGGTCAGTCTGTTGAGTTTAGTTATAAAAGATGAAATCAAGTAGTTAGACTCCTGGGATAGATGGAAGTAGAGTAAGTGGTCTGTTCAGGATGATGAGTAAAGGAGCTTTATCAGTTTTATGGTGTATGTCTAGATGGACAAATGATTTACTAGAAACAACATTGCTGTGCTTTCCAGAGATAACCTTTCTCTTGTCTTGTTCTGGGCAATACAATGCTTTCAGCTGGCAGATATAAAATGGAACCAGCTGTATCCTCCACAAAACATTGTGTTATTGACAACCCATATGTCTGTTGCCTGTCTGCTTCTCTGAACCAGATAACTGCCTGCCACACAGCACGCAGGGGCTCGGGGCATACCACAGAGACCAAATCAAGGAAAGCCTGGCTGTAAAGGCTGATGTGGATTGTGTCACTGTCAGTCTCTGTAACATAAATATTTGTTTACAAAGACAGCCACTGAAGCAGAAGCTATTTAGCATTTACATTTTTTAAGATAGGCTATTTCCCATCCTGTTTTAGCTCGTGCCTTGCCCATCCGTTGGCTCTAGTCTCTAGACATGTCCTTCCTGTCCATTGTCAGAGATCAGGGTTTTCTTCTCTTTACAGACAGTTTCCATAAACCTTCGATTTCTCTCGCTCAGGAGTTTAAATTGATAGCAAATGTCATGTAGCTTTTTCCAAAGGTTAATTTAGGTTCTTCCCTTTTGGCAGCTGGAGAATGTGTGCAGCTCAGAATTGCATGTGAAAGTGAAAACCAAAGACTTACTTTTTTTTCCAGGTGGAAGACTAGTTATAGACATTATTTGAGTGGTAACCATCTAAAAAGCAACTAGTGTTGTAACTGACACACTCACAACTACTTTGGGCTTAGACTGAAGTGGTCTTCAAGAAATTGGGGAAAACTTTTCTTTTGAAAACTTCAACTTCAGTAGAGAGAGTGTCAAAGCCCACTGAACAGTATTCTAATTGTTATCTGTGGGTATCAACATGCCTCTCCAGAAGGAACAACAGCCTGCAGCATTGTGCAAAATGACTAACTTGACTGCTGTACATCGTGCTGATATCTTTGCTTGTTTTCCATTCAGCAAGACTAGCAGCCTGTCCTTGAAGGAAATGTTGATACTCAGTATAATGACCAATTCATGCCATCAGTAGTTAACCCTGGTGCAAAGTAACATTAATCTTGGGTTATTGTCCAAAATTCCTGAGACACTACAGCTGGTATGTGTCTGTGTATATGTGTGTACAATGTGTAGGTGAACAAACACATGTATAGTATGTGTATGTATAAACACACAAACAGATCTGACCAGTCATAAAATCATAGACTCATAGGGTTGAAGAGACCTTCAAAGGTCATCTAGCTACAGACATTCCCACTCTAACCAAACATAGCTGCAATTCATCATCCTTAATTTTCAGTTGTCCAGAAGTTACACATCTTAGAATTAGCCATCTGACACAGCCTTTATATCCAGTATGCAGAAAAGTGTGAGCTTGAGGAAAATGATGGATCTCATCTTAAGATAAATGTTAAAAAATTGAACAAATGATTCAGCTGAAAAAGTTCCTGATCCTTTCCACTAACTCTGATGATTAGCTGAGATTTAACCATCGAAGAATTTTTGAACATTCGATCAATTCCAGGTATAGTGCTCACTGTGTTTTCAATGATTTTCATCCATACAGCCAGTTCCCAGACAGAAGCATGAGTTTTCCGCATAAAAAAAGACATCACTGTCTGGATACCACTTTGAACGCTGAAAAGCAGAAGTACAGAAAGATCAGAGGTACGAGAAATTCCACAAAGGAAAAAAATGAGCACTCAAAGTTGTCAGCAGACTTGTGAATGTGAACTTCAAGATAATTTTCTTCGTTGCTATTCAAGAGACATCCAAGCTTGTCTTATTTTCATATAACCTCTGCCACTACGGATAATCTGTAAAAGCATGCATTTGTCTTCCTCGTTATGCAGAATTAAAAGTTGAGATCTTGCTGAGAAGAGGCTTTAGTCATGTTGTTTAACTATAATTGCAACTGCATGAAGCACTGCACAATCTGACTTACAACTGAAAAAGTTGTACATGGAGACACTGAAGCCCATGTGTCAAATCCACTGAGTGACAGAAGTGCTGACAAGAGGAAATCTATGCACCTTGGTACTACTATCTGATAATTTCATAGAGTACTAATAAACATACAAGAAAATCTAATACAGTCCTGATAAGTTATAAAAATGTGTGTGCTCAGCCTTGAGAAAGGAAAGCCTGGGGGGACCTTATCACCATGTACCAGGACATAAAGGGTGGCTATCAAGAAGAGAGAGACTGCCTTTTCAGAAGGAGTCCCATAGAAAAAACAAGGGGTGGTGGATGTAAGTTACTTCTGGGCATATTCCAGTTGGAGTCTAGAAGACAATTCTTCCACATTAGAATAATTAAAGACTGTAATAATCTCCAAAGGGAAGGAGTTGATTGCTCTACAATGGACAGTTTTCAGACTCAGCTTGATGGGCTGCTGGGACATCTAACTTAAACTCTATATTTAGCTTGATAGGTTGGACTAGATGATCCTTGTGGTCCCCCCACAAACCAATGGTATTCTGTGAAGCACATTGAAAACACTCAACAAAGAAGAAACTATTTCACAATGTCTCCTCTATTATCACATTTGCCAAAAATATCAAGACTCACATGTACTTGCAGCATCCCCTTGCATGATGGTTCAGTTTGCCAATTCTTCCACCATTTTTTGCCAAAATAATGATCTCCACATTTTTCCTGTTCTTCTTACTACGTACATTTGTTGCCCAGCATCCTGGACCCACTGAGTCCACAGACAGAGCTTTCATGGAGTATCTCGTTTAATCCTCCTCTTACATACCACAGAGAAAGGTGATACCCTACTTGTGTCCAAATCATCAAACTATATTTATGCAATTATAAGTGAGCAGTAATGTTAAACAGACTGTGTCTGTACAACAGGGAACAGGGATTTGATTCTTTCTTACACTGCAGTGATGAGGCTGAAGCAATAGAATTATTTCTTTCCTCTTACCTTTCTATGTCACGGAAGTTGCAAATAAATCCTCTGCTCTGCAAACAAAAATAAAGAAAAATATCTCAGTGGAAGTACTAAAGAACCTGCTTTGGTTTCAAGTTTTGTTTTTTCCTAACACCTCTCAAAATTGACAGTACTACACAGAGAAGTAGCATTATGTGGAGTTATGCATTTAGAAATGTGCTTGCAGTTCTCCTGATTGAAGTCTTCCTGCCATAGGTAGCTTGAGACACTCTTACGCAGTCATGGAATTTCATCCATTCAGGTTCCATTTAGTTCTTCTCAAAATTTAGCAAGATCCATTATTCATAGAATCATGCAGTGGTCTGGGTAGGAAAGGACTTTAAAGCTCATGGGTTTTTTAACCCCCCTGCCATGGGCAGGGACACTAAAGGTGTATTCCAAGGCAGTAATGTACATGACTGAAAATTGGAAAGCAAAAGCTCAGTGAGTTCTTTCACTTTGAAATATCAGAAGTTAGGATCTCAAATCACTGTGACTTTTTATTAGATGAAAAATGATTACTTTCCCATTCCACAACATTTTTGAAACAAGTAAATATAGAGAATGTTAGCATGAAACTCTTTCGCGTCTTGTTTCACATAGAAAATCTGAAGGTAGCTTAATTGTATGTAGTAAGAGATTCATTCATTCATTTTTACAGTAAACAGACTCATTCCTCAGCACTTCTGCTCCTCATCATCAGCATTCCAGTCTGGCTGCCACCACACACTGGTGTGGAGATGCTGATTTTATAGCCTGAAGTGCGTGAATAAAGGCTTATTACAAAGCAAATGCATAAGGGTCTCCTACAGTGTCACTCCCCTCAAGCAAACAAGGCGAGAAATTGATCAGGAGTCTGAAAAGTAATTAAGTTTGAAAGGAAAAGTAAATCCTATTTATCTAAAGAAAGCTCTAGTTTAACTGAAGACAGCATGTCGCCCTCTGAAAAAACCCCACCTTCCTCAAGAAAAATTCTAAAACAAAGTAGTTATGAAGGGTGAGACAAAAAAAGATGTAAATAGAAGGCTTGTAAATTCATGTTGTGGAAAAAAGGTTTTAAGTTAAATGCACCAGACATCCTTATCTTTGTATAATAAGATGTGAAATGTCTACGGCACTGACAGAAATATTTGATGATGTGGATCTGATGACTGCAAATGTTCAGTAGCTCGCTTGCCACAGTGAAATCTGGGAACAAGGGCAACAATCTTAGCCCCACAATTAAAACACTTTCATTTTAAACCAAGAATTAGTTGGTCTAAAATGTAAAGGACAGCAGAGGAGAAGGCTTGATTCCACTTTTCCTTTACATTGTTTTATCCTAACATGTCTACTCTTTCTTATGCTGTAGCTAAAATTTGCTCTCTACCTAATTCAGTGGCTGAAATTCCCTACAGACAGGGATTTCTTGTAGCATGGCTCAGTTTGTGAGATCTGATAAGTTTGTGAGTTTAGATCCTTTCAGATCTTTTGTACATCTCACAGTTTTCAAGAATTAAAATACAATCTTATTTAGTGGTGAAATGAAAAAATCCTTAGACCTTTTAGAAGTCACTAAAACAGAAGTCAAGAAACCAATGCCTGTGGACAGTCCTCTCTTTACAAATCATAGAATGGCTCAGGTTAGGAGGGACCTTAGAGATCATCTACTCAACCTCTCTGCCTCTGGCAGTGATGCCTCTCAACTAGACTTGTTTGCTCAAGGCTTCATCCAATCTCTTCTTGAACACCTTCAGGGAGGGGGAAGCCACAGCCTCTCCGGGCAACCGATTCTAGAGCTTCTCCACCCTTACACTAAAGAATGAACTTACAAAAGAAAACACCTATTAGGTCATTTAATAGGTATAATGTTTTTCCCTGATTTTTGTGAGAGTAACTCTGGACAGAACAGACTCAGGCAACGCTGTCTGCCTCTGTATGGAGTGGGGACACCCAGTTGAAGTCATACCATACGTAGAAAGACAACCACAGAGTGTTTTGCTGAATTGAGGTTTGCCACTTTATTCAGAAGAGAGCAGCACCTGAAGCAGCCAACACCAAGAAGAAGCTCTGAACTAGGCATCTGGCCAGGGTCATGGGCTGCAGCTCTCCCACCCTGCAGTGATCATCTTGCTCTCTGACTCGCCCAGCTCTGAAGTAATGTAATAAACATTTGATTCATGGCAGTTTGGTAGGAACCAGGATTGATTTTGCATGCACAGGTTTCTGACATGTACAAATGGAGAGGACTATTCCACAGATAATGGTTTGATTCCCACAGAAAGCCAAAGACACTATTTGTAACACAAGCTGCTTTTCTTTGCAGGAGAGAATATTTTATATTATTTCTGTAAAAGCTGTGAAGAAAACAGCATTTAAATTGCAACAAACTTCAATTAAATAAAGTGTTTACTATGAACTAGAGGAATAATGAGCATAGAAATGGTTTCTGTAAGTTGTTCTCTCAACCATTGGAATGAATTATTTTCATACATATCTTTTATGAGTATTCACTTGCCTGGATTGAATCAAAAGTTTTACCAACAAAACAATGCTTATGTCTTGAAATATTCCATTACTGAATTATGAGATGTCTAAGATGCAGCAATCCAGCTGTTTGAAACATCTCCATTAAATACACAGATACACAGATCATCAAGGGTTGGAATGGACGTCCAGGGGCCATCGAGTCCAATCCCACTGCCTGAGCAGGATCATACAACCTTAGACTGGTCTTAAGAATCTCCAGAGAAGTAGACTCCACTATCTCCCTGGGCAGCCTGTTCCAGTGAAGAATTTTTTTCTCATATGAAGATGGAACGTACACTCATTATGCCTTCTGCTATCACAGGGCACAAGTGAGAAGAGATTGCCTCTTTCTTCTTGACACCCAGCCCTGTATTTATATCCATAAATATATGACCCCCTTGTAACCTCCTCCTGTGATTAAGACTCCTCGTAACCTTCTCCTGCGACAGAAAAGTCCCAGGTCTCTCGATCTCTTCTCATAAATCAAGTGCTCCAGTCCTATAACCCTACTTGTGGCCCTCCGCTGAACTCACGTCACTATGCCTCTTGAACCAGAGGCCAGAACTGGACAAAATATGTGTCCTCAGTGGGGCAGACTAGAGAGGGAGAACTTCTTCCCTTGAGCTGCTGGACACTCTCTTCTCAATCCATCACAGTCACAGCAAAAAAACCATATAATCTGCCTCACAGTATTATTGAAAGCTAATGCAAATGAACTGGCAGATTAAAACTGAAAAAGAAAAATCTGGATTAATTTTTGGTTGTTTCTTCATTTGTTTTAAAGTAAATGCCTGCCTAGAAATTACTGATATGCTTAAGGAAGTTGTGAACTTTTTAACATACAATTCACAGTCGTAAAAGTAATTGGTTATATTTGATAGACATCATGAAATGTGTATTTAACTCCATAACAGAGCAAAGCAAAACACGACTTCATGTTCTTCCATGCCTGTGAATGAGCAGCCTCATTGTCATTCAATACTAGAAATTATGAGGACTTTTCATATGGAATCTCTTTCCTTCTTCCCAGTTTTTCTCTTCCCTGTCCTCTATAGACAACCATCACAAAACTCCAGAAAACTTCGGATGAACAAGTTTTCAGAATTGTGTGTAAATTAAATAATAATAAATTTGAAATATGTAATATATTATTAAAAGAATACATTATTATAAGTGTATTAAAATTGATGAAATGAAACTATTTCAAGAACAATTTAAATAACAGAACACTTGCCATTTTTATCAGATGCTTTATGACACATTATTTTGAAACTAGTGAAGTTTGGGTTCAAATCAAAGTTTCATGCAACCTCAAGTGCAATTTCATTGCTTCTTATTAGTCTATAAGTGTCGTACATTATATAGTCTATAGTGTTTGCATTAAGTGTGTATGTGTTCATATTATAAAACATAAATATTTCACTGCTTTTCTTTTTTTTTTTTGTTTTCAGAACAAGCAAAGGAACCCAAACTAGACTTCGCCCTCTTCCCACAACACTCTGCTGCATGGTGGCGATGTCCTCTACACTCTTGTGGACCTCCAGGCACATGTACATTTCTAACTGGAAAGATCAGTGCTTGAAACTGCTCCAAATCCCTCTTGATGAATTTCTAGTTCTGTCTGTTTGTCATTCTTGTCTTAATAGCTAATGTCAGTCAACCAGCATAAAGAAAATAGCTACGGAAAAAAGTGAGGAGAAGGGAAAGTAACAGTAAGAATGGATTTTACAGATATCAGGAGGCACACAAGCACTGGCACCAAAGTACAGAACGTGAAATCATAGCTTAGTTACTACACGTAGCCACCCTTCTAGTTTTTATTCCAAGCTGTCAGTATCCATTACAGTTTCACTTCATTTATTACAGCACGTTTCTTTCTTTCTGCCTGGAATCATTTATAAAGAAAAGAAAACTTCAGCTGCATTTGCCACTGCTGCTGACAACTCGAACTAAACTGGTTTTTGTCGATATTAGCCAAGCTTATTGCCTTACCGCGTAGAGTTGTACTGGGAGCCACATCTACATTTAGATCACTGGCCAACAAGTGCGCTCATATATCTTGCTTTAAATTAATCACAGCGTTGTACAACTACACAGACTGCCCGTATTCTCATATACTTTAACCCAATTCTGCCCTTACTCTTCTCAGAAACTGTTGTGTCAGATTAAGTTAAATCACTTTATGTTCTAACTAAATGTTTTGTAACCTACAGGGTAGTTGAAGAAATTGTGTTCCACACTATTAATTTCCGTTTATCTGTCCAACTACTCTACATAAGTGGTTTTATTTCCATGATTTCTCTTTAAATCTAATTTCATTTAATGATTTCCAAAGGTTTTCTTTGTCTTTTTACTCAGAAAATAAAGTTGGTTCTGTGAGTTTGCCCCTGGCGAAATTATAGGTCCTATCCACATCTGTCTTTATCACCAGCGTGCACGTCTATAGTATTGGCAGTTGTACACCCACAGGATTTTGCCATGCCTGGCAGGAGGAAAGTGTCCTCTTTGATATCTTGAGTCTTATTGATGAGAGAGTGGAGACATTCAAGAACTCATTGCAGCTTGTGCCAGGAAATGCCCATGACAATGGACTCTGCACTGTATTCAAGAAAGAATTAGTGACAGAAAGACCTGATGAATCAAAACCCACAGGCTGCACCATTTCCACAACGAAAACAGGCTACAGTGGAAGAAGACTGCTAGATATCATATCCATCACCTTATTCATCACCTTCTCAGAACTTTTGGGAAAGTGGAAGAGTTATGTCAGATTTCAGTCAAGGCACTGACATCCTTACTGCCTTAAAAGAAGGCAACGTGGATTGTGAAAAGAAATCTTATCATATTCTATTTCGTCTCAACCACTGGAATTGTAGAATCATTAGGGATCAGATGGGACCTCGAAAGATCATCTAGTCCAATCCCCCTGACACAGCAGGACCACCTAGACCAAGTCACACAGGAACATCTCCGGGCAGGATTTAAATATCTCCAGAGAAGGAGACTCCACAACCCCCCTGGGCAGCCTGTTCCAGTGCTCTGTCGCCCTCACTGTGAAGAAGTTCCTTCTGATATGGAACCTCCTATGTCTTCACTTCCTGGCCACTAAAAGTTTTTCCTTATCTTCTCCCCCAGAAAACAATATATTTTAAAGGAGCTTTAGGGGTGGAGATTGCCAGCCCCTGCACCCACCTAGGAGAATTTTCACAAGCCAAGATTCTTCACACTTTTCAAAAGTCTTGATGTGCGTTGCGCTATTGGAGATTTTAATTAAACTCAGTGGCAGACATTCTGAAGCAAACAAGCCCCACAACTGCTGTGCTTGAAGAACAAAGCATCACAAACCTAAACCAAATAGGTAACACAGGGTCATGGTGACATAAAAAGACATCTTATGAGAATTTTTAACATGGAAAATATCTTTTGAAATTCCACTCTGAATATAGCAAACTGCAGAAGACTGTTTGCAGACATGCTTTCAGGAAACCCTACTAAACATGCCAGAAGTGAAAGGCTTTTTAAATTTCCATCCACATCTGTAGCTGAGAACAAAATTTAAATGCCTTAGCTTTCGTCTTGTCTCATGAGAAAAGTCCCCTCTGACTAATAGCTCTTCTGGTATCATAATGAACCCTTTCCTCATTGGGCCTCTTTTAAGCTATTTTTGTTGTTTTCTGCTCTGCACATGATGTTGGCAGGGTAACTCCCCAGCCAGTTTGTGTTCTCATTCAAGGAAACAGCCTACCGGTAAATGAAACCGTTCAATTACCGAACGAGATCTAGAACTGCAGCCCTATTGCCTCAGACACCCTTTAAAAAATGGTGGTGGGAAAACAGGAAATAACATTGATTTGGGACTCATTTCTGAGCAGCACACAGTAATTAACTATTCCAAACACACTGAGAGCCTGAGGGAATCTTCCTAGTCTCAGTGGTGGAGAGGCAGTTAGTCAAAACTTTTTATTTATAATAGTCACAAGAGTATTCGAACCAGGAGCTCCGTGCTTGCTAGCAAGGGAATCAAGTAGCTCCTGAAGGCACACTTCTATACTATGTCTTGTGACAGCATTCTATGTGGCAGGCACACGTTTTTTAAAAGAGAAGAAAACCCCACAGTTTTATTTATTTTTCTTTTAGAATGGACTAAGTTCCACGTAAGATTTCCTGTAAAACAAGTCTCCATAAACAGAGCTCAAAAATGTAGTCTCTTTGTTCTTGGTGTCTTAACTGCTCAAATTAAGGGGATCTGTATTAAATATAACATCATCTCAAAGTGAAGGAGGTTTAGAGGATTAATATATGTCCTCTCATATTTTTAAAACCCACCTGGATATGTTCCTGTGCAAATTGATCTAGGTGATCCTGCGTGGCAGTGGGGTTGGACTGCATCATAGACTCATCCACGTTGGA
The DNA here is from genome assembly GCA_013400115.1 of Rhinopomastus cyanomelas. NCBI lineage: Eukaryota > Metazoa > Chordata > Aves > Bucerotiformes > Rhinopomastidae > Rhinopomastus > Rhinopomastus cyanomelas. The sequence goes on along the minus strand of VXBP01003383.1, from coordinate 674,038 downwards.
AAAGACCTTTGGGATCATCGAGTCCAACCATCAGCCCTACCTTACAAGTTCACCCCTAAACCAGATCCCACAGCACTTCATCTAAGCGTCTTTTATACACATCTAGGGATGGGGACTCAACCACCACGCTGGGCAGCCCGTTCCAGTGCCTGACCACTCTCTCTGGAAAGAATTTCTTCCTGATGTCCAGTCTAACCCACCCCTGTTGAATCACAGAACGTCAGGGATTGGAAGGGACCTCAAAAGAACATCTAGTTCAATCCCCCTGCCACAGAAGGATCACCTAGACCAAGTTGTATAGGAACATATCCAGACAGGTTTTAAATATCTTGCAAGAAGGAGACTCCACAACCCCCTTGGGAACCCACTGGAACCGTTCCAGTGGGTCTGTCACCCTGACTGTGAAGAAGTTCCTTCTGATATTTACATGGAACCTCTTATGTTCCAGTTTACACCCATTGCCCCCCGTCCTATCACTAGATGACATTGAGAAGAGCCTGGCTCCATTCTCCTGACACCCACCCTTCACATATTTATAAACATCAATGAAGTCACCCCTGAGTCTCGTCCAAGCTCAAGAGACCCAGCTCTCTCAGCCTTTCCTCATAAGGGACTTGTTCTACTTCCTTCATCATCTTTGTTGCTCTACACTGGACACCCTCCAGCAGCTCTTTGTCCTTCTTGATGATTTTCCAGGTCCCTTCCAATCCCTAATGTTCTGTGATTCTGTGATTTTTGTAATGTTATCGTCACATTCTTTCTTCCCTTTTTCCCTTCTGCTCCAATCAAAGTTCAGAGATACTTCTGTCTTTACTGCATTACAATCTCCTATTTCCAGCCTACCAGCCTGCATACCACTGTAGTGGTGACATGCTGACTCTTTCTGTCTCCTCAGTTAACATTCATTTCTTACTGGGTGCAAATTGTACCTCTAAACTTTTAATTACTTTTATTGAGACCTCCTCACTTTTGTTATCTAATATTCTCAATATTACCTCATGTTTCCCTTAATGATGTTTAGAATTTGTGCCCCTGTGAACTAGTATCAGAGAATCATAGAATCATCAAGTTTGGAGAAGACCTTCAAGATCATCCAGTCCAACATAGAATCATAGAATCATCAAGTTTGGAGAAGACCTTCAAGATCATCCAGTCCAACATAGAATCATAGAATCATCAAGTTTGGAGAAGACCTTCAAGATCATCCAGTCCAACCATCTGGCCTACAACCCCTAACCACTAAACCACCTCCTGAAACACCATGTCTTCCTGTTTTTTGAACCTCTCCAAGGATTGTGCTTCCAAAACCTCCTTGAATAGCCTGTTCCAGTGTAAGGCCTCACCACTCTTTCTGACAAGAAATTTTTCCTGATATCCAATCTGAAACTCCCCTGGCACAACTTGACTTTGTTTCCTCTTGTCCTGTCATTAGTCTTGTAGTTAGGCCAACAGCTGCCTCAGTACAACCTGCCTTCAGGTAGTTGTAGAGAGCCATGAGGTGTCTCCTCAACCTCCTCTTCTCTAGGCTGAACAGACTCAGGTCCCTCAGCCTCTCCTCATCAGACCTGTTCTCCAGATCCTTAATCACACGAGTTGCCATAGTAGACCATTCATTGTCTACTATGAAATTTAATTCAAGTAACTGAAGTTCAACACTGTTATTTGTTTCCAATTTATTTTGAATTATAGGCAAAGGAATAACCACTCCCTGAAGCTAAAGTCACTTTGATGTGCAGGTTGCATTTGGAGGTGACCCAACTGTAATTCATCTTTTCTAGAACTGCCAGTCATACTTCCAAGATCATGCCTGTTTAACACACTGAATGGTTTTAATTCTGGAACAACTTTACTAATTAATTTTGTAATACATTTTTGTTTAAATAGACCAGGAAATGGGTTGTACAAAGCCTCAGCTTCTTGGCACTCGGCTCGGTCAGGGAAAAGCACACCTGACAGCCAAAACAGCAACAGTATGAACAGGCTGCAACAGTCTGAAAAGCAAATATATGGCCAGTCTACACAAATTGTAGTGGTCACTCACTTCAGCTGCCATCTGTTAAAATAATGAAGATATTTTAAAAAACCCACACTATTTTTTTTGCTAGACAGATGTCATCTCACACACTGAACCTCTGCTTCATGACTTTACAGACCTCTAGGGTCCCTCTAAGGATGTCTCAGGGATCTTAGACATCATGTTTACGTAAGTTTGAAAACCATCTCCCTTACATGGCAGCTAACCTCTTTACCACTTTGATGCCTGAAATTACATTATTAACACTGCCAGCAGGAGTGGGAAAAACGATGGTGCATGTATCTTCCAGCTCAGTCCTTCATTCAAGACTTTTGTGGGCTTAAGGTTTTTGCTGTGGGGGTTTTTATAGATTTCTCAAGTATTCCAAATCCTGTTGTTTTCCCTCTCAAACAAATGGCATTAATTTCAAACACAGCAAGTATGCAGGTACAGCTCTACCCCTGTTAAGCCCCATCACAACAAGAAAACAATGTAGAACCACGATGGTGAAATGCCTCCCTTCCCGGTGCTCGGATATTCTTACTCTGCACCGAGGCAAACATCCTTTTATTTTTGTCCTGATCGCTGTTGACTCCCCTCCTCCTTTCCACTATATTTCCCAGCTCTGAGAATAATTACCAACAGCCACCGGTGATAGCAGGGCTGCAGCAACCTAACGGCGATATCTTGCCAACACCAGCTGTGCTTCAGTATTTATTTATTAAGATCACACTATTGACACAAGATAAACTTGCTGAGGTGGCAAAGGGATGAATACAATTACAGCAGCTGAATTTCAGTTTGACTTTTGAAATGAAATAAAACTCATACTGGATAACATTTATCTCAAGGAGGGAACACAAGCCTTTAATTCCACTTCTGAATCACATTTTTCTGGCTCCTGAGTTTAGTCTGGTGGGGCAGAAACTTGTAGTGGGATGAAACTTCTTTGCACACTACATTTACAAAGGCTGGAGGACCTTTCCTACGAGGACATCTGGGGTTGTTGTGAGGGAGCTGGAGTGGTTCACTCTAGGGAAGAGAGGACTCCAGGGGCACCTGACTTCCAATACCTGGAGGACACCTACAGGAAAGCTGTAGAGGGGCTTTTCATGAGGGGATGTAGCAATAGGACAAGGGGAAATGGTTTGAAACTGAATGAGAGTAGGGTTTAGACTAGATCTTAGGAAAAAGTTCTTCAGTGCAAGGGTGTAGAGACTCTGGAATCGATTGCCCAGAGAGGCTGTGGGTGCCCCCTCCCTAGAGGTACCCAAGGCCAGGTTGGATATGACCTTGAGCAACAAAGTGTAGTTGAGAGGCAGTGCTGCCCGCGGCAGGGAGGTTGGAGTAGCTGATCTCTAATGTCCCTTCTGACTAGATCTAATCCATGATTCTAGGGTTCTGTGAATACTTGTGTAATTTAAAGGGCTGGACTCCTCAGGGTCCTCAATTGTAAGGAGGGCTGCTAAGGTACCACATGAGTTAACGCTAGAGGATTCTGTATGTTTGGAAGATTGCTGCCTTCTTTATCTCTTATTCAGACAAAATACGCATGTTTTCTGTTTCTCTACTCTGATTTGATTATTACACTGTGTGATTCTGTATCCTCCCACAGCCCCCTAATACCTAGGATAAAGAAACTAAAATCCAAGCTTAAAATCAATTTCTAAGTACTCAGGAAAGGTTTTGCTAGATCCTTTAGGATACACTTAAGACTAGGTCCTTTAGTCAGTTCAAAAATGATGCCTTCTAAGGGAAAAAATGAACAGAGGAAATATTTGTCTAGAAAGTCTATAAGCTCAGGCAGGGTTTGAAGATTGTGGCTTGAGCAGAAATAGGGCTCCTGGGCTCATGGGTGAGGAATCAGCACAACAGACTGGGGGGATGAGTGACTGGAGAGCAGCATGACAGGAAGTGACTCAGCAGTGCCAGTTGACAACCGGCTGAACAAGAGCCAGCAGCGTGCCCAGGTGACACAAAAAGCCAGTGGCATCCTGGCTTGTATCAGGAATAGTGTGGCCAGCAGGACTAAGGACATAGTTCTCAGAACTGATGGAGAAAGTCTAGCGCAGAGCCACAAAGATGATGACGGATGATGAAGGGAGCGGAACACCTCCCTGATGAGGAAAAGCTGAGGGAGCTGGGTCTCTTGAGCTTGGAGAGAAGGAGACTGAGGGGTGACCTCGTTAATGTTTATAAATATGTGAAGGGTAGATGTCAGGAGCCAGGCTCTGCTCACTGTCATCTAATGATAGGACAAGGGGCAATGGGTGTAAGATGGAACAGAGTAAGCTTGTTCTATCACTAGTTGCCTTCTAAAAGAGCCTGACCCCCAATTTCTCTTCATGTAGTTATGGAGTGATAAGGCTCCCCCTGAGTTTCCTCTTCTCCAGGCTAAACAAACTCAGTTCTGTCAGCCTCTAGTATCCTTCCTAAAGTAAGGGGCCCAGAACTATCCCCAGTACTCGAGGTGAGGCTTCACCTGTGCCCAGTACATGGGGAACAAAACAGAACATTAGGGATTGGAAGGGACTTCAAAAGATCACGAGTGCAATCCTCCCATCACAGCAGGATCACCTAGATCAAGTCGCACAGGAACATGTCAAGGTGGGTTTTAAATGTCTCCAGAGAGGGAGACTCCATAACCTCCCTGGGCAGCTTATTCCAGTGCTCTGTCACGTTCCTGACGAAGTTCTTTTTCTTATTGATGTGGAAGTGGTGGAGTCCTCATCCCTGGATGTGTTTAAGATGTGGCACTGAGTGCCAAGTTCTAGCTGACTGTGGTGATGTCAGTGATGGGCTGCACTTAATGATCTTAGAGGTCTTTTTCCAGACTCAATAATTCTGTGATTCTGTAATCCTAGGCTGGGGCTGCTCAGGGCCAGTCAGACCTATTAGTGCCCCCAGGGCCCTGACATGGGACCATCCTGAAATACTCTATACTGTGTTGACTGGTCAGTTCACAGGTGTAAAGTATGTAAAACTTCGAGAGGAAAAAGCATTTACAGAATAGGAACCCACACCAGGATAGTGGACTTCTCACACCACACTGAAAGAAAATACGAGGTGTCTTCCTTACATATGAAGTCAGTAGTTTACCTAAACCACTGATACGTGACCGGTTAATAAATGCCTAAATGGAAGTGAAATTGAATCTTTGGCTTTGGTCTGTTCTAATTTTTGAGTACTGATTCATACAACATGGAAGATATATAAAGGCATTTGTGTAAGCCAGCCATACCAGGACACTGAAATCATGCACACAATGGTTTTGTCTTACCTCCAGTTAGCAATGGTTCATCCTCATACAACTATTTTTTTATACATATTTAAATCTCAGGACATATTATTTTTCCAAAGTGGGCAACTTCTCTGGTTTTAATCAGCTCTGAGCGATTAGGATTCTTGAAGACATACGTGAGAAACATTCTTAAGTACAGTTCACCTGACCTCTTCAGCTATGGCAAAGAATGATGCTATTTTTTATGAGCTATGAATGCAGAATCATTGACAGCAAGGAGGTAGCTATAAAATTTGAAGAGCATGATCAAAAGCAGTTATCCTTAGTAACTGTTCTCTGGTTTGTATAAAATAAATTAACCTCATATCCTTTCTTCATTAGCAAGCATCAGTACCACAATAAACATCATTAGGGAATGTCAAGGCAATTTGTAGTCTAACCACAGCCTCAATATTGAGGCCAAATGATGGCATCAAATTCTGAGCTGTCCTCTGTCCCACAAGGAAGCAAAGATCTGCACTTGAGGGTCAGGTAAAGTGCCAATGCTTTCTGTGGTGGGAATGTCCATGTACCTGTCCATTGGACCAAACTTTTTAATGAACTGCTATAAAGGTGAACTGCTATAGAGGTCATGATTTCTGCAGGAAAATATGTCTACACCCTGGATATGTGGATACCTGGATACAAAACAACACTCCAAACTTTGCTCAATTGCAATCAAAAGTCTTGCTTCCAAGCTTTGTGTTCAAAGCACTGTAAGCAATCCATACATTAATATATAGATAGATATAACACAGATATATTTTAATACAGAGCAATATATATTATTGGTGTTTCCCAGATAAAAACATTGTGTTGTATGAACAGCTAACCCAATCCTCTAGCCAAGGGAACATCTATGTTACAAGCACATGGCAGTTCCCTGATGTTTACACACAAGAGTTTAGAACATCTATCTAATCCTTTTCCTCACAAGATCTTGGAATTAGGAAGGTCTTTTTCAGATGCTAGAGTTAAAGGACTTGCTGAAAACACCAAGTAGGTCAGTAGCCAGACTGGGAGAAGAGGAAGGCCTTCTTATTCCTAGATCTTAGTATCTAGCACCATTTGAAGAACTCCTGGAGTATCTACACAGAGCTAGAGGGCACGTTAGGATATGGGTGGGGGCTCTAAACCAGGGCTGTCCTAAACCAGGGCTACTAAAATGACACCGAACACGATGCTTAGGCAACTGAAGTGACTTATTTTGAGATCAGGAAATCTCAATGTATCTGTCTGCGTGAACAGAAGAAAGACATTCTGCCTGTTCATTTGGCTTTGGGTTTATTGGGTTACTGTTTGTGCTCTGGACGGAGCAGCTGATCCTTGACTACAAAAAGAGGCAAAGCACCATGTTCAGAGAGACATCGACCCATTGATGCACACGCGAGAAGTCGGTAGTCACTTACCTTCTCTACGAATAGCTTTGACTGGATGTGAATCCCAACTGAGATTACTATGGTAGCTGTGATTCCCCTTTACAGGAACACATGCAACACATCCCAAGGCAGAAGTGTTCTAAAGAATAGGAAATAAAAGATATTTCAAATGGAAAATAAGTTACCAGGTCTTTAAGTTACATGTTATTGTAAAAGTTTAAAGCAACAAATACACTGTGTTTTATGTGTGCCTCTAGGTGTGTAGAACATTTAGTGCTGAATAAACATTGTGCATGTTTAAAGAAGCAGGACCTTAAAAAGAAACACAACTTTACAAAGACACAAGAACCAGTGGAAGCATCGTAACAAATTGTGTCTGTCCTTTCATCAAATTTTGTTTTATTTTATATGGTCAATTATCCATCACTCTAGAGCAAAAAAGGAAAAAAACCCTCTAGATTAGTATAAAGCAGCTTTTAAACTATTTATAACAAATAACTAAATCCAAACAATTTTACTAAAAATACTGCTATCTCTGAACACATATCTTTTTCTTCTCCTGCATGGACACAGACTGCTGTTATTTATTCATCTATGAGTAATTTCCTTTAAATTGTATACCTTTTTCTTGCATTGGCGTAACAGTACACTGGCTTACAAAATTATTTGTGGAGAATATTGTATGATAAATAATGTACAAACACACAACTGAGATCACCCAAAAGAAAAATTCCTTCAAATACAGAAGAACAAAAACACATGAAAACTAGACATTGACTTTTGAGAAGGTAAAGAAGAATTTAGTGGCCTAACTACTATGAGTTAGTAAAACATAGAGTGGAAGTCGTTATAGAACCCTAATTGTTGTGTGTTCATGTGCCTCCTATGGTAGGGTAGGCGTTAGCTGTGTTAAAGAAAATGTGAAAGTTTATTTTAAAAAAAATGAGCCCAAAGAAAATAAACCTAAAAAGGAAATAATTCTTACATTAGCAAGAATCCAACAGCAGAAAATGAATAGCTGCGTTGTCATAGCAGGATATTAATTAACCCTTAGGCAGTATTTTTCTTTCTGACATTGAAGAGGTCATAAAATCATTCCAATATTTTCTTAATTAATGGCTGCATGTAAAACATCTATCTCAGTACACGTGTACTCCTACAGCATCGTGCTTATGTTAGATGATATTCCTGAAGACCTTGTAGAGCTTCACAAGGACAAGACATGGATAGAGGTAAAAGACTTCTTTATAAGTTGCTCTGGAAGATGACAGTTTACAGGCAGAATGCATCTAAAGAAAACCCTGTAGAAAATCTAAATCAATTAATTCCTAGACCTGATAATGATTTTTTGTAGTCTGTGAAATATCCTTAAGTCCAGTTGTTCAACCAGACTTAATATTTACACTGTTCTTCTAAGTACACAGGGGCAGAGAGATAAGATGCAGCATTTAGAGTAGAGATGTAGTCTGATGACTACTAAGAGGACAGTGACATCATTTATAACAATAATGTATTTCCTTCTGCCAGCAGGCAGGTGAGAAATATATCAGTGTTATCAGAATAGGATTAAGCCTCCTGTATTTCAACAACACAAATCAAATTTTGCAGTGTCTTAACCTATGGGATTTCAAATAAATGGCAATTAATACCAAAAGAAATTAATGCTGGCTGCAAAGGGGCTTTCTGTTTCTGTAAGAATTTGACTTGAAAGCCAGAGGTGAAGGTTTAGGGATGAAATGTTATTAATTGTGGGTATTTTCCTCTTTTTTCCATTTCCTTTTTCTTAAAATTGATGCATAGTTGTTTTTCCACCTATGCCTATAGACACGTGAAAGCAAAACCAAAAGACAACCACTTGCATTGGTAACAACTGAATGGAAGGTATCAGTCTCAAAATAATAATCAGTACAGGTAATCTCCTGTCAGAACTGGAGATGGCATCTGAGGAAGGGGGAAGCACTCCAACAAAAGAAGTGAACATGGGAAGAAATAAAAGCAAGGATTGCTCCATGTCACAGATCAATTGTTTTCAGTCATATCAGAAACCAAGCTTCAAGCTTAGTGAACGTGGCAGGTTCCTCTTTTGACTCAGTAAGCACGACAGTAGTTTGAAACCACAGTGCTTTTATTGTACTTCGACTACATTACATTAATATACTCTGGTTATTCCCTTATATATATAAACTCTGATTACAGAATGAATAAACAACCTTTCACTTACCTTCAGAGTAAGGTTTCTCATTTAAAAACCAAATACATTTTAGGTAGCCTGGAAAATACACGAGATAACTTTTCAGGTAATTATGCATTGCAGTGATACAGTTGGTTTAAACTTAGTAAACTGGTAACTGTATGAGATGCTGTAACTTTCAGACCATGTAGGGTGCTTCTGTGAGTGTACACAATCCTAGAAAAGTTGACACAGTACACTTGAAGATAATACCAATAATTAATACATATTTATATCCAGTTTTGATTTACCAGAACACAATAAACCTGATGAGAATCATATGGTAAAGATAGATGGTGTAGATTTTTCTGCCTGAGATGGTTATCTACAGTCTTTTGAGTCAATTAGAAGAAAAAGTCTGTCAGGATTTGAAAAGGATTAATTGACTGGACCATCTCCCTTTCTTATGAAGTAAGAACAATCTCACCATAGTTCTCAGGAATGTTGTGAAGACATCAGGTGAGACATGAAGTATATAATGTCACCTAACTTCTGCTTAAAATTATTAATCAGTAGATTTCAAGCAATTAAAAAACAAAGCCTTTGCTCTTACTCTGATTTCTCTGGGAAAACCAACTCTTGGACATAAGAAATCATGAACCCAATAGTCATGAAGGCTTGGGACCCAGCAAGGACCGCAGCAGCTTGGACCACCTTTGCCACCTGTGAACACTGGTGATCTTGAGATGTCAATCAACTGATTCTGCAGATGTATCCCTAGTTTTGCTTTGAAAAGTGTGTTTTGGGGAAAGATTTTCTCTTTTAAACTCCAAAGGAGATTGTTGTAACAGCTCTGTAAAATATACATAAATAACTGATCCTCTCTGATTATTCAGACTTCCCAGAAATAAGTTGTACGACAAAGTAATTTGCAAGAAAATAACTGCATTATTCTTCCCATAATAATAACCTCTATAAACTACAGTATAAATAAGTGCAGGCTGAACTGCAACTTAATTTATACACAGTGCTAGACATCAAGTTTTGATTCACTCCTGAAGTCTTCTCTGCCTCAGCTTTTGATCTTCCTATAATCTTCATACTCTCAGTCAGAGAAGGATGGACTTTAGCTGTTGCTAAAAATAAAGGGTATAAAAAAGCCCTTTCAGCCATCAATACTCAGGATTTCTTGTATTCCTAGAACAAAGAGTGTAAGTGCACTGGGGACGACTTAAAGGTCATTTTTACAGTATCAGATAACGTGAGAACTAAGAAAATAAACAGAATGTTCTTGGCTGAAATGAGTCAGACCATTTTCAAGCACACAGTACCAGCCGTAAAGATTTGGTTCTGGCACATGATCACTCAAAAGAATAATGACTTTCACCAAAAAGAGATTATTTAATTGCCTAACCTGCATTATCCTGCACAACAATAATGTAAGCCTTTTTCTTCCCTTAAAATATCTATTGTGTCAAATTCTAGTGTCCTTTTCAGCTGCACTACAATGGCTTAGGCAATAGGGCTTCACTAGCCTGAGTGCCACCTAATCTAATTTTGTGCCCCAATTTAATAGGCTTAGGGGCTGAACCTGTAAAGACTAATGCTTGTCTAAACTTCCTGTGCTGCAGCCAGCCCCACTGGCATCAGTGAGACTCCTCAGAGCACACAAAGCACATACATACCCATTAATCTTTGCAGAGCTGGAGCCCCAAACTCCGTGTGAACGGAACAAGGCAGGACTGTGTAATATAAAGCAACGCTTTACAATAGAGAGCACTATGGCATGGCGAGTACGGCTGCATGAGCCTTTCAAATACTTTTCAGAATTATTTGAAGCATGCTCTAATTATTCTGTACTGCAGAAAATACCCACAAAAGCTGCATATTGTGACGACAGAAAGAAATGTGCATTTTTGCTCTAGAAAGCAATCCTTTAGAATGGAACGTTGCAGTAAACTAAAACATTCATCCAGCGTTCTCTTCTGTTGTTTGAGGCTGAAGTAGGAACATTTTATACATGATAGTCTGGTTTACAGTAACATTTCTAGAGGTAGGTGCAGGTGCGTTGGCTGATTTTTCATTGTCTCTTATTTCCAACTCAGACTCTAGAAAAATCAAGTTAAAATGGTGATCTTGAAAATGGAGTGGACATATCTTGAGTTCAGAAATCAACTGATACCTTACCTTGACCCTAAACTCTGCGGAACTGGAGACTGAACAGGTTTTTTATTCTTCTCCACCGAAATCTTGTCACTAATAAAGATTTGGAAGATGTGATGGGTCTGACATTTATATTTTTCTCTGAGTAGCCACATCACAGATTTTTATTTTAGCAGAAGAGACAACTATAGTCAGCTCTAGTCTATCGCAGACTAACAGCTTTCATTTGCCTTCTGCTGGTGTTTCAAGACTTGCTCCTTGAGCATAACTGTCTTACACAATTCCTTTCCCCCTAGATGCCATCAAAGCAGTTTTTCCAGCTGATGACTTAGGGCTGTTCTGTTATCTGAGAGGCTGTCTTTCCTGTTCTTGACACAATAGAGCATGTGTGGGTTAGAGCAGAAAGCAAAGCTGCTACACCAGAAGAGTACAAAGCAAAGGTTATTTCAAAGATGCTGCTATTGGGCAGATGGCTAGCGGGTTTTCTTGGTCTTTGGTTAATATGTGTTAAAGCAGAACCAGAGGAGATTTCATACTACCAGAACTTTAAATAAAGTAGAACATCATGAGAATGAATTGATGACTTTAAGAGGAACATTCAATACTGAAGCCACATATGCTACTGTTGGACTTTTTGCTCTAATCTCCTATAAGGCTGGTAAGGGCTGTAGGACTAAGCAGGGTTCATACATGTTGAACGGACAAAGTGCACGACTTGACGGAGAATCTGTATGGAAGAGGCCAGGCTAACACAGCAGTATCTGAATTCACTAAGAGGAGGATCAGGAGGTGCTTGAATGGTACCTAGAAGAAACTAAAGAAGTGTATTTCCCTGTTTCTAAGGACATGCCTTTATAGGCCTGCATTAAACTGAAGTGGTTTGGTAATGAGAAATATTATGAGCAGCCATGTCCTGACAGGAGAGATGACTGGCTTACTCTATAAAGTGGCCATTGCCTTCTGTCCTTGATCTTTCCAAGTAAAGACCTACCAGCACAGCAAGTTCCAACTGCTGAAGAGAATTCTTAAGGAAGGGTCCTTCTCCAAAGACTCTTACAGTCTGCACTGTAAGGCAACGAGCAACTGCCACTTTCATTGTGTGATGTGGAGTGCTGATGCATATTTTCAGTTTCTTTCAGTACATTCTTGCCTACATTAAGTGGAGTTCTAATAGAAAATACAGAACATCATAGACATGGAAAATAAATTACAGAAGTGATGCAGCTGCACTTACATATTTATTTAAAAACATGCCCTTGCCTTTCACATTGTAGAATATCAGGGCTGAGCTGAAATGTGTTTTTAACAACAGTGGAGTGGTGTAGCTGAGTGTGTTGCACGTAAATAACATCAAGTGTTAGATACCTGACATTAGATACTTAACATTGGTTACCCGTCATTTGTACCTGCAGGTCAAAGATCCAGACAAAAGAGTCAACAGTGGTGTATTCTTTATCGTCTTCATTTTCTTTCATCAGTTCTTAACTCTCCACACTGCTTTTACACACAGGTTTGATTAAAAAGTTCAGTAAAACTTTCTCCCCTCAGAACAGGACAAGCGCTGATGTTTACAAAGTGCCCTGCACGAAGGAGCTGCCAGTTGTCTTACTGGTGTTGTGATTGTTTCTGATGAATGCATAAATGATAACTCACAGAGTTAGCTCTCTAAAAATCCTGACAACCCAGGAAAGGACCTCACCATAGCTTTGGTGTTCAAAGTACCAGTATTTCTTAGCTGCCCTCTTTTAAAGAAATCTCATCACGCAAATGCACTCCCCAAATGCTACTTTTAATGACTCTGCTAAGATTTCAGGTCAGCTCTCCGACATACCCAACAGAAATGGTTCCCCTAATACACAAGTTTTCTGATAACCGTGACATATAAATTGCCTGCAGAAGGAAATCAGAAGAGTATATCTTGAATTCAGCTCATCTGTCAAAAGCTTAAAGATAATTTCTGACCACAGTGCCATAGGAAGTGTTCTGAAAAACCTGCTTTGGACTGCTAGTAAATGACAGCTATTGGCGAGATAAAAGCACCAACTTGGAAAACGAGAACTCCTTTAGATTTCACTTAATGGAGCCTATTGCTGAGTAGTTACACACCATGAAATTTTGATTTTGCTATTTAAAAAACTTAAGATAAAAAGGACAGCAAGAAGAGAAGGGTTGGGATGGAGACAGCAAGATTATCTTTTGAGATAATACAGAAACATGGCAGCAGTAACAGTAACTCCATAGATTATTTGCTAAGTGTTCCATGAAATGATGCACCCAGTGGGTATCCTCAATAAAATATTCTGAAGGCAGACTATACACTACAGAGAATTTAATACATTTATAAATATTTAAGAAATTCTGAATAGAAGTTGCCACAGAAAAAAGAAGGAAATATCTAGATCATTAGAACAGAAGCAAATACACCTGGAGACTACTTCCTAGAGCTTAACTACCTGTAGTTGGGAAGAGGCTGATTTTCTGAAGCAGACAAAGGACTTACACACAGGTCCACAGGATAATAATAAGTAAGATTTGAGATTGTTATTGTATTTAACAATATGAAGTGTCCCGATGATGCAGTAAGAGCTTAGCACACATAGGAACACTACTGCTTGGGCTGCTGAGAGTTGCTGGATTCCACCTGTGCTTGTGGAGCTGGAGACACTCAGGGATGCACAGGATTTTGTCTGTGATTAAGGTACAAATACTTAACCAGAGCCTAATTAAGAAAGACTCTATCCACCTACCATAACTTCTTCCATTCCTCTGATCCTGTTGTCAGACTCTGGTTAGAAACAAGTGGGATGGCTCAACCATAATGAGCAGTGGAAGAGGAGCAGAGGTGTGGAGGCAGCCTGCAACTGCCAAGGGCAAGCCACTCTGTGATGAGACCAAAGCAAGGCATGGGTATTAATGGATCAGAGGACAAATGCCCTGGTATCACTGCTGTTCTTTCTAAGACCACCAATAAAACAGATGTTGTTCTGCTACCATCCCAACATTAATAAATGTCACCTTCCCTCACATCAGGGTGCAGGGGAGAGGTGCTTTTATCACAACAGGGGATGAAAGGAGGACTCAAACAGAGACAGAGGTGACAGGTCACCCCGAATCACCACCACTCCATCCAGGAAGCCGCCTATGCCAAGAAACTAAGAGGAAGGCTGGAAACACTGAGATTATTCAAAGCCGGGGAGCAAACTCAAGAGTCAGACCATGTCAGACACTGCTGCCGTCCAGCGTGGTGATCCAACTCCTTATCTGTTTTCTCTCTTTTCCTTTTCTTTTCTCTACTCTTTGAGCACAACGTTTAATAACTTTTGTAAACTTGACCTTTATGATGACCTATGGTGTTAAGTCTACTTAATTCGACCCAAGTGAATCCATGAACCTAAGCTGCTCCCCTTCCTTTCTCTGATCAGCTGGAACATGACCCCTGTCCACATGATACCACATTTTCCCTTTGAGGGCTCATCAGAGGAAAGTTTCTGTATAAGTGTTGAATATTTGGTAACATCTCTTCCTGATACATCTTTATCTTTATTAGGAATTTCCTTGAGGAGCTGAAGATTAAAAGTACTTCAAAGTGAAAACTCCCATGTGTAAGGGACTGCTGCATAGTGCAAAACCTGCACCCACCATTGCAGATTAACCTATATTCACCTACGTAGTCACTCATTTATAACACTGTGAATGACAGAAGAGAAAGTATAAAGCAATGAATTTGAAGATAATCAAGGAAAATGTTTGGACAATCTGTTATGATTTGCTGTTTTGAAGTTACCACAAAGAAGTTACCGGAATTAATTTATCTTTTAAATGGCACTACAGCCTATGGATAAAAAGAGTTAATATTCCTCTCACCCAGCGATGGAGATAATCTGTCTCAGGCCGTGACAAGTGGTTCTAGTGGTTAATTATTGTTGCTGCAGAAAAGGTTTGCCCTGCTTCTTGTTACTGAATAACTTCACAGTGAGGGTGATGAAGCACTGAAACAGGCTGCCCAGGGTGGTTGTGGAGTCTCCTTCACTGGAGATATTCAAGACCTGCCTGGATGTGTTCCTGTGTGACTTGGTTTAGGTGGTCCTGCTGTGTCAGGGGGATTGGACAGGATGATCTTTCAAGGTCCCTTCCAATCCATAGTGATTCTATGTTTCTATGATTCTATGACTCTGTTTCCAGCTCACAGGGTCTTGTTGTATTGTTGTTTTTCCTTGTAGGTAAATAAATAAAGTATGATTACTCTTTGCTATTCTACCAAAAACATTCTTTGACATTTTATTCTTGATAAAGGAACTTCTAAAAAGTTTTCAGTCTTTCTACCTAGATACATATGATAGTCCTTTTTTAAATTTAATCTAATACATTTTGCATATCAATATAAGGCAGACACACAGAATTTGAGAAGTGTTTGTGCCTTTACCAAGATCAGAAGGAACATAGTCCCTGTCTTCTTCTACTCTGATCTTTACGTACATCAGGATTATATTATTCCCCTTGGTCCCATTGCAGTGCTACCACTTTTTCAGTTACAGTCTCCCAGAAGTACTTCAAGAAGCATGAACTTCATCTTTTGTAGCTGCATATAGGACCTTCTATGTTAATAAAACGTCCTATTTTTAGCAGATTAACTGCTCTAGATTACAGCTGCTCCCATGCTTCTCGCATAGTCATTGCGCCTGTATTGGCAGTAATTCAATGCCCTTTGCCTACTTTGCTGGTATAAAAGTTTGGGGCCGAGGTCCTGAATCTCTCCCTGGGGGAACTATTGAAGTGCAGTCACTTGGTGATTGCTCCTCCGTTTATAGTTATACTTCAAAAGGAAGTAGCTTTTAAAAGGATTTCTTCTCTGTGGTTCCCTTCGGTGTTAAAAAAAAGAGTTATCTTTAAATCAATATTAATCATGTATTAAAAACAATTAAAACAAACAAGATAAAACCAAAATGTTTAGATACAAATAAAGTAGGAAGTGTTAGTTTCTCAAAGCATCTTGCGATACTTAACACCAAAGTCACTCTGGATATGCGGCAGGGGGAGCAAAGAACGAGAAGACCAGCCCTGGATCATGATAGCATCTTTGCAATACTTGTTCAATAAAAAGAAAAGAAGAAGTTATTTCTAGGTTTTAAATGAAGGTTGATGCAAAAAGGGGAATAAAAAACAACCTGCAATTTAAGTCTCTATGAGTTTCCAACCCCCTTTTTTTTGCGCTACAAAAGAGATTTTTAAAATGGCTCAAAATGACTTTCAGTATTCCTAAAAAAATACTTTGAGATTTGGGAAAGGGAGTTATTTTCCATCAAGCCCATCTTTCTGTTTAAGTCATCCTTATTCACAGCATTACAAGTAATCGATATTTTTTTTGCGTGCATTCAGTCATCACCATCAATTTAGCACTGATCGAGCATCCTAGGGCTTTTACTATTAGCCTCCAGCTTTTGTGACTGTCTTAAAGCCTGGGCCAGGAACCCAAAAATCCTTGAGAAACATCAATGATACTTCTGCAGAGCAGCTGTAACTGCAGCTGACACACACAGATCAGTAGGTGTGATGAATCATGGGCCAGAATTTTTTGGTTGTTGAACGCTGGCAGGTGTAAATACTGCAGATACATATTTGAAGATGTCTTGTGTTGTGTGAGCTTGAGTAGATACAATAAACGTTTTAATAAGTAATTTGGTGTTGAATATCAAGGTCAGAGGATGACTTCTGATTATGGCTCAGAATACACTTCCACAGAGAAGGAACATGGAACAAACCAGCTTTTCCATGTAGTCACAGAGAACTCGTGCTGCTTCTTTCTATGAAATGCTGGAGCACTCCTGTCCCCCAGTTTACGACTACAACAAGAGAACCCATTGTTTCCATAGAAACCAAAGAATTTCAAATGAGGGGGAAAAGTAGGCTGCAGCATAATTGTGCCCCTTCTTACAAGCAATAAAAAAAAAGTAAGTAGATGTGCAGAATGAACAATATGCTTGATCCTTTCCTCTCCTCCCCTCTTTGGGAAGTCTTACAGAGTGCATGAGGGGCAGTCACAAGAGCATCTCACATGACGAGAATATAAAGACCGATGTCATCATGCTCTGTCATATACTTCTGTACCCAGATCTGCCACAAAGCAATTAAATATATCAATACCTTCACTCATAAACTACTAGGGTGGCTTCCTTGCAGTGCCTGATGCAGTTCACAGTGTCTCGCAGTGTTGCAACTGCACATTTGATAGGACAATGCTTGGCAGCATTCCTAAAGCCTGAAACCTCTCAACATGCTTTGACTGCCAGTGCATGTGCTTTCAGAGGTGTGACTTGTGTGTGATCAAATTCTAAACACATTTTTGAATTATTATCTTAAATCTGTCTTATACTACTATATGGGGGGGGGGGGAGAATCTAACTACTTATTTGAGTACCAATAAATCTTATTCAATGGGTAAAGATCTCTTTTTTGCTAACCTACTATTTGAAAACATTGATTTTTTTTTTGTCTCCAGGTAACCAGGGGATACTTTAAGAAAATTTTCTATTTGAATACATAGCACAGAATTCAAAATCCAACCTCGGCACAGCAACCCTTAGAAATTAAAAGGAATGAGTTAGTTTGAAGAAAGAACATCTTTTGTGACTGTAAGGTAATAAGTAACTAAATACTTGCAGTCTGTTATAGTTTTTAAAAGCCACGTTTTTAAAAACTTCTGCTAATTAGGATAGTAAATCCAGCCTGCAGCTGCCATTTCTGAAGTCCTAGGACTCTCTAAGAGTAATGTATGGAACACTGCAGATTTCTATAAACAGGAGAAAGGTTCTTCAGCACAAAGGTTTAGGCATTTCTTTCAGTACCTTTAAGTCAGTCCATTCAGAATGTCAGTGTTTTACATCAGTATAGACATAATTTTAATTGGACAATTGAATATGTGTTCCCAACTGGTTGGATCTTCAAAACACACAGATCAGAGCTTCAGGAAAAACAAAACCCAGTGGGTTTTCTTCTTTCAAAAACCTGAAGCTTTCTCTCACTTTTCTTATCCTTGTCAATGCCATCCTCCGTAAAGAATTTGTATTTATCTGCAGTAGGTACAAAGCAATAGTGTTTAAACTGTTGTGTGAAACTCATGCCATGCTCTAGATCTTTAGTGGCATCTCAAGCCACCTACAGACTGGTCTATCAAGCCAATGAACTGCTGAATTCCTGTGATTACTGCTGTTATTTGACCTGGTACCCATGTCTTCTGTCAAGGGAATGGAAGCTTAATCCAACAGCAACGCAACTGTCACCTGAGTTGGGTGTAAAAGCTTCAAGGAATCGCTTCTTGTGAAGTGTAGGAAGAAAAGCCCCAATCACTTCACCTTGTCATCATGTTTTGAAGACTTACATTCAGTAGAGGGCTTCTTAATGTACCAAATTATCCTAAAGACACCGTGTCTGTGTTAAATTCCTAAAAACAGATGCTTTGTAGATTGGTCTTTTAGGATATGAGGCTCATTCCTCTCCACACAACCTACATGTGTTTCTGCATGGAAAGACTCCAATGACTTGGCTCAAATTAGAAAAATAAAGACAAATAAAACCTAAACCAAACCGGAAACGAACCTACCCACATATGGTTCTCAAAGCTGTTCCATTCCTAGGCTAACAAGGAAGAGAAAGTCATGATGAATGCACCAACAGAGAGGGGAAAGAAGCAATTGTAACCACAGCCTCTCGGCTGTTCCACAAAGGACAGATGCTAGGAGAAACCCAACTGCAGAGAAGCTACACACGAAGCCTGCAGCTCACATACAACAGGATGCAACCACAACATGTAAGAGCATCTTGGGGTTTTTTTTGTTATATTGCTCATAGTGAGTGTCCTGAGGGCAATGTGGGTTATATTTTTGTTCACGATATCCTGTCCTACTAAAAGAACCTGTTACCTGAGAGTCAACAAATGATATCTTGTCTCCAAACACATCCCAGAAGAAACTTCTGGCTGCTTCTAAGACACCACTTACAGGAAAATGGGAGTATTTTTTTCTGTGGGAGCTGAACTCTGGTCCTGGAAGGAAAGGTTGACTAAAGGGACAAGACATTGCTTTACATAAATATATCATATGATTACCAGATATTACTCTCAATAGTTTTCCATCATCATCTTGAAGTTAAATTTAAAAACCCAAACAACAAAAAAACTCACATCAAAACCCCCAAAATTCTATTAACAAAACAAAGGAAGCTTGATATGTAAGATCATATTCAGTTTGGGGAATAACTGTATTTATCTATAGTAATTTTATATTTCTTTCCCATAAAATAGGGTTAATACCATAAAAACTGGTTAGATGGCTTAGGGAGTTGCAGCGTAGTGATTGATTCATCTGGTAAAGTTGTTTTCTGTGGAAAAATTAGTGTTTGAAAAGACTTCTGAACATGAAGAGAAGAGTGTAAAATGATATGTGTCACTATTAAAAGACAATCAGTTACAGCTCTAGAGCTCTCTGAAAGCTTTAACAGTTACTGTTGAACCCAACTGCAGATCATATCCACAGTCAGTCATTATCTTTAAAAGAATGGAGAGAGAGGCAGGTTTAAAGGGGGAAAAGTACCCATTTTAAACAGCACTTTACAAATTAGTGTTTCAATAAAATTTAAGAGACCTCACTGCATAATAAATCCAGGACAAAAGCAAGAGTAGCAGTTCTTACATTAATTCTGTTAATGATCACTGATGACAAATGCTGTCCGGGCTTATTATCTCCAGTAATTGTCCTTGAGTAGTTAACCAAATTTTCAGATAAATGTATTTGGCTCTACTGGTGTTTCTTTCCACTCCTGCTGATCTGGAATAAACTTTAATGAAGAGTAAATGTTAAACTTTGTACAAAGAGTCACAGACAATGAATGCAAAGGTTCCAATTCTCTGGTGGTGCAAGCATGGACTTTTGCCAGCACAGAAATTTGGCTCCGCGCTCACACACAAGCAGTTGGCTGCCAGTTTTTGTCTGTAAAGCTGAACGCAGATTAGGAGCAGGAACACGTAACTTTGCTAGGCTCTCACTAGTAACGACCCCTTCTGATTACAAATAGCAAATAAGACACCTGGGTGTTTGATAAATACAGGCTGAATCTCGGCCACGTTCCAAAAATACTCCCGTGAAACAAAGGCGTTAATCGAAATCATAGAATAGTTTAGGCTGGATGTGACCTTGAAGTTCCAACCCCTTTGCTGTGGACAGGAACATCTCTCTCCCACTAAACAAGGTTGTCCAGATCCCCATCCAGCCTGGCCTTGAACATTCCCAGTGATGAAGCAGCCACAACCTCCCTGGGCAACCTGTTCCAGCCTCATGGTGGAGAACTTCTTAATAGCCAACCCAAATCTACCCTCTTTCAATTTCAGGCCGTTGCTCCACTCCTACCACTACAAGCCCTTGTAAAAAGCCCTTCTCCAGCTTTCTGGTAACTATCTTCACACACAGGAAGGCTGCTATTAGGTCACCTTGCAGCCGCCTTCTCTCGAAGCTGAACAAACCCTGCTCTCTCAGCCTGTCTTCATAGCAGAGGTGCTCCAGCCCTCTAAACACCTTCTAACATCTATTTAGCCTGAAGAGGCTAAATTTGTCAGACTATTCATTGTTCAGTAGTCCTTTATGTGCAGTGCCAGGGTTAGCAGTAAAGCAAGGAGGAGTGGCAGAATACACAGGAATGGAGGGCATTCTTCAGCAAAACAAGAAAATAGAGCAGCAAGGTAAACAAAGAGAACAACAGGAAAGCAGGGTGCTGCTTAAAATTCAGCAGAACCTAGGAATCAAAGGCATCTTCCATATCCAAAAGGTAGCTGAGAATATGATCATAGAATCACAGGGTTGGAAGGCACCTCCAGGGGTTATCTAGTCCACTGCCCCGCAACAAGCAGGTACAATGATGCTGTTGTGGAGCTCTGCATTCATGGAGAAATTTACTATCTTTCTTAAAGCAGGCATAAAGGCTGTTTCAGGCATGCTTTGGATTCAGTCAGCTGTCTCTGTCACAGCTGGAGAACTCTTGAGAAAAAAATCAGTACAAATTCCACCAGGCAGCATTGCTAGACACCCAAATAAATTTGGGTGACGTTACTCACAGTGTGAGAGCAAAAACGTTGTAGAGCAGATAACTGGTCATTCCTTTTGTGCCACAGGTGAGAATCCTTGGATGCATGGGTTGCCCTGCTAGGAGGATTGGTGTGTGTTGCCAGGACCAAGATTAGTTCTCTGTTTTCTGCCTTTTCTGTTTCCATCTTGTGGACTGGGGTGTTGGATGTTCGATTGAACCTACATTGTTGTTGTTAATACTTGAGAGATACAAAGTTGAAAACGTATGCAGCAGTTTGGGGTTCAGATGTAGGTCATCTGGATTTGTCTCCTAGGGGGGCTAAAAAAGGCTGGGGAAGGACTTTTTAGGATGTCAGGTAGCGACAGGACTAGGGGCAATGGAGCAAAGCTGGAGGTGGGTTGATTTAGAGTGGATGTGAGGAGGAAGTTCTTCACCGCGAGAGTGGTGAGGGCCTGGAATGGGTTGCCTGGGGAGGTGGTGGAGGCCCCATCCTTGGAGGTGTTTAAGGCCGGGCTGGATGAGGCTCTGGCCAGCCTGGTCTAGGGTGGGGGGTCTCTGCCCATGGTAGGGGAGTTGGAACTGGATGATCTTGTGGTCCCTTCTAACCCTGACTGACTGTGTGACTTGGTCTGGGTGATCCTGCTGTGTCAGGGGGATGGGACTGGATGATCTTTCGAGGTCCCTTCTAATCCCTAATGATTCAATGAGTCTGTGGTGACCTTCTGTCTTTCCATGGACAACTACCTCAGAGCACTTGCATCAGAAAGGTGAATGAGTATCTCCACAGTATTTATGTGCATAGAGATGCCATTTTCAAAACCTCAGAGAAAGGAATTTTTAGAAGTATTTTCTTGTGGAAGACCACTGATTTGACCCCTGTTTTTCATGAACACTCCTCTTTCACATACAGTTTGCTGCCCTTTTAGGACAAAACAATTTCAGGAGGGTCTTCCAGGCTAAGGTCTCTGGTATCACAGAATCTTAGAATCATTCAGGTTAAAAAACAACCTTAAGATCATCAAGTCCAACCAAGAACTCTGCTCTGCCAAGTTCACCACTAGATCAGATCTCTAAGCACCACGTATAGACTATCCTTAAACACCTCCAGGGATGGTGACTCAGCCATAGAACAGAGTAGCTTGGATGTGTCTATGGATGTCACTTTCTATTCCAAATTAAAAAAAAAAAAAAGAAAGAAAAAAACCAAAAATGTGTTGTATCCTCTTCTTTATTCCTCCCCTGTACTTTCCAGAAGAGGATGACCTCCTGTTTGCACACATATATTATTTCATCAAAACAAGAGCAGGATGCCTCAGTAGAGTTCAGGCTCTTTCACTGTACTTTACAGTTTCGTCAATTCTGACCAGAAAAGCCAACAAATTAGGAAAGTTACACAGTACCAGCTAGAGCTGTCTGAGGCTGAGCTGAGACACAGAAACATTTCCTGGAGCAACTCAGTCACACAGAGCGAGTAGCCTTTGTTCGCTGCGATTGTTCTGTGTTTCCCAAAGACATTTATTAATACATAATGCAATGGAGCCAAGGCTCACCCTGTTCTTTGCTTTGAATATGATGCCTCTGTTCCTCCAGCAACAGAGAGCCATCTTGTGTGACCCCCTTGCATTGTCCTAATTTAAGAAGAAATACAGCCCGCATTTCTGTATTGAATCTACAGTTTCTGATTATCTGATCATTTGATCATCTACCAAAGATTTTTTTATTCGACAGGATCTGTAGGAAGGTTTTGGAAAGCCAGTTCCTGAAGCCACTCTTTGGCTATCCTCCTCTTGTCAAATTGCACATTAGTCTCTAGTGATGAATAATAGGCTGTATTGTTGCTCAACACCTATGACAGGAGATGGGACTGATAGGCAGTGATGAATTTGGATCATTGTGATAGACCAAACTGAATTGCTCAGGCTTTCTGAACAATAGGCTCTTCTGCAGCCCGTGTCACACGTCTGAAAGCAGAAAAAGAAATCCTACTTTAAAAGGTATCCATTGCAGACAAGAGACTTTCAGGCCAAAGCTTTTGCTGCAAAGCAAATGTGACCATCCATACTTAAGCAATGCACTTACTTCTTGCATTTACTTCTGTAAATGAAATTAGTGAGGCTATTATTAGAAAGATTTATGCAGCTGCTGCAGGATTGAATAATTTGAAGATCTATTTCAGAGTAGAGACAGAGAAATTAGAATAAGGATTAAAAATTATGCATAAATTCTGAGCCAATATGACATGAAACTCTACAGAACTTGGCAAAAGAGATTCAAATAAAAGAATGTTAAGGATAAGCATTAAATAAATCAATCTATTTTATTTGAGCCCCCCCCAAAAAGTTTACCTTAAAGGATACGTATGATAAGAGAGAGTTCTCTCATGTGAAATAAAAAGACACAACGAGATCAGATTTTTATACTTGCACACAAGTGGGAAGAGATGTATTTTTCCACCTGGAAGATAATTAAATTTGGGCATAATCTATCAAAAGATATGATGGAAACCCTATCTTTTAAAATCAGGGCTGTGTAACTTCATAAAAATATTCTGTTCTCATAATTCCAAATTTATTCAGTAAAGTTCTCCACTTGACATTGTGCTAAACACGTGATTCATTTCTCTGATGGAGTTCTCAGGACTTTATGTCTCTAAATGTAAGCAGGAGTTACTAAGCATTTCATTCTATAGCAAATGCTAAGCTACACCAGCTCCTGGCTGTATCCGTACAGCAAAATACTAATTGAGAAGTTTAGTAATATTCATCTGTATTTAGAAATGTACAAGGAGCACCATAAGGTGTTTCATAGGGGTTAGCACAACCCTTTCTGGTTTTTAAAGTATGTTTGGGGGAATTAGCAAGAAGTCAGTTCTCCATTTCAAATTCCGAATCAAACACGGAAAATAGAGGACCCAGTACAAAAGGACTGTGTAATTTTTCCTGCAGAAAGGTCAGAGTGAACCACACAATTTTTCTGTCAATATCACCCTTTATGTCCTGCTCAATCCCCACCTTGCAAGAAAATGATGCATTTTATTATTTTCAAAATGAAAGCCTGGTTTTGCAAGTGATTCTTAATCAATAGCAAATTCTCCACATGGTTTTACTTGAAGACACTTGATACCTGGGCACTTGTCATCCTTTTAGGACTGAAAGAAATAAAATAGAAAATAAAATGAAACCTTCCAGGTTGCTTGGTGGGTTTTTTCCTTTAAAAAGCCAGATTAATTCATCAGGAAAGTGGAAAACTACACTTTTTCTGCATGAGCAATAGCAGAACACACTAGACATTCATATTAGACATTCATTTGTATATTATAAAAGAAAAAACACACTACAGAGATATATATATATATACACACACACACACCCCTCTCTCTGTATATGTACCTATATATAGCTGTATATACCTAAATGTTCTACCACAATGGAATATTTTAGATCCTAAAACAGTAATTCTCAAAGAACCCCAAACTTAAAACCCCATCTCTTTCCCGTTTTCCCCTGTCACCACCCGCTGACAGCTGAATAATTGCTCCTTGTCTTTCTAATCCCTCACACAACACTAGAGGATTGACTGCAGTCGTGCAGCCTGAGACTTCACTGCAAGAAGCAAACACTGACTAAGCCCAAAGCTGTGTTGATAGAGAAGAAGATGATGCGCTCGCTGCACAGCCCCACATTCAGCAGCCAGCATCGTTTGAAATCCTGTCTAGCCTGTGGCACTGCCATGGAGAAACGTGAGGCTTCAATGTCCACTCTGCAGTCTGCCTGGTCTCTGAACTGGCATTTGACAGCAGATAAGTCAGCTACGGGGCCACTTGGAGCTGAGAGTGACACTCAGCCTTGAGCAGTTGCCATGGTTAGTCAGATGCAAGGCCTGGGGATGGCAGAACCTGGGAGAGCATGGTGGTGCAGGATGTCATGTACAGGGAGAGTTTGACTGGTGGGACGATATTCATGGGCTGCCACGGAGCCACTCCTCAGCAGGAGGGAGGGATTTTGCAGCCGAGAACAATGCCTGGGCTGCAGAGCTGAGGTGGTGCCAGGGGACATGGCCCCGATGGGCTGGGGCAGGCCGCCAAGGCTGCATTCTCATGAAGATTTAGACCTGTCAGTGTGCAGTGAACCTGAAACCGGTACAAGGAAAGCAACCGTGGGCCCCTTTCACAACGACCGGCCTCACCCGTTCAACTGTTTGGATAGATTAACTCTGAACTTTGATCAGTTTTCTTAGGGAAGAAAAACTGATTAACAGTCCCCCCCCCACCGGGGTTAAAGACCCCAAAACGTCCGACACAACCTCACAGAGCAGCGCAACCCACTCCACACAGTCTCACGTGTGTCACCTGTGGAAAGGCTTTCTGGAAGCAGATGCAAAACTATTTCATCAGCTTTGTGGAGAAGGGAAGTTTGAACAAGTTTCTACTGCAGACACAAGTACTGCCAGGAGGTAATTCCACGTCTTTCAGAACAAAAACGTTCAGCACAAGGCGATCTAGGGGTAAACCAGCAGCTCCCACATTCCCGCTGTGGTTTTGATAAAGTGGAGGAGCCAAGCCCT
Source organism: Rhinopomastus cyanomelas (assembly GCA_013400115.1). NCBI lineage: Eukaryota > Metazoa > Chordata > Aves > Bucerotiformes > Rhinopomastidae > Rhinopomastus > Rhinopomastus cyanomelas. Next base: position 648,398 of record VXBP01003383.1, on the reverse strand, counting down.
GGGTGGGAGTGGGAAGGAGGAATACAACATTTGAGATCAAGACCTACACAAAAGTCATCGTGCACGTGTCATCACACCCCCACACTCAGTGCTGGTGATTTTATAGCTTGTTGGTGAAATTCAGAAAAGTTCAGGTCGGTAAGAGTTCCAGAAATAGAAAGGAAAGATGATGGGAGAAGAATCCCATCTCGAACTTATCTTTGCAGCTGATTCTTTCGCACAGCATTATCAAAACCCGTACAATAGGACATGGTTCGTGGAGCTGGACATGGTTCATTAGACAAGCGCTCATAATGGCCTCCTGTGACATCTGCTGAAAGCAAAACGCCTTGATCTTGCATCCAGGAGCAGATTTTGAGACTGCCTACAACATCGTGCGCGCTGGTGGTAATTTACCCTTAATTTTCCCATTCAGTTTGCATTGCAAAGCAGCAGGGATGTTGGCTTAACTCTAAATGCTGGAGTGTCAAAAGAATCAGCAGGAGCCAGTGCCAGCATTCATATGAATCCCTTCTCTTCATATTTGAAATTGAATGATCCTATGTTTGTTTATTAATACGCCATAGCCCAGCAGCGAGTCAGCAACCGTCCAAAACTTTTATTACATCCTTGAATGTAATTATTGAAACCAATTAATTGGTTTAGTGTTCCTCAGCACTGATCTAGGTATGTCTCCATCTGTTAATTCAAATTCTATATTAACTACACCCTATATTAATTCATCATCACTTCCATTGGACTATTGATATTGATTGACAAGTCACTTCATTTTGTTTCTTAATGAAGCTTCTGCTATATGGCCAGGTTCCATTGTTCAGGGATGATTTGATCTATTTGCTCTATTTTTAAAGGCATCAATTCATTTTTCTGTTAAAAAAAAAATCACTATTTTTAAAGGTATCAATTCATTTTTCTGTTTTAAAAAAAAATCACTATTTTTTTCTTGATTTCCAAATTCCCTCATTAGTCTGGAATCAGGTAACTCAGAAGGATTTTCTTGTTGCTGTTCTAAAGCAAATTGCCACATGCACTAGTGTGTTTTATGCCTAAAACAGGAAACAACCTAAGAATTGGGAATCGGTCTGAAAGGTCTCAAGCCAGTGAAATGTGATTCAAAAAACTCCTTTGGCAAATGAATGCAGTCCAGAAAAATGTTAAACCAGAGGACTTTTCTGCTTGGAAACAGATTCCCAATGAGTAAATTTAACACCAAATAAATTATATTTTCATTGTTTGTTGGCTTCTTTTTATGAGGGTTTAGCTCTCTTATCATGGAATCCAAATTCTCCTCATCATACAGACCCTCAAACTGCATCTCAGACACAGACCTACTTCTGCTCCGTAGCGACAAGTTCTCTCAGCAGCCCCTGCAGTGGGTTGCCCTGCCAGGTGCACACCCAAACCACTCTATTGCTCCCCTTCCCAGCTGGACAGGAGAGAGAAAGTGTAATGAGAGACTTATGGATTGATGTGAGGACAGGGAGAGATCATTCGCCAATCATTGCCGTGGGTAAATGGACTTGACTTGCAGAAATTACTTTAGCTTATTGTCACTCGGAGTAAAATACAACAAAAAAATATGACCAAATCTTAAGAAAGACCTTCCCCACCGCCTAGTTCCTAGATTTAAATGCACTCCCAAATCCCTTACCTCCTTCCCTCTGGCAGCAGAGGGAGACTGAGAATTGATGTTGAGGTCAGTTCATTCCATTTTGTCCATGAGACTCCTTCCTCTTCAGATGGAGGACTCCTCATACTCTTCCTCAGTCTCCCACAGTACAGCATCCTCCATGAACTTATTCAGTGACAGCCCTTCCCACAGCCTATAAGCCTTCAAACTGCTCCACTGTGTGTGCCTTCCACGGAGTGGATGAATGGAGTGGATTCTATGGGTGCATTCGAGAGTGCCCCAGTGTAAGTCCCCATGAGGTCACAAGTAAGCATGAGCATCTCTATCTGCAAGTCTGCAGATCCTGCCCGGAGTCTGCTTCAGCATAGGCTTCCCATGGGGTCACAGCCTCATCTATCTGCTCCGCGTGTGGGTGTGAGGCTGCAGGTGGATCTGCTCCTGTTAATCTCCAGGGGCTGCAGAAGCACAGCCTGCCTCACCATGGTCTTCACTTTAGGCTGCAGAGGACATCTCTGGCACCTGGGGTACCTCCTCCTCATTCTGCTTGATTGACGTTGGCGTCTGCAGAATTTCTCTCTGTTCTACTTTTGGCTGGAGGTGCACATGTTGATGGCCAAACTGGCCAAAGGGTATTCCATACAACATGGTGCTCAACAAGCAAACTGGGGGGAATTGCCAGAGTGGTGGCCCCTTGCTCAGGCACTGACTGGCCATTGGCCAGCAGATGGTAAGCAGCTGTGTTATACACAACTGTTTTTTGTATATTCTACCATCATTATTATTTCCCCTTCCTTTTGTCTCCTATTAAACCATTTTGACGTCAACTCACAAGTTTAGCCATTTTGCTGATTCTCTTCCCCATCCTGCTGTAGGGGAGTGGGTGAACATCTGTGTAATGTTTAACTTCCTGCTGGGTTACACCACAACACTTTCTATATCCTCACTCCTCTCTTCAGCTACTGTTGTGCAGGCTTTTTTCACCCCATTCTTCATTAAATAACAATAATTTAACAAGAAATTATTAGCTAGAACCTGCTCCACAGTGAAGGGTAGGCGGCAGAGTTAGTTTGAACAAATGATTCAAAGCTCTATTCTGTAAAATACATATTTTGGAGTGAAAGAACAGAAACATGGAATATAAACCTAAAGCAATCCTCTGACATTTTTGTGGTGGTTTGATGAAAAATAAATTAAAATAAAAAGAATAACATTTTTTTTAAGAATCCCTTCTGGTATTCTTACACTGAATTGTCTCAATTTCTTGTACAATGTCTTGGCACAAATATGAACAGTCTAAGACCTGTATTTTGAGAACAGCACTGCTCCCCATAAATGTATTATTAGATTATTAATTATACACAACAATTTTATGTCTCTGTATATTACACCTTCCTACTTGCATACACAAAACAAGGGCCACCAGTATTAATACAACAAATTTTAATGGGATAAATAATCTACCTAGCGACAAATATCATTACTCTTGAGATGTGCTACACTAAAGGCATAGGTTTAATAATATTTTAAAAGAATATTAAAGATCTGGGAAAGCTCAGTCAGCAGATTAACCCATGCGATTCATTTCACAACTGTTAGAAGGGCTTCACAAACCACAACGATGGATAGAAGCTAAGAACTTGTGGGAATGAGATACCAGGCACCCAAATCTAAATGCTTTTAAAACCCTCCCTGAGGCCTTGAGCTTTTAGGGTGCTCATTTTGTAAAACATTTAAGAGTTAATAGTCTGCATCTCAGTTAATTGTCTAGGGATCTCTTCAGCAAATCCCCCTGTTTTGGGGAAAAAACTTGCATTTGCAGAAGGCAATTGTCTCATGTAAATATAAATATTTTAGAAATCACAAGGCACCTCGCCAGTCTTAAAGTTCTTCTTATTTCTAGAAGTATTTCTTTTTCAACAAAGTGAGAGGAATTCCCCTGTCACCAAGCTTGCACCACTACTTAAAAAGCCCTTAGATGTGAGCTTAGGCAGTATCACCGAAAGGCTGTGATTAGGGTGCAGTGGAATATATTGACCTTAGGTGGATTCTTGCCAAAACATCATCCTTTTCCCACCCAAAATGTTTGGCAGAACTCCATTGCATTTCTCCTTCTGACTAATTATGGAGTTACTATATCCTGTAGAAGCGTATAGTTAGTTGCCTATTAGTGGCTCATTTTCAAAGGACCTCTCCTGTAGCTTAATCAACAAAGGCTGATCCTTCCCAGCCTAAAGTTAGATAAATAAAATGGTACCTCAACAGACTTGAATCACTGTCTAGAAATGTTTTGTCTTTTCACCAGGTGTTAAATAAGCTTGAAAAAGCTTTCTGTTCTTGATGAGACAGAAAGCTTGGAGTTATCTAGGTTTCTAGTTTGATTTACTGAAATATTTGACCTTGACTGGAGTGGATCCAGGCTGAGCATCCACCTTAGGACAAGAAAAACCAACCCAGCTACCTAAAGCCTTCTATGATCCTACCCAAATACATAATGCATATATGATAGATATATCAGGGCTTTACAGAATGATGCTGTCACTAAACTGCAGAGTGATTAATGAAATTTGACCTAATATCTGCCACTGTCTTGGATTTTGATTGGGTTTCATTGCTGTTCCCACTTGCCTGAGTTTGTGCTCAGGTTATGGAGCTCTATCTGCTCCACAGATGTGAGGGTTTTTGTTTTGGCCTATTAACTTATTAACCAAATTACTTGGTCAGTCTCTTTTAGGACCCAACCAAAAGGATCAACTGGTGACACACTAGAATTAACTCCAGGAAACTGCATCATTTTCAATGCCATAATGAGAGCTAATTCATAGCCATCATTCCAAACTGCTGCATATGTAAATTTTAATGTCCTATCATTTGTTTTCCAACAAGGAGAAATCTCTACTCTGAGCATATTTCCACAGGTGAAAGGAGCTTTGTGCATTGAAATGCAGGGCTCCTATATTCAGTTTTAATTTCTCCCACCCAGCATTCGTCTCAAATTTGCATCTTTACAATAGTATTTAAAAAATCCACAAAGAAACAGAAAACTGGAAGCATGCCTCCTTAAGCATTCTTGTTTTCACTTTTTTCTTTGTCATTGGTAGGACATTGTCCTCTTTGCCAAGTTTCTTCAATGAGCCTCGTCCTGCTGGTTCGCTGCATGTTCCCATATGAATAGAGTCACAGGATAAAAATGAAATTCCTGAATATGCCACGCTGCAAAAGAATGTCTCTCCTTCTCAAGTTCTTGTAATGAATTTTCTAAAAATATAAAAGACAATGAGCACAATTTTCTGAACAGTGAGGTATTTCTATTGGACCTACAATTTGAGCTATTGTAGGTCTTTCTGTCACGTTTTCCTGAGGTTTATTACTTTTTAAACTGTTTTGTATGTAGCATGAAAGTTACCCAGCTGTTTAGATGAATATGTTCCTTCTGCCCTTCAAACACATGCCAACAAAAATAAATCAGGGCTTTACATATAAAGTAAATATATTTATACATGGGAAAGCAAAAACAGGAGGGGAACTTTGGTAAAGATTAGTAAATCCTAATGAGAAAAGACACTAATAAATGAAGAAAGACTCTCAGCTTTAACAATTTTGGAAGCAGATATTGTTGGCTAAAAGAAGACAGAAGATGGAGGTTCTCTGATGCATATTGAACAGTTCTTAGGCAGCATTTAACACCAAATTAGGAAGCAGAAGCATCACTGCAGAGCACTATCAGATGAATGGTTTCTCTGAAATTCCTGCATAATTTTACTAATCTGTTCCCAGAATTTACCAACCACTTGTACTGCATTCTGAAACCCTCCAGAGAAGCTTTTTTTTAAAATTCAGGCTGAATAAGGTTAAGATTGTCACTGCTTATCCAGCTGGGATCAAAGCCCATGTACGTCCATATATGTCCCCATACAAGTGCTAACAATAATCAAGCTCCTGTTTAAAATTGACACCTTTGCTGTGTCACAGATTCACAAAATAGTAAAAAGGAACCTCTGGAGATTATCTAATCCAATCACCTTCTTAAAGATTCCTCAGTGCTGCCCATGGGGGTTGTGGAGTCTCCTTCTCTGGAGACATTTAAAACCCGCCTGGATGTGTTCCTGTGCGAGGTCTAGGTGGTCCTGCTCTGGCAGGGGGATTGGACTAGATGATCTTTCAAGGTCCCTTCCAACCCCTAGTGATTCTATAATTCTGATATCTGGATGAGTTTTAATGTCCCAAAAGATGAAGACTAAAACCTCTCTAGGAAAACACTCAGGAAACTTTTTCTAATTAAAATCTCAGCAAATATTTTTTCAAGTGTTTAAAGAGAAGAATTTTTATTTTTTTTTTATTTCCATCTCTCCATCTTCTTCTCTTGTCACTGGACACCAGGAAGAAGAGCTGTCTCTGCCTTCTTTAGTTGCCCTGGTCAGGTATTTAGACACATTCACATACTGCAAGTGGGCCATTCCTTCTTCAGGTTGAACTGTGCCAACATTCTCTTTTCCTTTGTGTGACAGGTGCTCCAGTATCTTTGTTTTTGTGGTCTTTTTTTGGACATGTCCCAATATATCCATGCCTTTCTTGAAGGGGTACAATCACAGAATCATAGAGGATTAGAGATTGGAAGAGACCTCAGAAGGTCATCTAGTTCAGTCCCCCTGCCAGAGCTGGACCACCTAGACGAAGTCACACAGGAACATATCCAGGCAGGTTTTAAACATCTCCAGAGAAGGAGACTCCACAACCCCCCCGGGCAGCCTGTTCCAGTGCTCTGTCACCCTCACTGGGAAGAAGTTCCTTCTCTTATTTATGTGGAACCTCCTACGTTCCAGCTCACAACCATTGTAACTTGTTCTATCACAAGATGCCACTGAGCAGAGCCTGGCTCCATCCTCCTGACACCCGCCCCTCACATATTTATAGACATTAATGAGGCTACCCCTCAGTCTTCTTTTCTCCAAGCTCAAAAGACCCAGCTCCCTCAGCCTTTCCTCATAAGGAAGATGTTCTACTCCCTTCATCATCTTTGTGGCTCTGTGTTGGACTCTTTCCAGCAGCTCTGTGTCCTTCTTGACCATTTCGCTCAACCCACAGGCTAGACTCACCATAATGAAAGCCAGGAGGATGTTGACTTAGGGACATTGCTGGCTCTTGGTCTACTTAGTGTCCATTCATACTCCTTGTCTTCCTCAGAGCTAGTTTCCAGCCCTAAGCCTGTACATACGTTTGACATAGCAGCCACTCCTCCCAGATCTGCACTACTCAAGTCACTCATGAAGATGTTAAACATCATTTCCCCACTATGGACCACTACGTGACAGTGCTGGACTTTGCACTGCTTATAAAAAGCCTTTGAGCACAACAGTTTAGGGATAGCTCTTTATTTAAAGGCCTGCTTTATAGTTTTCAAGTAACTTCAGTTCATCTCTGCCCACTTACCTGTCCTCCTTCATCAGTTAGTCTGAGAAAATATTCTGGGAGGCAGTGCTGAAATCCTTGGATATACTCAATGTCAGGCTTGATGGGGCTCTGAGCCATCTGTTCTAGTGAGTGGCATCCCTGCTTGTTGCAGGGGAGGTTGGACTGGATGCCCTTTGGAGGTCTCTTCCAACTCTGTGATTCTATAATTCTATGATTCTATAATCCTCTTTCACTATGGTTGTCTTCCTTGAAAGAGGCGTCTTCACTAGTCTCTGGAGACTTGAACGGCTGAAGGCAAGTTTCACCACTAAAGATGGAGGTGAGTGAGGGCATTCCCTCTTCTCCATGTAGGTTAGTACAAACATGAGTAGTTCTGTGGAACTTAGACAGATGACACATTCCAAATTTCTACTGTCAATTGCTATCTGAAGCTCCCTTCCTCACCCCCTAAGTGAAAAGGCTGGTTTCCTACTCTGAAACCATGGTATAGTTAATTCTGCAGTGAATTCATACCTCAGCAGTCCAGATACACCTCTAGCTTGACTAAAGATCTCCTTTCTCTTGGTCAGCAGCAATAATCCTTCACTATGCCTAGGTGTTAGTAGAAGACAACCATTAGAGGTGGAATATGTAATGAATAAGAGCAGCAGTTTACCGTATGAGTCACTGTTACAGGCAGGTTTTATACATTAGCTTTTAGCTAAGCAGAGGAGACAGGGCCTTCCAAGGACAAAAGGCTAAAAGAAATATTCCAAGTAGCCAAGATAACTTTCCTGTTATTCAGATGCTGGCAAAGTCTTGAGATCAGAGCTGCACCTGGCTTACAGTGAGGCACAGGTTCTCATTTAGAGATTCCTGAGCTATTACTAAAACTCCATTGCTGAAGCTCCCAGAGTAACAGAACTGTGATTGTTCTTGTTGGTGCTTTTCTGAACTGTACTTTCAATGTCACAGATAGACATGATTTCATATGAAATAGAAGCTATTTATTCCATTCCGTTTCTACATCTACAAAATTCATAATGATTCTGTTTTACACCAATGACCAGAGCAAATTACTTTGCATGTTTATCCGTTTAGTTATTGTTTGTTTTTCACTTCTGGTTTTAGCTGTTCAAGTACTACTTTTTCACCTGTGATGATGAAAGACTGGGATTTCCCACTCATTGTGGTGGGTTCCTTGAATTATTGTGATTAATTGCCTCATCTCTGAGGTGAAGAAGTCCAAGTGAATAGTGCATAATCCAGACTTGAAAACAGGACTTTTTGTTTTCTAATATTCACTTAGGGTCTAAATCTTCATTAGGATCTTTCATGTGGTTTCAGGTTCACATCCAGTACACTTAGCACAAGAATGGGCTGGCAATAGCTTTGTCCCTGGGTTATTTGAGCCTTTGACCTCAGATTCGTTGTCTCCAAAACTTTAAGAGAGGAAGAAGTTTTACATTAAAATAGAAATGGGCAAAGAGAAGTTTTTCCAGACTGCGATTTCAAAAGTTTCCCTATGTCTCACTGGGACAAAGATGACCTTTTGAAGTTTTCAGTGAAGAAACAACCACAAATCCAAAATAAACAGTGCTGCAATAGCAACATACTCCGTAGTTTTACAGCTGGTTGGGATCTGAACACCCGTGTGCCACAAATGGGTGGGATGGTTTTACTGTCAAAAGACAGGTTATTTTATAAACCCTAAAAGAGAAGGAGAAAGGATACCTGTAATGAGAGAGAACAACTGGACTAGGATGACCCTAATGTCTTCCATGATAGCAAAATGAAGACCAGGATATATCATATGACACTGCTCAGTGAGGTGGGTGCCCTGGTGTTGGGAAGCTCTTGAATGCTTTCTTTGCTTCAGGCTTTACTGCTAAGGCCAGCCCTCCAGAAACCCAGACCTTGGAGGTAAGACAGAAAGTCTGGAGAAGGATAGACTTTCCCTTGTTTGAGAGGATCAAGGTAGAGCTCATTTAGGCAAGCTGGACACCCAGAATGGACCTATGAAAGCATCATTTTCATCATAACCTTTGCAAGGTACTGAGCATCTGAGGGGACATGTTGCAGGAACCAACTATTCTGCTCCTGATAGAGATGTTCAGTCATAGTCTACTCAGTAGCCACTCAAAGTCTTAAAAATTCAGGTCATGTTTTTGAAGTGTGTTTCAAAGCAAGAGCTTCTGAGGACAAGTAGTTCCTCAGATAATCCCTGGCACCTCTCATCCTAGTCTGCTACAGACAAATTCTTCTGACAAAATTGATTGTTCCGTCTACTGCAAACTGCAGCTGGCAAACAAATGGGTTTTGTGTTCATGAAATACCTACAAGCATCTTTGTAGTAGAAAAGGTAAAGCGAAGGAAAAATCATAAGAAGAAGAGAAGCAGCAGGACAGAAAGAATGACAACTACAACACAGGGTACCAGAAAAACTTTCACACTCAAATATTTGGAACCAAATAAGATATAATGGAGAAAATATCACCGTGAGGGGGATTGGACTAGATGATCTTTTGAGGTCCCTTCCAATCCCTAATGATTCTATGAAGACTAAAGAACAGAGGGCCAGTTGTCTTTCTCCATCTACCCTTGATTGCCTTTTTTAGATAAAGGAAATAGCTGAGATGGTCTGGGGTTTATTAAAATCCTCATTCGATTTTGCTTTGTTAATTAAGCAAAACCAAGGAAGGAATACACAGGCTCTATTTGATTAGAAGTATTTGTGCAACTTTGTGTCTTAACTGATTGCATTTCAAAGTCATCCGCAAAGTCATGAACGCTTTAAAGTATCTCTCTTCTGATCTTTTGGATTCAATTATTCAGAGTTTTTTCTGGAGATGCTAACATCCCATCACATGCAGAGCCTGTCTTGTATTTGTGCAGCACAGTTTGTAAGACAAGGCTTAACACAGGACATTTAAGCTGTTGTGCTTCTTTGCAGTAGCCAGGCACTCAAACTGTCATCTTCATTAACATCAATCCTCTTGTGATCCTGAATCCCAACATTTTTCTCAGCGGTACTTGGACCTCCCAGTGCTCTCCACAGATGAGCAATTTTTCATTAGATGAACAGGTGGATGAGTGCTTTCAGAACTAGATCCTAGACAATAGCTTCTGTTCACTTCAATTCACAGAATCGTAGAATCATAGGGTTGGAAGGGACCTCCAAAGGGCATCTAGTCCAACCCACCCGCAGCAAGCAGGGACATCACTCCTTAGACCAGATTGCTCAGAGAATCTGGTCTAAGATGGTCAAACCTGACCTTGAATATAGAATCATGGAATCATAGAATCAGTAGGGAATGGAAAGGACTTTGAAAGATCATCTAGTCCAATCCCCCTGACACAGCAGGATCCCCTAGACACAGGAACACATCCCGATGGGTCTTAAACATCTCCAGTGAAGGCGACTCCACAACCTGCCTGGGCAGCCTGTTCCAGTGCTCTGTCACCCTCACTGGGAAGAAGTTCCTTCTCACATTTATGTGGAACCTTCTGGCTTACGACCATTGCCCCTCGTCCTATCACTAGATGACACTGAGGAGAGCCCGGCTCCATCCACCTTGCCGTGTATATAGTGGATAGACAAAGTATGATACAGAGAGACATACCCATCCTGTCAGCACATGAGCCTGTGCAAAAAGTAAAACAACCCGTTGTTACAGCCTAAGTTGTAAAAGCTTGGCTGGCATTACACCTGCTTCTGCACCTTCCTTGTCCACAGTGTTACTTTCCCCATTACATGATTTTCCCCATTATGTTAATTTCCCCATTACATTAATTTCTCCACATTCCATTGCTAATTCTTGTCATATCCTTCAGTGCCATTGATGCCATGGCTGTGATTTTGGGGGATCCAGGGGTTTGGGGAGGTGCTCCTCAGACATACTTATCGGCAATAAACAGCACTGACACACTCACGGTGATTTATTTCTATTCCTTCATGAGTATAAATTCAAAGCAGTTGGTTCAAACATTGACTTAGGTAGAACTGAAGGCAGAATTTATCCTACAGGCTCTAACATTCAAATTCCTCTGTGGCAGCTGTGGCACACTTTTCCTGCATGAGGCACCTGTCTCAGGTTCCTTTGGGGTTACTAACACCGAGTAATTTGTCCCTCAGTTTTACTATGAGTGCCAGCCATGGGCTAACTTGGCTTTTATTAACCTTGTTCTTTTACTGTATAAAATGAAAACAAGAGGCAATAAAACCTTGCAACGCCTCCCTGAGCCTGGCAACAAACACTGTGCTGAGTTCTTTTGAGTGTAAATTAGCATAACTCTCTCTTTGTTTACTTAAACTTGCTGACATTTGTGCCTCCAGCTTTTCAGTGTTCCAAAGGTGATTCTCAGAGCTGCAGTATATCTCAGCCTCTACCCATGCACCTGGGTTAAAGTCAATTAGAGAGGAGATATTCAGCAGCTCTTCAAGTCAGACTTATGCATTGGAGCCATTCCAGAGATATATCCTTTTATGTGAAGGCTGGATTGAAATATAAATATTTCATTTGGGGTCATTTTTTCTTCTTTTTTTGTTGAAAAGAAAACTCAGCCACTTGGGGTTCAGGCCAAACATTTTGTTCAGTCTGAAACAGAATATTTTATTTTGGCATACTTGGAAGAAAAGGCAGGAGAAACTGCTTTTCAGATGAGCAAAATGTGTCCTGATTTTACATTTTTATCTAATAACATAGTGCTCAGGGGATTCACGCAAAGGTACAAAATGCACAAGGTCAAGACCTTGCCCAATGTAGGGATCTGACCATTTACAGCACACAGAGGGTGCTAAAGCAGGCTCAAAGGTTTTGGAGGAGATAGATCTCCGAGTCTTTCCTGTCAGACCCATGATAGTCTGCACAGACTATTTAAATATTCATTGGGCAAGAGGAAAGAATAAAACTATGTGGCCTGCTTTTTCAGGTGTTCTTCTGGGCAGGATGCATTAATTCAAATCCCTGTTCTGAGTCAGCCAAAAATAGAACTGTGATTTTGCAGTGTTCCAGCACCTCACTTGTGGGAAAAAGTGACTTTGCCTTAGCTAGATTTTATGTCAAATGCTTATAAACCCTGTTCACATTTCAGAATGCTCTGGCTATCCAGCTATACTGGATATCAATAAAAAACACACGTACTGGAAAGAAAAGACGGGTCAGTGAAGAAGTTACCTCCACTTACCACACAACACTACAACTTGGGAATAGGAAAATGCTCCTTAATCTAGTCAATTTGTTTTCTAGTTTGCTTTTTCTGTTTTTTCTTCTTACAGGATACTTTAAAGAGATGTCAGGAGAAAGCTGTCGTGCTCATATCCAATACTTATTCCATGTTGAAGGAAGAGATTGTGATGATTGTGATAGTGATGTCCCTACTTGTTGCAGGCAGATTAGACTAGATGACCTCTGGAGGTCCCTTCCAAACCTATGATTATATAAATCTGTGATTATTGCAGTCATCTTCTTAGTCATCTCTGTCAAGACCTTTATACAGCTCTGCCTACCTGGACCCCACCCCTGTTCTTCCTGACAGGCTGTTAAGGAGAATTCTTTTCTCTTCCCTCCATTCCCCTCATATCCCCTCCCTCATTTTCCTTCCCCCTTCCTTTTCCCCCTCTTTTCCCTTTCCCTTTCCCTTTCCTTCCTTTTCCCTCTCTTTTCCCTTTCCCCTTCCCTCCCCTCTCCTCCCTCATTTTGCTTTCTTTTTCCTTTTCCTTTTCCTTTTCCTTTTCCTTTCCCCCTTCCTCTACCCCTTCTCTTCCCCTCCCCTCCTCTCCCTCGTTTTTCTTCCCCTTCCCCTTCCCCTTCCTGCCATCAGCTATGTGCCCTTCTCAGTCTGTGCCAACAACATTTCCATGACAGAACCTGGGAATGGTATGGCAAAAGCAGCAAAGAGATGGATTATGGTAGATACAGTCACTGCACTGGAGAAAAGCTGGAGCTGCAGAATCAGACAATGGAAGAATAAAATTGAACTTTCAACTGAGAAGATTCAGAAACTATAAACAAAGAAACTAAAGTCCACAACAATATTCCCAAGGTAAATGTTGTATAAGAAATCCAGATATAATGTGAAGACAACAGAAGAAGGTGCCAACTCTTTTCCTTAACAAGGTATTTGGTTATTTCCTTCACCATCCATGTGCACTGCTCTTTTCTTGACAAATCCATTAAATGAAGCTTGAGGAAAGGGTCTGGTACTTATCTATTCAATCATCTGTATAAAACTGCCTACAGGTGATTTCCCTCTTTCCACCTAAATTTCATTTCTTTTGCCATCCATCTGAATGATTATAAATAAAGAAGAAATAAAGCCAGCTTCATATTTTGTGTTTCATTTTCTATTAACAAGTTTCAGGGCTCAAAGTCTGAAAGGATAGCACAGATTTTCTATTTCCCTATTCATAAGCAGAAGAATTGGGTATTTGTGAAGCTCATGAAGCAAATAAAAGTCTCTTTTATTATTATTCATAACCAAAACTCTGGTCTATTTTTATTCTCACTGTAGCTTTTATGGAGAGCTATGCATCTGAGTCAGCACCTCAAAGCAAAACTCATTTCCATTTCATGACATCTCTTTTTCCTCCAATTACTTAGCTTCATTTCCGTCTCGTTTCTTTTTTTCCCTTTTGACTCTCACTCACTCAGATGAAATTGCCACCCAGTGCAATTCTCCATTCGAGAGAGATAGATCATATACTTGGGCAAGCTTTAATTTAACTAGCTTTTCTCTTTGTGGTTTTTGTTTTAAACCACCACAACTACACGGCCTTGACATATAGAACTAGAGTGCAGGAAGGAGAAGGACGGTGTGGGAAGGATGCCCAGTGCATTATGACTGCTGCGGTCAGATCTTTGAAGTGTCGCTTTTCACTCTTCTTTCTCTACTGTCATCCTGATGGCCTGTCAGGTTTCCAGATTTATCTCTTTCACATTTTTTGCTCTCTTCAGCTTTCCTCAAAGCTTCATTCTATTTATTCTAGCTCCTCCACTTTCTCATGCTGTATAGAATTTTTTTCTGCTTTACTCTATGATCAACCCTGACTGACAAAACTTGAGTTATTTTCAGCAATATTAATGCGCAGGCAGATGTCAGACAGATGATTTTATGTGCTCTTCTTCTTTAAACTCAAGTGGTCTTGGATAGCAAGAATTTTCAGTGAGGATCCTGTAAACATCTGACAGAAGTCTTACAGTATTTATCAAAAATTCATCCCAATCTGTAAATATATTGCTAATCACTGCCTTTGCAGTGGATTTTCTTAGCACACGTCCTACACTTTCCTAAAACATGTTGGCAATGTGCAAAATGTTTTGCACATTCCGTCGAAGGTAGATCTGGGTATCACCCACCCACAGCACTACAGAGGGAGAAGATCCCCATCCAGATCTATGGGAGGGAAGATATTTTTCACAGAACCACAGAATCACAGAACATTAGGGATTGGGAGGGACCTCGCAAGATCATCTAGTCCAATCCCCCACCACAGCAGGATCACCCAGACCAAGTGGCACAGGAACACATCCAGGTAGGTTTTAAACATCTCCAGAGAATTTTTTTTAAAAATAATCTTTGTCTTAATGATGGCAGAGCTGGAGTCCTGCTTACATGTTCAGGAAATCACTAACTGAGCTTGCTCGTGGTCTACCACCACACCTGATGCCTGGGTATTACTGCAGCTTCCATGACCAGAAAAATTAGGAAAAATGTAAATGCCTTTTACTTACTCACAAAGTAAGAACAGAAGGAAAGAGTGTTCTGACCTTTGCATAAACTATTTTGCACAATAACTGTATTTGTTTTCTTAAAGACTAGTTTGTAGAAAGGGAAATGGCAGGTACAGCAGTAAGTCTGTTATTACAGATCCTTATTCAAAAATAGCTCCTACACAGAAAAATACCTCCTATAGCACTGCGAAAGTCTGAGAGAGTTAAGATCTGAACAAATGTGGATTCCACAACTGAAAGCTTAACGTTAAAAAACAAAAACTCCTCAAAGTTCCCTTGAATTTGAGAAAGTCAGAGTGAATCCTAGAATCATGGAATCATCAAGGTTGGAAAAGACTTCCAAGATCAAGTCCAACTGTCCACCCTACAACCCCTAACTGCTAAACTTAGCAGGTTGCTTCTCTCCAGTGACATGCAGACAATTAGTTTAATATTATTGGAGTGCCATAATGACAGCTGTGCAGAAGTGCAGATTCTGAGGCAGATTCTTCAGTGAAATCCCTTCTCAGCTTACCTTAATTGATGATGTGGCCAATGATCCTAAAGTGCAATTCTACTGCAAAATGGATATGGCAAACAGAGCTTGTCCAGCTGCTCAGAAGGGAACAGGTTAATAATAGAGGGTTCTCACCTGGTTGTGATGATGTTAGGTCATAGAATCATAGAATCATAGAATCATCATGGCTGGAAAGGACCTCCAGGGTCATCGAGTCCAACCTTTTCTCCTGGTGTCTAACCGCTAGAACATATCGCGTCGCATCCACTCGTTCCTTAAACACCAGCTGGACTGGGTGATTCCAGCCTCAATAATTCTGTGAAAAGACTGACAAAGACTTTTATTTGTAACTCAGACAGGATTCACTGTCAGATTTGAAAGACTGTTTCTTTGGTGAGTGGGTCTTTATGTGCAGAAAGCAAAAGCAAGACCCCAAATAATAAATATCTGATAATAAGCCCAAAGTGAGTAAAAAATTGTGACCCATCAAGCAGTAGGTAGTAATGCAGTAGGGAGCAGGGAGAAGCTAAGGGAAGTTTTAGCATTGGCACCTTGTTCCAATGTTTGCTCATTCAGAGCAGCTCCATACTCCATTCTTGATCAAAGAAGACTTCCTGTGTTTTCAGTTGTGATGGAAAAGCCTTAAGCAAAAAACAAATGGAACATTTTCACTGGATCTATGGAATACATATATTCTCTCAGACCACAGTCAGACCTGTATTCATTCTACAGGGCTAAAAGGAGCAGAACTAAAAACACATTTATGTTGGTCAGCATCTCCAAATATCTAAAGGGAGCAGGGCTGAGTTAATGCTATTTTTACAGAACCACTTTTCACAGAAGTACAGCAGTTCTAATATAAAATGATGCTGTTGTAGCAACATGAGGAGTAAACAATTAAATCACCAGAACTCTCTAGGTTCTGCTTGGGTAAGATGTCAAGAATCTGTATCCGGAGGAATGGTGCCTGCAGCAGGAGCAGAGGGTGCTCGAAGACAGGCAAACTGACAGTAGGTGCAGGATTCCTGTTTGTAGTTAACGGCAACAATACACAGGGAACAAGGTGAGAACAGCTCCCCATACAAGAGTTCAAGAAGGCAATTAAATCTGAATTCCCAAAGAACATATCCGGCAAGCCTACAGTTAGTTCATATGTGAATATCCTCCTTCCCCCGATGACTTTACACTTACAAGCAGACACACAGAGGCAATAACCGTGCTCTGATCCAGTAAGGATTACTCTGTCAGGACTGAGGAATCTATACCTCGCACACCTGAGCACAGCACTCTGCAAGTGGTTCTGCAAATACCATATTTCATGTGTTCCATTATACATATGTTATGGTATTTAATACAGACATCCATTACCCTGAGGATAAAGTGACTTCCATCATCTGGATATGTTTATTTTTGCAAGCTTTTAGCACTTCCATGGCTACATGACAAGTTTAAACTATTACAGAATATCCTTGAGTGCAAACTGAAATTTGGAATCAAAGTGCAGCTTCATCTATTTCATGTTTGCTTCTCGTTCATCTTTTTCTTCTTTTTTCTTGAAAATGCCCACCAACAATTTAACAACCCGCGGCGCACTGTAATGTCAGATATAAACACGTCTTGCGGTTCTAATAAATCATATTTGTCAAGATCACTGGGACTTGTAGTGTTCTCCAAACATGTAGTCAAAATGGAGCTGCAAAGGTTTGAGCAGTGCGTGCGGGACCAAGGGACGGTATTTATAGCACCACTGAGTGGGTCAGTTCACTGATTACTGCAGATGTATGTGTAGCTTTATATACAAATACATATGGATAAATAAAGGCAGGCAAACAGAACACATGTTGGTATGTGCCAAAAAAACCTCCACAAGGAAAGGACCACCCACAGAACTTGGAGTTCTGTTTGGATTTCTGTTTTCCTCAACGCTGTCTTCACCAGGTTTTACCTCTGTTAACTTCCAAAGCCCCAGGACAAGTCACAATTCACTGAGAATTCATTTATATAATTCATTGATTATCAGTGATATTAATGGATGATTCTTCATTGTATACTCTTCAAGATGAGATGGTTCCATGATAACCAGATGCTAACAGATAAGCAAAAGTGTTTCACCCATTTTTCCATGCAAAATGTTACTGAGATTTTTTTATCAAACCCTGTCCTGCTTTCAAAATTAAGGAGGCTTCCAGTTCTGTGACGTAGAGAATGAGGAGACAAGTAGGTACAAGTAGCATCATGACTGGAAAGCCCACATCTACACAGAGTAAATGTCTCTTTTCTGTATCAGTTGCAGAATCTGCACTCAACTGGACTGCAGAAAGGAAGGATCTTTTTCTTCCCAGCTCATGTGACTTTCTCCACACACTATACAACTGTACAGTTGTGTATGAATATGTGTGAAAACGTGGGGTTTTGTGTACAAACACAGATAACAGGACCTAAACCTCCCGTTAGGAATGTGATATCCTCCATGCTTCATGCTATCAACAAGATAACTGTAACTCTGAATTGATGTAGAACACCAAAGCAAACACTGGGAGATATTCATGCATGAAATGAAAATAGTGCTTTCATTGATTCATTCTTTACATGCTTGCAATAGGTTGTACAAATCCATTTGGAATTCAAAACTGCCTTTTCATCAGAAGCAGACAGGAGAAGAAAAGGGCAGATTACACTTGAGTTAGGTAATTGTAAACTAGTAATTCGAACTCGTGATTAGAAATTACAACTAGAAAACTGTGAGTGTAATGTCTACTGTTGGTAAAGAACAGGGCAAATATACGACAACACTCTGCATGCTTTATTCATGTTGATTTTCTGTCATAAAAGAAAGAATTTAGCAACAAATAGCATAATATGCTTCGACTTCAAAAGTACTGAGCTGTTGGTTTTGCTTGAACAACAAGAAAGCTGGGGGGACAGAATTATCAATAGCACATCTTTATGACATTTTACTAAGTTTCAAAAAGCCCCTCATGTTTCAGAACAAAAATTAATATCCAAAAGTTCATCCTGCGAGATTAAAAAGCTTAAAAATAAAGTTCTCTCCAGAGGTCCACTGAACCTTGTCCACAACGAAGAAGTTAAGGCGACTATAGTTACAAAGAATTTAGTAAGTATGTGTGGAAATCCCCAGCAATTTCCATGATTACTGGTGTATTTGCCTTCTCTTTTAATAACAATTTGTCTTCTCATAGTTTCTGGGTTGTTTTTTTCTTTGAATATTCAACAGTAATGTCTGCTGGCATTTAAAGACAGGCTTATAGAAAACTGTGTCCTTTGGAAACTCAACTGAGATACAACTAGAATGTGATGCTAGGGATTTCATTCTACAAATTACAAGTTGATGATCATTTCGTATCAGCCTATAACTTTCCAAAACTGAAAAGCTGTTTTCATAGGAAATGCTACCTTCCCATCTGCTAATAATCATGTGCTAAATTAACTTACACTTTCCACTCCAACTTTAACCCTTAGCATCATTTTCTGACTGAGATAGTCCAATATCCGAGAATATTTGAGGCAAATTCTCTCCCATATGTTAATAAAAGCAATGGTGCTTCTGCCTCAGCTTCTCCTCAGTTGTTATTCCTGTGTCATCTCAAGTAGGTGCTACAGGATCTCATTAATGTAATTCCCACCTAATCCTCTTTCCCTTTTCCCCTTTCCTATGTCAACCACCCTCCCGAATGTAATTTTTTACTGTGTGCATCTGTTCGTTCTATGAATTTCAGCACATTTTGTAAAAGCCACTGACCTCATTAATGTCTATAAATATGTGAAGGGTGGGTGCCAGGAGGATGGAGCCAGGCTCTTCTCAGTGGCATCTAGTGATAGAACAAGTTGCAATGGTTGTAAGCTGGAACAGAGGAGGTTCCATATAAACAAGAGAAGGAACTTCTTCACAATGAGGGTGATGGAGCACTGGAAGAGGCTGCCCAGGGGAATTGTGGAGTCACCTTCACTGGAGATGTTCAAGACCCACCTGGATGTGTTTCTGTGTGGCTTGGTCTAGGTGATCCTGTTGTGTCAGGGGGACTGGACTAGATGATCTTTTGAGGTCCATTTCAATCCCTAATAATTCTATGATTCTCTTCTACTCTACATGATATGTTGGCATTGAGTCCATAATCTACTAGAGATACTTTCTGGAACTATTATGCTCTGGGAATCAGAACTGAATCAGTCTCTCTCCCTCTCTCCCTCCCCATCTGTCTAACACATTAAAAAGTCCTACTAATTCCAGTTTCAAATCGTCTTCAGGTATACACTGGGAGTCAGGAAGGGTTGATACTGCTTTTGACACTGTCTTTCTGTGTAACCTCTTCATTGGTCTCTCCTCCTAGTCCTTTAACTTGGGACAAGAAATGATAGAGCCTTCGTGTCTTGATGAGCCACCAAGCAGCTGAGCTCTACTCAATGACCATACACTTGCTTCAGGCCCACGTCAGGAGGAAAGCTACAAAACATGCTTTGCCTACTGTTGTAGATAAAACAAGTAGTTTGCAAGCAAGAGAACTGCACAAAGTGATGGAAAACTGCGTTTCCAATCCATTCCTGTTCCTGAGTGCAGGCAGCTCCAGCATCGTTGAGGCTGGGACACCTTGCAGAGGGCAATCGATACTTGTCCTTTGTTCTGAAGGAGAAAGAGACAATATTGTCGGGAGGAACTGGGTATTTATTTGCTCTCCTTCGCCCCTAGTACGCCAGCTAATAGAGGTGAACCTGAAACCAGTGTAAACAGGAATTCCATTTCATTTTCAGAAAAAATGGTGAATTGTGGTTAACGCGTTAGTTAACTTAGACAGTCCTTTGTGGCACTACTGAAGTCTAACGTGCCCAACGGCCAGTTCAAATACTGTTAGTACAGTCTAAACTGGAACATCATTTCTATAGAAAGAATACACTCCTCTTAAAGAGAAAGAGCTTCACACTTTCTCAGTGGAACAAGCTTATTTTGCTGTGTCTAATACAGCATATCTTTAAGAAAATTCTTGATGTTGAAGCTATAACCCTTTATTTCCACAGGGAAGTTAAAGTGCTTGTTTAAAGTAAGTATTATGAGAGACAGAAACAAGACAATTATTCCTCTGCTTGATCCTGCATTTACTACAAAACTAAATGTTTACTCCTGTGAATAGTTCTGGGAATTTGAGATTTTTACCACTTCCATATGAATTATTCTTCATTTTAATTTTTTTTAATAAGAACTGATTTCATTGGGACTACTGGCACAACTAACCAGGTCTCTTTAGCTTGGAAAAGAGGAGACTGAGGGGTGACCTCATTAATGTTGATAAATACGTGAAGGGTGGGTGTCAGGAGGAGGGAGCGAGGTGAGTCTCAGTGGCATCCAGTGATGGGGCAGTGGGTGTGAGCTGGAACAGAGGAGCTTCCACATCAATATGAGAAGGAACTTCTTCCCAGTGAGGGTGATAGAGCACTGGAAGGGGCTGCCCACGGGGGTTGTGGAGTCTCCTTCCCTGGAGATGTTTAAGACCCATCTGAACGGTAAAAAATACCTCTTTTCAGTTGAAAGGTAAAACCTCAGTAAGGAAATTAACAGCCATGAGCAGGAATTTGGCTTTCACAGAATCACAGAATCATCATGGCTGGAAAGGACCTTTAGGGTCATTGAGTTGAACCTTTTCTCCTAGTATCTAACTGCTAGACCATATCCCTAAGCGCCACGTCCACTCATTCCTTAAACACCTCCAGGGATGGTGACACTACCACCTCCCTGGACAATCCATTCCAGTACCTAACCACCCTCTCAGTAAAGAATTTCCTTCTAATAGCCAATCTAAACCTCCCCTGACGCAACTTGAGACCATGTCCCCTTGTCCTATCATCACTAATTGGAGAGAAGAGACCAACACCAGCTCCTTTAAGGTAGTTGTAGAGGGCAATAAGGTGTCCTCTCAGTCTTCTCCAGACTAAACAACCCCAGCTCCCTCAGCCTCTCCTCATAGGGCATGTCCTCCAGCCCCTTCACCAGCTTGGTTGCCCTTCTCTGGACTTGTTCCAACACCTCAGTGGAAAACCCTTAAGGCATCCTGATCTCCCATCTCTCTCCCCTCCCCTCCCCTTCCCTTCCCACAAAACAGATTTCTTTATGTTTCATTATAAAGTCAAAACACTCTGTATTTTGAATGACAACATCTGAAATCCTCAAACGCTCTAAGTACTGACTGCTGCAGGAGTTTAAACAAAACGCCCAAGGCAAATCAATATTCCTCTGCCTTATTCTGTCATACTTGGGCTTTTTGTGATTTGGCAAAGTTTGACGCTGCTCTGCCTGAGCCAGCGTTAGAATCCCTGCGACTGTGCACGGCAGAGGCTCCCGCACATGTGACTACCTGCACTTCAAACAAAACTATAAAAAACCCCACCCTGGAACACAATTCACAAACCAATTTTTTCTCGGGTTTAAATGTAATAAGGAATCCACATGCCTCGATTTACCATCAAGAGCTCAGGAGGCGTTTGAAAGAATCCTTCTCCAGCCATAAACATCCACTCCAGATGTAACGGCAGGAACGCCCGCCTCCCCGTGTGCTGTCGATACATGCATTATTGATTGCGTTCATTACTGAGCAATGCCTCGCACCTCCAGTGCAAAACAGATCCCTTAAATTTTCATGAAGCACAAGTACTGCAGTTGCTGCTTTGGAGGAAAATATAACTGGACCAATTTAAGCATCTCGTTGAGTCAGAATTGTGTGTTTTTTCTCTTCAAAATAAGAGAAAGAAGAAGGATGATGGCTCTCCAGGGCTGCCAAGAGAATCAGCTCTTAGCGGTCTAAATGCGAAAGTTTAGTTCCTCTTTATCTCTCTGCCCTTCAGTTTGCTTCTGGGCATATCTGCCTCCTTACACTTGGAAAAGACATCTGATGTCTCCAAGGCTAAGCATTGTGTTGCCAGAGAGCAGCATTCTTTGTGGAACAGGCTGTCACAGGCCAACGGGCTGTAGCAACAGGCTGAGTCAATTACGGTGAGTAACAGCAGAAGCTGAGAGTTACTTCTTGTCTGTTGCTGTTTGCATAAGGGATTTTCCCAAAGGAATTAGTTCGGGCCACTGGACACCAGATTACAACAGTTAACACAGAAGCTGATGTCTTTCTTCAGTGGGGGCAATTGAGACTGCAAAAGGAATGAAGTAAAAGAGCTGCTGCTTCACAGCACATAAAGTTCTTGGACAAAGAGAGAGGGAATTGGCTTGGAGATGGGTCAGATACTGGAGAAGAGCTGAACTGCAGAAAGGTTGGGAAGGAAGATTCAGACCAGACTAACTCTCCATCAAAGGGGCTTGAAGAGAGAAGACAGTTAAAACATATTTCACTTTCTCATGCAGAGCTGATGATGCATCTGGAAGTTGACAATTGCCAGTCACAAGAAGGGACATTGCTGGGACAGCTGTCCTCAAGTGACCAAGGGGAGATTCCACACCATGTGATGCCATGATCAGCAATAAAAGCTGAAGGAAGAAAGAGGGACACTCAGAGTGATGACATTTGTCTTCCCAAGGGAGAGTTAGGGTTGGTGGAGTCCTCATCCTTGGGAATGGCTGAACATCTTTGTCAGCTGATGAGTGGTAGTGACTGAACACTTTCCTTTCTTTGCTTGCACACAAAGCTTTTGCTTTATTTCTTAAACTGCCTTATCTGAAACCATGACTTATCTTCCTGATCCCACCGAGAGTGAGTGAACAGCTTTGTGGGACTTAAGACACCTACTGGAGTTAAACCACGGCAGAGATCCTTTCCACAGTGAATGCAGAAGGTATTTATGGACCCATTTCCAAAGGCACATTTTTCACGGGAACATACAGTCCTGTGCTACAGGAGATAAAACAAATGTTCTTTGGATCGAGTCCTGTGCAGGTGTGAAGAAACAGCCAGCCAGCCACGGGAAACTATTCCAATGGTCATTTCCCAAATCCACGAAACTGAACATCAGAAACAACACTCACTCTAAATGTTTTAGAATAAGGAACCTCCATCACCAGAACAGATTTATTTCTAGGCAATGTTTAACCCAGCACGATGTTGTTTCCTAGAAATGGTGGGGGGGTTGGAACTGGATGATCAGGTGGTCCCTTCTAACCCCGAGTGATTCTGATTCTATAACTTCTCCAGTGAAGTGATCCTGCTGTGGCAGGGGGGTTGGACTAGATGATCTTTTGGGTTCCCTTCCAATCCCTGATGATTCTATGACTCTATGAAATACTCTCTTCTTGGGAAATTCTTACATTTTCTTGCTTTTCGTAGTCTTCCCATTGCTCATGTATAAAAGATCCCAGAGTTATGGCATAATCTCAGCTTTTGTTCATTTCCATTCTCAATTCTTCACATTTTTTCCTAATCTGTGCCTAAGTCTGGAACATCATGCTACATCTGGCATGTGCTTCAAGCTCTCCTCTTGTATTCTACCTTTAAACAAAGACCCCTCACTCTCTGGAAAGCGCTGTAGATGTTGATCCACTCCAGTGAATGTGGTGTCTCCATCCAAACACTTCTATTAAAATGTTTACTGTTTAACTGGAACCGTCCTTTGCTTGCTGTATGTAAGGTCAAACCCTGTCTACCACATCAAGGAGTTAGGAAGAAGAAGCAATGTCAACAAGCTTAAACTGAATTAATTCTATTCAAATAGATCTGCACAGTGCTGGAAATTGATAGGCTTAGGAGGAAGAGAGGAAGTCCACAGGGTAGATAACAGAGGAGGGATCTGTCTTTAATACAATTTTGGATCAAACAAGGTGAAAATGATGCACAACCTCTAGTAAGAAGCTCTTTCCCTCTTGCACAAATGGAGCAATGAGCTGAGTAGCCCATTCTGTCTAATGCCCCAGAATCTGTGCCAGCAAAGCCCTCTGCACACACTCAGCTCCAGTTTGTAAATTATCCCAGCTACCTTCTGGGCCCCTCAGTTCAAGAGGACACAGAGCTGCTAGAGGGAGTCCAGAGTAGAGCAACAAAGATGATGAAGGAAGTAGAACACCCCCTTTATGAGGAGAGGCTGAGGGAGCTGGGTCTCTTTAGCTTGGAGAAGAGGAGACTGAGAGGTGACCTCATTAATGTCTATAAATTTGTGAAGGGTGGGTGTCAGGAGGATGGAGCCAGGCTCTTCTCAGTGTCATCTAGTGATAGGACAAGGGGCAGTGGGTGTCAGCTGGAACATAGGTGGTTGCATATAAATATCAGAAGGAACTTCTTCCCAGTGAGGGTGACTGAGAACTGGGATAGGCTGCCCAGGGCGGTTGTGCAGATTCCTTCTCTGGAGGTGTTTAAAACCTGCCTGGATATGTTCCTGTGTGACTTGATCTAGGTGATCCTGCTGTTGCAGGGGATTGGACTAGATGATCTTTCGAGGTCCCTTCCAATCCCTAATGGCTCTATGATTCTCCATTGATCTCCTGGACTTAACTGGATGAGAAACAGAATATCCAGCATCTTGAAGCAACTCCTGAAACAATAAGTCTTTTGGAAAATGTTTGAAAGAGACCTAAGAAAGCCTGGTGGGCTAGGAAAGCAGAAGATGCTTTCTAGTTAATTGAATTTCTTGGTACAGAAACAAAAGACTGAACTTAAGGTCACTCAGAAATTTAATCTATCCATATCTGGGGCTGCATACCGGGACCTTCTCCCTTCATACAAGCCCATGCCAAAACTCTCTAGAGGAAAACAGAAGAACATAAGCAGAAGAACACAACTGAGCAAAGAAAAAGCCCCTCGACTTGCGCAATCCATTCTGCATGCTTGACTCGAGTTTTAAGCAAAGGTGTCAGTTCTCATTTTTCATAAATCAGTTCACCAATTCCTCCTGGGGAGGTAACTGCTCAGACTTCTCACACGGTTACTCTCCTAGGGGAATCTAATATCTCAGTTTCAACATGCCCAAGGCATCTGCTTTCCTTGCCGACAAGACACAATCTATCTGTCACTGACATCAGAGGAATTACCAGGCGTTTGACAGCAGTGATGTTTTGCTCTGAGTATAACCATCATATCAGCAGAAATAATGGAGCAGCTTACTAGGAAAGTTGTGAAAGGGAGGGCTTGGAAAGCTTTCATTTATGTAAAAACTAATAACAATTAAAATCAATATTGCATTTATTTCTCTGTTAGTGTTTTAGGAAATTGATTTTTAAGGCAGAAAAAGGCCACTGGGTCACAGGAATTTCTGCTTGAGGATACTAAGGAGACAGTGAAGAAATTATTGCTTGGCAGAGCTTTACATTAATTATAGATAAACTAGTAAATAATTCGAAACTGTTGCTCAGAGAAAAGTTGATCTTCACAACAAGAAATGACATTTGGAATATTTTTCTTTTCTAGTCAGAGACAACTTTCAGATACTTCAGTACTTGGCTCCTTTTGGCTGGTGTTTCAGAAAATCAGATTCAAGCATCAGCACACGTGCACATGAGCATCTTGACTGCCTACTAGAAACACAAACACCCTGTCAATACCACAGAACACAAATCACATGCTTTATGTACTTTAAGAAAAGAAGTAATTAGGAAAGTGGAGACCAATTTGTGTTAGAGGATTTCTAAGTCCAAGTTTGGCTCTGCAACAGGGTTTCAGCTTTCACTCCTATAACAACCCACTTAGATTCTTCCTTCTCAGGGCATCTAGTACAAAGAGTATGGCTACATTTACAGCCCAAGAACTAGGAATAAGATTGGAAGAATTCTAACTACCACTTTGTTTTGCTTTAAAGCAAAAATTCCACTTTCACATCCCTGAAAAATATGTGAACTTCAGCAAAATGTCCTCTGAGGTGTTTTTCTTGTTTAAGTGAAACTGGTGCCACCGAGCTGCCTTTGTGCTCGGGACACAACTATGGTTTGATTAGTGTCTGCTGAACTCAGCACCTGTCCTCTCAGTTTTCACAGTGAGCAGCAGTACTTTGTTCTCCTGAAGGCTAATGTGGACCTTGGTAAGGTAGCACAAAAGACTTTCCTGGGCATTCATTACTGACCTTCATGAAACCAAAGGACATCATAGAGCTCATAATGTAGTAGTTCTCATCAGGAGGGAATCGGGTGACTGAGAACTTTGGTAAGTCACCAGAATTCACCTAAACTGATAACACTTCCAGTTTGGAAATACAAGTTAACTTGGAAGAACCAGAGAGCAATTTCAAATTTCTTCACACACAATAGCAATGGCCCTAAAGATTCCTTTTTCTTCTTTAAAGTCAGAAATCAGCAATAGCCACAACATAAGACGCTGCAGCTGTTTGTATCACAGTACTGGATTGAAGGGCCATCACCAGATGACAATAACCTCACAGCGCTAGACATCAGTCAACAAAGTGTGCTTGCTGCCTAGAAAGCAAATTGTGTCCTGGGCTACAGGCAAAGCAGTGTGGCCAGCAGGTAAGGTAAGAGATCCTGCTGATGCACTCACCTGGAGTACTGCATCCAGCTCTGAATACCTCAGCACAACAAGAACATGGACCTAGTGGACAAAGTCCAGAAGAGACCACAAAAATGATCAGAGGGATGGAACCCCTCTGCTATGAGGGCAGGATGAGAGAGTTGGGTTTGTTCAGCCTGGAGAAAAGAAGCCTCTGGAGAGAGCTTATTGCAGTCTGCCAGTACTTACAGAGGGCCTAAAAGAAAGATGAGGAAGTCCATTTAGCAGGCCTCCTTGCAATAGGGTAAGGGGTGATGGTTTTAAACTGAGAGAAGATTTAGACTGGATATGAAATAGTTTTTACAATGAGGTGGTGAAACACTGGAACAGGTTATGCACAGAGGTGGAGGAACTCTCATCCCTGGAAAAATTCAGTGTCAGACTAGAGGGGGGCTCTGAGCAACCTGATCTAGTTCAAGATGGTAGGGGAGTTGGAACTGGATGATCCTGTGGTCCCTTCTAACCCAGACGGACTGTGTGACTTGGTCTAGGTGATCCTGCTGTGTCAGGGGGATTGGACTGGATGATCTTTTGAGGTCCCTTCCAATCCGTAATGATTCTGTGATTCTGTGATTCTATGTACCTATGCACTGCATGGGAGTTGGACTGGATGACCTTGGTGGGTCTTTTAAAACTCAAAGCATTCTATGAGTCTATAAAATATAAGGTAAATATCCGTTTGGTTTTGGGTCCTTCCCACAAACAGAAGGCAGTTTATAGTCCTTCTGCTGTATAAGAATGTTTTACACCTTGTTTACTGTGTAAGACTGGTACACAAAGTCATTACTATGCAGACTAGCAGCAGCAAAGTGATAAGTATCTATCTACACCTGAAAGAACAGTGTCATTCTTTATTTGTCTGCAAAAAATCATTGAGTTTTGGTCCTGAAGGAATGCAGAATTAAATTCACAGTCTAATCATTCTCTCAGAATTCTTTCATCTAAGATGCTGAGGGCAATGTACAGACATTTAATATTGTGAGCACTAATTAATTTTTCTATGAGCTACAAACGACAGTTCACCACTAGTTACTTGTCTTCTGTGGGCACAGGAAGTATAAGCAGGTAGGATATTGCTGTTTGTAAATATGATGCTATAATTTCATGCCTTTGATCAGGTGAAATAATCTAATGCAGGTGTCTGCATGATGAAACAGCTTGCCCAAGGAAGTTGTGGTTGCCCCACAGTGTTCAAGGCCAGATTGGATGTGGCCCTGAGTGGCCTGAGCTAGTGAAGGTGTCCCTACATATGCAGGGGGGTTGAAACTAGATGATCTTTAAAGTCCCTTCCAACCCTACCCATTCAATGATCCCATGTCAGAGGAATGGGATGGACTTCCCCAGCATACTTTCCTTATTTTTGAAGGTTAAAATGTCAAAGGTTTGCCTTTAAAAACACCCATAAAATGTTAGGTATCTCCACACAGAGACTGTAGAGGCAGCTCAACACTAATGGAATTCTGAAAGTGCCTGTGATACAATTTTTCCTTCTGTTTATTTTGGGTTTAAAAATATTTACTAACAACTGCAGAACAGTATTTACTCTGTTGGCTGGCCAAGGGAAAAGCCTCTGCCTCCTTACGTTCGTGCTAAAGGAATTACACAGCCTGTCAGAGGAATGAACAGCTTATCACACCTCACAAGAATTAACGATTTTAATCACTCTGATTGAAAGAAAGTGAGCACAAAGGAGTGGTATCAATCCAATTTTTACCTTTGGGCCACATGGAAATTCCCAGGTAACACACCTGCATCTCTGAACACACAGATGATTGAAAACTTGCCAGCAAGTGCCTTTTATCCTGCCTTGCCTCACTTTGACCAGATAGCCAGTCCTCCAAAATTCTTCTTAAAAGATGTTTGTGAGACTCGGGTGTCCACCTTCTAGGAACAGTAGGGCTGTCTGATATAACAGCCAGCTTAAGGCCCCCAAAGTTTCATTTAATCAGCTGATTAGCAGCGCAAAGAAGGAATTCATGAGTTTCTGGCACTAAACTAGCCGCATTCTACAAGTAGGTCAGCTGAAGTGAAGAGGAAAGTCGAAGGAATGAAACGTTCCTCATTTGGTCAAAGCCAGTCAAACACTGACAATAATTATTAACCCATCTAGTGTCATATTGACACGGATGTCAGGCGAGTTTCTGTACAGAGCCTGTCGTAGACCACTCAATACGTTGATTAGCTCATGTGTGGGATGTGGTGGAACACACCAAACCAATTCACAGATGATTAAAGGCTCAGACAATAAATTCTTTAGAGAGTGCATACAGTGGCATCTTAAGAGGCTGTTAACTAGTATAAATAAATTCCTAATTACTTAGTAACCAGAATTAGCAATGAATCTTCTCCAGTGCTGTTAATGTGTAACTGCCATGTAAAGGTGAAAGAATAATCATGAGTCAAACACAGAACAAGGCAATTCACAGCACAGATGCGCTAGAAGGGCAAGAGGTTTCACGGGGTGATGAAGAACTCATGGTCAAATATCAGCAGTTTCAGAACAGAGAAAAGGTTGAAGGGGAGCAAATGCTGCAGTGTGTTAAGTTAATTTAAAGGCAAAAGCTAAAACCAGAAGAGTTAATTGCCCTGCTCTACTTAGTGCTTATTAACGATCAGTTGGAATCTGACATTCACTTTTAAGCGCTACGTTTGAGAAACGATTAGGGCAGATTATGGAGCTTGGAGTAAAGCAAAAAATGATGAAGCACGTAGAAAACAGGCCCCACAAGAAACCAGCAAGCACAAGTGCTGAGGGCAGACATGGTAACTGACAAAATATGCCAGGGGATGCAACTAAAGGGACAGTGAGTAATCATGCTTGCTTTGACGTTATTGACTGACAACGGATAGGTTTGCTGGGAAACTACACGGAGGAAAATGTGCTTTAGATAAGCACAAAATCTTCTCAAGAAATGTATGGGATTTAGGGAATAAGTCATAGGGGGTAATTTTTTTTATCACCTTCCCTATTGGTCTTCAAGTTTAAATAGATAACATCAGGCAGCCAGGTTTAGGGATATCGTACACACTACAACAAACTCGAGTCCCTTCACAAAACAGGAAGGTACATACATAGGACTAGGAGCAACAGGTGGGAGCTGGAACACAGGAGATTCCACATAAGTATGAGAAGAACATGAGGGTGACGGAGCAACAGGTGGGAGCTGGAACACAGGAGATTCCACATAAGTATGAGAAGAACATGAGGGTGACGGAGCGCTGTAATGGGCTGCCCATGGGGGTTGTGGAGTCTCCTTTGTAAATGTTTAAAACCCGCTTGGATATGTTCCTGTGTGACTTGATCTGGGTGATCCTGGGGAGGTTTAGACTAGAGGATCTTTCGAGATCTCTTCCAATGCATAATGTTCTGTGATTTTGTAATTATGTGATTTATTGGCTTGGGTAGTCCTCTATGAGCCAAGGTTTTGTCTGTCTTGGTTTGGATATGTACCTAAATACTTCATTGTTGTATAGAGAGGAGAATATGTGGTGAATAGTACTTCTGTTATGACACACATGCACTGCCCAATACTTTCTCATAAGTGAAGACACAATAAAAGTCACAACAGGCACTGGTCATTTATTAGACCAAGAGGATTTTCTCCTGTCACTGCTCTGTGAGCTGAAATGCTTGTTGCTTGACAGATGTGCAGTGTCGAAAATGTTTAAGTGGTGGAGTGCAGAGAAATACAAAGGCTGTTTAACTTTCACTAACTTCCAAATTCTGCTAACTAACTGGATAACTAGACATAGTCCTTGAACTAGAATTTTGAATTTGAACAAACTTTTTCAGTCTGGGAATGGAGTTCTTAGAGAGTTCTCAGGTAAAGAGAGACTTGGTGGTACTGGTGGACAGTAAACTTAACATGAGTCAGCAGTGTGCCCAGGCAGCCAAGAGGGCCATGGCATCCTGGCCTGTATCAAGAATGATGTGGCCAGCAGGTCAAGGGAGGTTATCCTTCTCCTGTATTCAGCGCTGGTTAGACCACACCTAGAGTACTGTGTTCAGTTCTGGGCCCCTCAGTTTAAGAGGGATGTTGAGGTGCTGGAACGAGTCCAGAGAAGGGCAACTCAATTGGTTAAGGGCCTGGAAGATAAGCCCTGTGAGAAGAGGCTGAGGGAGCTGGGTTTGTTTAGTCTGGAAAAGTGGAGGCTCAAGGGTGATCTTATCACTGTCTGTAACTATCTAAAAGGTGGTTGTAGCCAGGCAGGGGCTGGCCACCGGAGACATGACACAAGGTGACTTAAGCTCCATCAGGGGAGGTTTAGGCTTGACATCAGGAAAAGATTTTTCACTGAAAGAGTCATCCGGTTTTGGAATGGGCTGCCCACAGAGGTGGTTGAGTCACTGTCCCTGGAAGTGTTCAAGGTTAGGCTGGATGAGGTGCTGAGTGGCATGATCTAGATGTTAGATGTTAGGTTTATTTGGATTTAGGTTGGACTGGATGATCGTTAGTTAAGGTCTTTTCCAACCTTATCATTACTGTGAAACTGTAATGTGTCAGCATTAGCATTCATTGCAGAACTGCACTGTTAACTCTTAGGGAGCTGGTGTGAGCACATGGGTGGGTGAGACATTCTGAACAAGCTTGGCTGATGCATGGCTGAAAGAACAGCAATGCCACAGCCACCTCTTCTATGGTTGTTTTGATTTGCTTTTTTTCCTTTGACACAGTCTGGTATACAATCCACCCCAAAGAAGAAGATCTTTGTTGCAAGATTTTTGCTGCCAAATGCTTGCTTAGCTGCCTTAGTCTCAATCTAGACAAGTGTTATCTTGATGTATGCCACTGTGCTGCTAATGAGGGCTCTTACTGGCAGGAAGAAGGATAAGATTGAGAGGCAGCTGTTAAACACTGTTGTGTTTTTATTCCCAAAATCTCTATCTCCAAAAGCCCAGAAGCTACAGACTACCACAATTTTCAAGACTATAAGAAATGAAGGATCATTCAACAAATACGAGACATCTTGCTCTCTTTCATAAGTGTCTGCTGTTAGTTAAAGTCCAAGACAAATAGGATGTTAAGGTCAACAAGCATGTAATCCTTCACACCACTTAGAGATGTTCAAGTTTGTGGGGCCAGGCAGAATTCACCTCAGAGTACTGAGGGAGCTGGCAGAAGTGCTGACTGAGCCACTTTTCATCATTTGTTGGCAGTCCTGGTTAAGCAGAGAGTTTCCAATTGATTGGAAGTTAATGAATGTGATACCTGTCTACAAGATGGGCCACAAGAAAGGTCCAGGAAACCACAGGCCTGGGGAAGATTATGGAGCAGAATATCCTGAGTGCCATCATGTGGCATGTACTGGACCACCAGGTGATCAGGCCCAGCCAGTGTGGGTTTATGAAGTGCAGGTTTAGCTTGGCTAACTTCTAGGACAAGGTGACCTGCTTAATGGATGAGGGAAAGGCTGTAGATGTTGTCTATTTGGACATAAGGAAAGATTTTTATGCTGCTTCCCACAGCATTCCCCTGAAGAAACTGCTCATGGATTGGGTTGGACATGAAGAAAAACTTCCTGACTGAAAGGATTGTCAAGACCTGGAACAGGCTGCACAGGGAAGTGGGATTTATAAGACTATGTGTATATGTGGCACTTCAGGACATGGTTTAGTGGTGGACTTTGCATTTTATGATAGAGAGGACAAGAGAAAGCTACTCTGCTCTCTTAGAGTAGCTTAGGCAAGCTCTAAGCACACTTCCCCCTTGCAGCTGAAATCATCTTAGAAGGTCTCACATTGCTAGAAGACTACAAGCTGCCACAGGCAGGGCTGATCCCTTTGTTCCGCACATCAAAAAGACAAGGTCAAGGGCCAGAAAGGTTAGAAGTGTCGTGCTGATGCAACAACTGAACTAATGAAGTGGTTGGATTTTTTTCATTGACTTGTTTTTAAACAAACTTTCATTCTTAGGATTCCCTGCTTCTTTGATAGTTCCACATGAATCCCAAATTCTGTTTTCTTTGGGGTTTTTTTGGTGTCTGCAGTGATGTTAGCTGCACTGAGCTCTGCTAACTCTAACTCTCCCTAGATATCAAGGGTAGTCTCTAGAACTAGTCTTTCCACAAGAAAAGTCCCCCTTTGCCCCACTCCTGTCATCAGCAGTCCTCCTGGTACCTCACCTTCACATGGAAAAGTAACAAAGAGATCCCTGCAGGGCTGTCAGTGCTGCTTCACCACCAGAAAGACAGACCCTTCTGCCTAGTGATGCAGTCAGTTGGCTTCTCCTCTTTGCTTCTGGACATTGGGTCACCTTGAGTAGAGTCAGTCCATAGGAAGGGTCTCTAATCCATTGGTACAAAGCAGCGATCTTAGGGCTGGTTGTAGCTACAGCTGCCTGTAGCTCACATGGTTAAATACTGATCTCTGCTGTTAAACAGAGCACGTGTTTAGAAAATGCTCTGCTTGTGGAGAGATTTAGTGCCCACAGGAAAAGACAAAACCCCTCCTCCTTCTACGCCCTTTAAAGAGGCCTTTAAATTTTCCCTTCCCCTGCAGATATCGTTATCTGGATTCGAAGACAATAAAGGTGTAGCCGTAAATGAAGTGTGCAAAGCCTAAACACATTGTTGAGAATTGGGTCACAGTAAATTAATCACTGATTATACAAATGAAGATAAAATTGGAGCCGGCGCATGGCATTCACGGCACAGAGTAAACAGCACAGGGCAGGGAATGCCTCTTGCCATGGCAACCTCCTGCATCAAAGAGCCGCGCCGCTGCATTGTGTCAGTGATTCGAGCTAAGGGATGGATTTTTGAGGATCCTGAGGACAGCACGGAAGAAAATCGTACTTATTTCAGCCACTGGAAAACTGTCTGTGATGAGACCCACTGTAACCTCATAAACTTCTCACAGATCCTGGAAGAAACTTTGTGTTTTTCACATAATCCTTCCAGAGAGCTGCAGGAAGAGCAGCAGTCATCTGTGGTGAAGAGGTGATACAGAACAGCAGTTTTACTTAATTAAAGTTTACTTTATATATCTCTCAATGCTTAATGATTTGTTCTAGTACACAGTGATGTAACTGACTGCTGGCAGAGAATAGAAGGTATCAACAAATGTTTAAAGGATTAAATTTAATGAAAAGCAGGTCTAAACATAAGATAGGGGTTTTTTTATATAGAAATATATACACTAATATATTAGTGTATACATGTATTAAATATGTTGGGGTTCAACAAGACCAAGCGTAAGGTTCTGCATCTGGGTCAAGGCAATCCTAAGCACAAACACAGGCTGGGCAGTGACTGGATGCAGAGTAGCCCTGAGGAAAGGGACTTGGGGTGCTTGTGGACCAAAAGCCCAACATGAGCCAGCAGTGTGCACTTGTGGCCAAGAGGGCAAACCGGATCCTGGGCTGCATCAGGAGGAGTGTGGCCAGCAGGTTGAGGGAGGTGATTCTCCCCCTCTACTCTGCTCTGGTGACATCCCACCTGGAGGACTGCATCCAGTTCTGGAGCCCTTATTANTGATCCTGCTGTGTCAGGGGGATTGGACTGGATGATCTTTTGAGGTCCCTTCCAATCCCTAATGATTCTGTGATTCAATGATTCTACGATTAAATACACATAAAATGTACAGAAGTGTGCGTGCTTGGTGCGTGAATACATAGTGCGTGTGAAATCCCTACAAGTATTTAATGTAAAAACAAACACATGCAGTCAGCTTGCACTTAAAGAATAACAAACATGACTGTGCAGAAGAGCAAACATATTGGACTCATATGAGGCTCACATTTCCAAAGTTATTAATTCTGCAGATGCCATATGCTGTGACTAAACATCAAATCAGCATTCCCCTTCTTTCTAACTGGACCACCATTAAAACCTACTGGAAAGGAGAGAGTTTGTAGCAGAATTTTAAGCTGCAAGCAAATGAGCTTGTGTTCTCCAGCTACTCACACAGGGGCAAGCGCTGCATTCCTGACGTCAGTCTTTCACCTTCAAAGTCCATGAGTGAACAGAGAAGCAAAACTTTAGTGGCACTAAATTAGTTGGGTAAGAGGAGATCCTGCTCTGGCAAAGGGATTGGACTAGATGGTCTTTCAAGGTCCCTTCCCATCTCTAATGTTCTGTGATCCCGTGCAAGACCGTGTATTGTGATGGTCATGACGTACTGCCACACGTCATGGAAGATCCAGCTTCTGAGATGAGGAGTGAAGTTTTCAAGGCAATAAAGTAAAAAAAGGTAAATTAAATAAAATGGATTACTAAATAAAGTTTTTAAAACAAATGTTCCAAAAACAATTAAAAAATAGTAACAAAATTAAAAATAATATAAGAAACAATGATTCCTATGTATCATTACATAAGAAGTAACGATACTTGACTTTTAATTTAAAAAAATAAAAATAATATGAGATGCAATGATACTTTATAAGAAGTAAAAATACCCTGAGGCCCTAAATGAGTAGAATGGAACCACCCTGGAGACCTAACCATGCATGTTCTTTGTTTTGAGCCTAACTGAGAGCACAGCTAATAGAATTACTTACTGTCACATTTACAATTTCTTCAGCATTAAAAAAACCCACGAGATATGTCACATTCCAAAACTGGCAGATAAACAAGTTCACAATTTTGCCTAGAAATCTCTGGGGTATTTTTTATTTAAAATCAAAGCCTCATGTTTCTTGATTTCTCTAGAAAGGCTCACCTTGAACACTACAGTTCTGTTTGTTGCCTCCTAATCAGCATGGATCCTTTCCGTTCACAGAGGAAAAGTCTTTACAGAATTAAATCTCATTTTTTTTCAATTAGCGACTCTACGGCTGCTTCATCTCTCAAAACCAAAATAAAACCCTGCAGGAAATTGCCATTTAAAAAAAGAGAATGCAGAAGATTTTCAGGATACCCACAGCATATAGAGAGCAAAAAGCAGTACATTAGGTCTCTTTTAAACACTCAGTACCTTCATACCAGAACAACAAGCTGGCAGTAAGGACTCTGCAGCTGTGTGTATGTGCATGATGACTGAGCTGTGGGCCATTTGTTTTTAGGAAAGAGTGTCGTCAGGAAGAGAAATTAAAAAAACAACAAATAAAAAGTGGTTCTAAAATGAAGTCAAATCAAAAGTGATTTATATCCTCATCTGCTTCACTGTTTGGTAAATAATCTGATCTATCTGGAAAACAAATGTATCAAGAAGCATTTGTTTATGTTGCTATGGCTAGTAATCTCCCACTTCAGGATGTAAGCTTTTTTCCTCCTGTCTATTAGTATCTGAATTAATTCTTTCGTTGCACAGCTCCATTTCATCTTTGGTTGGCTGCTCTGGCTACATGAGAGTCTCACATGGTAGGCTTAATGGATGTATTCTCCACGTAAAAATAGCTTACCAGTGTTGTGTGCCTGTTCTTTTTTTCCAGCTAAACAAAGATGAAGCCAAATGTTTTTAAAAGCTCTTTTAACAAAATTAGTCTTCTTCTATCCACTAAAAATAAATAAGGTTTGATTGTACAATATGTTGTACAATAGCTGTTGCTTTAAAGGCAGTGTGATGAGTCTTTCCTCTCTACAAATAGCTCATTTCTAGAATTTTTACCACAGTGGTTAGCTACATGAGTCTCAGGGAAAGACAAGTAGCACTTCAGGCTAGATATGTGCAAAACAAATTCCTTCTGATCTGAAAAGCCAAAAAAAGGTGGAAAATAGCTCATAAAGATTGATTTGTTCATGTAAAAGCACATTAAATCAGGTAGCAGTCTCAAGCTAATCAGCAATGACCTTACTAGTCAATATTTTTATTTAGCTAACTCTTTTTGGAGTTAATAAATGTATGAAAAAACTTGTGAAAAAGTGATGAAAAGTAAGGAAAGCAAGCTGTAGGTTCTAACTCACTGAAAAAAAAACACTATTATACAAGAAAAGGGATATCTGACCTTTTGTCCATGAAAGTGTTCTGTGTTGCGGTGTTTTCTTAATGATGGGTGTAGAGGTTCAAATGCAGGGTTCTACACTTAGGCAGGGAGCAGCAGCTGCAAATGTTGTGTGTAAGTGGCTGGATACAAGTCCTCTAAAAGGTTCTGAGCTTTGGGGTCAGTTACAAACTGAATATGAGTCAATAATGTCAACCCAAGAAATCACATGAGCAATAGACATGTGAGTAGACAAGCAGCAAGACTATCATAGAATGGTCAAGGTTGGAAATGACCTCCAAGATCATCAAGTCTTGTCATTTGTCCTACAACCCTTACCTAGGGAGAAGAGGCCAACACCCAGCTTACAACAACCTCATTTCAGGTAGTTGTAAGAGGAATGAGGTCTCTCTTCAGCCTCCTCTTCTCCAGATGGTACAGCCCCAGCTCCCTCAGCCTGTCCTCATCAGACTAGTCATGAAAAAATCTTATTGCTTTAGCTGGTATAATAAAAGCTCCAATAAAATTTCTCCTCCGGTTTTGGAGGCTCCAAGAAAGATAATGAGCAACTGGATAGACCCCAATGGAGAGCAAGCAGGATGATTAGAAGTTCTGAAAAGTGCTGAAAAGGCAAATGGAAAACAGAAGGACTGGATCCCCAGAAGAAGGATGAGAAAGAAGGAAGAAGCAAAGCCTTTCTTTCTCAGTAACGGATGTTGAGATATTAAGCATAAGATTCTGCTGATAAGGTTAAATAATCAGTGTAGTAGATCTGCTGCAGACACTGCAGCATCTATAACAATAAACTGGGTAAATATTTGTCTTGAACAGAGAAAACACACATTGTTCCATCAGCTGGTGAGATAAGCTTGGTGACCTCCTGTCACCCAGCTTTATTTGTAGAATAGAATCACAGAATCACTAAGGTTGGAAAAGACCTACGAGATCATCCAGTCCAACCATCAACCCAGCTCCACCATTTCCACTAAATCCTGTTCCCTGGTGCCACATCTATTAGTTTTTTGACTTCAACCACTCCCTGGGCAGCCTGTTCCAGCCCCTAATCCCTGTGTCAGGGAAGACATTTTTAGTAACATCCATCTAAACCTTCCCTGGCACAACTTGAACCCATTTCCTATAGTTCTATCACTGGTGACTTGGGACAAGAGACCGACCTCCACCTCTCCACAACTTCCTTTCAGGCAGTTGTGAAGAGCAATAAAGTCTCCCTTCAACCTCCTTTTCCCCAGAGTAAACAGCCCCAGTTCCCTCAGCCACTCCTCATCAGACCAGTCCTCCAGATCTGTCATAAGCTTTGTTGCCCTTCTTTGGACCCGCTGCAGCACCTCAATGTCCTTCTTGTATTGAGGTCCCCCAAACTGAACCCAGTACTCGAGATGAGGCTTCATCTTTACTCATTTTTACTGCCATTGCAAGGAGGAAGGGGAAAACTGAATCCTTACGAATGTCCATCAGTGTTGACAAACAAATACCACCACCAGGTACTTGCCCACCTATGTAATTAA
Organism: Rhinopomastus cyanomelas; assembly: GCA_013400115.1. Lineage (NCBI taxonomy): Eukaryota > Metazoa > Chordata > Aves > Bucerotiformes > Rhinopomastidae > Rhinopomastus > Rhinopomastus cyanomelas. The sequence goes on along the minus strand of VXBP01003383.1, from coordinate 610,333 downwards.
AGAATGCCAGAGCTTTTTACAGCTATTAATAGAAAGAGCATCACAACATTATGTGGTAGATAAAAATCGTCGCGTTGCACGGACAAACTTAATGCAAAGTGATTACGTTTCTCTGGGGATACTTTTCCTCATTTTCATTTGTGTTTGCCCTTCTTATATGTCAATTTGAGATTCATTCTGTTAATATTACTTAAATAGAGAGCCCTATTACTGTGTATGTTGTATAAATACATAGTATTCTGAGTGTGCTGTATACAGGGCATGGGGCTCCTATGTACAGTATCAGTAATTAGATCATACCCAGACTAAACAAAAGGTTCTCTAGCCAGGCTCTCCTAAAAATGAAAAAGACAGATGTTAATGAGGTTTCTTCTGCATCCCCCAAACTCCTTTCTAGAATCCATATAGCAGTTTAAATATTTATAAATGCATTAAGCTAAACAAATTTCCTCTGTCTGTTTTGTTCTATCTTTCCAAATCCTCTATTTGTCTCACTTCAATCACAACCCGACGATGCAAAGTTTGATTTGCATGTACTTTCCTGAAGTTAGGCACTGAGATAAACCTGTACTGCCACTATCTGTGGTTGGCACAGTGTGGCCTTCGTGGCCCACGTGAGATTTCTGCCTGTGAAGTTTTCGTTTTACTTTATGTTCACGAATAGAACTTTTACTTAGCAAAAGTAAAACAGAACAAGGTAACATTTTTAACCCCAGCTGAGTATGTTTCCTGAAAACCAGAAGCTATTATCTTCGAAACAACAAAAATCTTTCAACAGATCTTCAATGTATGTGGTAGAATTCAATGCATTACATCTTCTATCATCTCTGTGATGCTCAACTGGATGGAGAGGTTTTATCTGTGACCCTTTTTCACTCTGAAATTTACAGCATTTGATATTCACCACTGCGGATTAAATCTCGGTTGTTCTCTTGCAGTAATAATAAAATCCTCTTAAAACTACTTTCCTGTTATTAAATTGTCCATTGTTTACAAATACACAGAATTTATTACCCTTGACTATGGCTCCTGAATAGCAAAATCATTTGGTAACGTTGCTGTAAATTATCTATTTTGTTAGAATCATTTCAGGGAAAATTACTCCATCTACACAGCAACACAATTCAACAATTTACAGTAACACTGAGGCAGGAGGAAAGAGAATTTTCCCACTACAGTAAGTGACATATTAAATTGTACAATTATCAGCTTATTATAGTGATAAGACTCAATGAAGTCTTTGTAGTTACACTTATATCTATAAAAATCTGCACTTGGAAAAACAAATGTCTGACCTCTGTTAACCTGTCACTTTAAACTGCTCACCTTCATAAGACCTCAAAGGAGAAACTGGTCCCCAACCTCAGGTTTTCTAGCAAACTAGACTTCAAAAAGCTCCTTCATTTTTCAGTGGGGCATCTAAGAATCCTGCCAGGTTCTCCACTCTGTGCTATTTTCCCTGTTGTTAGAGGAGCAGTTGACCCTCACAGTAGCGAGATGGCATCCACCAACACTATTGACTTTCTTTGGAAGACCTAGCTCCTAGGACTAAGTTCCCATTAAATACTGAGCTGGAAAACACTGTGACTCCAGTGACAAAATCGTTCTTTTGCTGAGGCGGAGGGTCCTTGATCCATGCCATGCTTGCCTGAATGCCAAGCTCCAAGTAGACCAACCATGAGACCCTCTTGGCATGAGATCGGCCACATGGTGCTCAGGGAGGAGGACCAGCTGCCAGGCTGTGCAGCAAGATGCTGCCTCTTGGAGGGCTTCTGGCATCTGTTTCTGCTGAGCTGAGCAGCCCTTGGCACTTGAGCCCAGCTCTTTCAGGGAGAAGATCACAGGTTCCCCGACTGCCTCTCATGGTCGTTTGTGTGCACACACCATGCTGAGCATGTGGGGATGGCCATGAGACACTGCAGCTAACTGACAGAGTTAACTGGATGCTATCCAGGTTGGGCCAATGTAGAAGACCTCCAAAATCCCTTTGCTACTAGATTTTCCCGGCAATGGATAATCACTCTCCAGCTATTATGAAAAACTACTCTTTGAGCTGCTTTACCTTCCGCTTATTAACGGCAGAAGTTCAGTTGTGCTATCAGCCTGCAAAATTGTCCTACCTACTTTCCACACATTTCCTTTTAAGATCACGAGGCATTTCATGGATGTTTGGAGGACAGTGATTCCAGGGGAAGGGGAAGTGTCTTTAAGAAAGAGTTCCAGAAAGAGTATCTTTCAGATATGCTTCATTATCTCAAGGGTCTTTTCCAATCTGAATGGTTCTATGATTCCATGATTTTCTAATCACAAATTTTGACATTCAGAAAAAAAAGTAGATCCAATCTTTCTGTAAATGTTATGCTCACATAAGAAAGACATGTCTTACTTTGAAAGAGCCTTTGCATAAAATTAGCAAAATGCAGTACGTTACTAGGCTTTTTCAATGGCTTGAGGAAGAAGGTGTTATAAGAAACTTATAAAATAAACTCTGTGGTAACACAGGAGACAGAGAACAATCATCTCAGGAACAATCTGCAGTCAGCATTAATTGCAAAAAATGATCAGAAGGTTGCCATCTGTTCCAGCGGAAACCATTAACAGTTTGTGGCACTTAGAACACAGAAGCCCCCGTGCTCCTGGAAAAGTTACAGCACCAAGACTCAGTAGTTTCACAAGAGCAAGTCCAATGTTAGCAGCTACACCTCAAAGGTTATTTCTCCCTTCTGCCCCCGTTTTAGAGCCTTTTAAAATTCATTATTGTTGTACAATATATTAGGATATTAACTCTTGCAGTTGCTTCCCATGATTAAAGAGCCATCTACAGTTTCCATTATGACACAATAGACCTTTCTATTCCTTCCTTGTGAAGTCACGGACAGAACTACCTTTAGGATGTCTAATTTAAGTGCTCTGAAAGACTCTGGAGAAGACTGACTCTGCCTCTCACTGTGACTAGGAGGGAATCATCTGGACCAATCAGTATTCTTACTTGGATGTCTCACAGAAGGGATGAAAGTTAGGCCAAGTCACTAGCTGCACAGTAATGGTGTAAGGCACCATAGAGACTAGAGAGTGTAGAAGAAATAGTTAACAATCTCCAAAAGAACTTAAAATTCTAAGTTGTGGCATAATTATCCCTGGGATTAAAAAAAAATACACAACGTGACAAACCAACAAGCAAAAAACCCCCAAATACAGAACAGCACACTAAACCCTTGGAATGATAATGAAGAGTCTGAAGTACAAAAGGGTAATGCACTGTCCTCCTCCCCAGTAGGGAGGTTCATTAGCAGTGGAATCATGTCATTCGCCCATCTGTTCATAATTGCATTCGCTGCAGGAACTAAGTGACGGAAGTGACATCAGCTGAGCTCCGTGAATCACACACCCCTTCAGCTCTGTATGGGCTCCAGTCCACTTCAGCCTCTTCTCCAGCCTTCCCTGCGGCACCCATCCAATTTACACCCATTGCCTTAGCGGAGCTGGTCAAAATCAGCTCCCTAAGGGGGGAATGGAAATTTTTTTTAAAAAAGGAGGTCACGCAGCTTCCTGGTAGGAATGAAGCCCAGATATAAAATATTGGGGGGGTGATTGCCCTTCAGCTGGCTGGAGGCACACCTTTTGTTTGTACAACTCGAGCATCGGGTGCTTAGCAGCTGCCGTAACATCAATGGCTGATTGGAACAGGCCCTCATTAGATTAGCACCGAGCTTATTGCTTGTGCCAGTCTCATTATTATTGGTGACTAAACTGGCAGATTGTCAGGACACCTCATGGCAAGATGAGCTTTTGCAGCTCTTTGTTTGTAGTTATTATGAACGACGAAGTGAAAGTAATCCCCTGGGCATAGTCATGTCTCAGATGTTTTTTGCAAGCAGCAATCAGCTTGCGGAAGCAGTGATGGTAAACAACTTCTTATTTTAAGAAGTGATATTAATTAAAGCATGAAGCATGGTTCTGAAAGAAAACTTGTTAATTATTTAATGTCACCTGCACTATCAGGCCCACCAGTTGGAAATTGTTTCATTTTGCCTCAGATGGGCTCTGCCCGTCGTCTTAACCAGTGGAAAATCACGTGGGGTGCCAAGTGCCAAAAAACTAGGCAGCGTACAGCTGGAAGTCATCCCACATTTTAATGTCCATTCCAGGTTTATTACTTCTGAAGAGCTCTGGGTGCAAATAGCAGCCCATCTTACACAGTGTGTGTAAATGCTAAACTTCATCAGGAGCATTACATTCCTCATAAGAACACAGAGAATACTGAGTGGGCTGCAGTTGTAGACATTCACGGTTATGGAGACTCCTGGCCATCTATGGTATCGCCACATACCTGTAGATGGTTTGGAAACTCTGCTCAGCTGTTAAATTAACTAGTGTGAATCAAGGGGTTGACTTTTGCTAAAACAAACATTACAAGATAGTTCTTACAAGCTTTCAGTAAAGCTTCTGCTTCCATCCCTGTACCACAAGGAGAGGTTTCCTACTTTTCTTGGAAGACCTACAGGTGTGACCAGAGGAAGCAGGTTGTGAACTGGAATTACTGGACTTGAAAAAGTCTCAGTAGTGGACATGAACCATCTGACTTTGCTTCAGAGTAAATACCGGCTGCACCGAGAGCCACTAGAGCTCACTTCATCACCAGGTTCAGCCCAGACTGGTAACTGGTACCAGTCAAAGCGTCAGTGTCATCTGAGAAGTTTCCAACACGGGAGTTTTTGTCGTAAGATGACAAGTTGAAAAAGTTAACACAAGTTACAAACATGGAGAAAGTGAAAAAGTACCATCTTTTTTACACTGATTGAAATGTAGGTTTCTTTTAAGCTAATGGCAAGCAGGACTGCAGTTTTCCAAACTGGAAGACACCATGCTCTTGCCTCTCAGAGAATATCATTGGATATTTATGTCTATTCCTACCACTCTATAAACAGAAATTCAGGCGAGAAAGTCAGAATACACTTGGAAGAATAGGCATCATCCTCAAGCTGACTTCAAACTGTTCTACTGCAATGGCAAAGCTACGGCTTTAAAGGATGTTGGTGGATGGTAAGAGACTTGTGATGGAACTGTTCTCAGTACAGGTACCTAAATCCCAGACTGCAACAAGCATCAGTCCAAAAGGCCACAGGCAGTTCAGACTTTCAAATCCACAAGCAGTTCAGGCTTTCAAATCCTATGCAAAGCATACAAAACTCTGATAAAATTGTACACAAATAAATTGATATAAAAACACAACAACTGTATAAAAGTAACCGACGTTCTGAGAACAATTTCTACTGGAGAGTCAAGCTGAACAGAACAGTAGGAGGAAAAAGAAGGAAGCATAACGAAACTGCAGGCATCAGTATCTGCACTAAAGAGGAAAGGAAATTAGGGAGGAAGCTTTCAAGAAAGGAAAAGAACATTTGCTGATTTGAAAAGAAGGGTCGTACTTCTTTTGCTGCACACGCTGGAGCTCTTAGGACAGTCTTAACTGAAGTGTTTGCAACGTTAATGAATTGCAGTCCTGATCAACTGTAGGATACACCAACGACTGAAAAGAATACAAAGCTCACCAGCGAGGTTAATTAATTATCTGATAGGTAGCAACAAGACAACAGGAGATCCATATCCCAAGTCAATCCAACCCAAAAGTTGTCAGGGTGTATCAGGAAGGATGTTAGCCCCGGGAAGGAGCACAAACTGAGGACAAGCAATCAGCTTAGACCTGGCAGTCACTCCGAGTAATCACAGATAAAATGAAGCACCAAGGAGTTGGAAAGCAGTACCTCAAGTCATGGAAATGTCTGTGGGCTGTTTGTTCCTTTAAGAAACATTTATGATTTGTGAAAACAAATTGCTGCTGTAAGTTTCAATCCTATTATCACCTTGCAACACACTAAATTGATTACACGATAAAGTTCCTAGATTTTTCCTCCACTCTCACAACCACACTCAAAGGTGTCTTAGCAGTCAATAAAGCAGCAACAGCAGCAGCCACAGTTTGATGCTGCTAGACAACATTTTGGGATGAGATTAATTTCACCTTCAGTGTAAAAGAAGATGAGAGGGTTTTTCTGGCAGGATCCAGGGTGTGGAAAGGCTGGCAGGCTTAGTTCAGGTACATTTTCTATTTTTCTTTTTTTTTTTGAAGGAAAAGAGCTGGGGTCAGTAAAAATTGGGTTGCACAAGGCGTTTTTTCCATATCTCCACTTCAGTATTAATGTGAATTCCACTGTGACCACTGGCTAGCAAGAGCTAAAAAGAAAGTCACGTCTGATCTTACACAAGGCATTTCTAATCAGTCATAAGTGACCTGATACTCCATCACTAAACCTACATTTGCTCAGAGGCAGTTAGAACAGGTCACGGACCCAGTTACTTCAGAAGTGGAAGTTATTTTTCCTAAAGCCAAAGGAGATTCAACAAGAGAAAAATTCCATCAAAAGAGAAACCCTTTTTTTTCTGCACAAGGGCTAAATCAAGCCAGTCTTTGTTTTGGCCTGCAACTTTATAGGTGGTTTGGAACCCTCCTTGTTGTAAGGTTTTTTTCTGCCTATTAGCATATTAACTAAATTAATTGCTCAATCTTATCCTGGACCTTTTCAACAGGATCAGCCAATAACACATTTAAAAAAATAAATCCCATCAATTTTCAACGAGAAGCTGTGCAGTGTCTCAGAGAAACTTTGCAGGTTACTGGATGGTCCACTTTCTAATAATTAGATGTTGTCAGCAAGAAGGAAAACGTTCAGTTTATTCACAGATAGCGTTTCAGGAAATAAAATTATCACCAGAAATAAATGAATCCTTACGGAGTATTACTGTAAAATTAGATGCATCATATAGGCTTTATTATCTCCTCCAAAGCTTTTGGCTTTGATCTCTGCTAGCAGTAGGGTCAATGGATGGACCTGTTGGCCTCTTGTGCTCTAGCAGTCTGCATCACGACTATTCTGCCTGTGATTTGGTGTTTTCCTTACGTTCAAAGATAGGCCATTGCCATTTGGAAGATAACTCCATTCTGTACATGGAATGAATATTTCGACGCCTTTCTTTTTGTCTACAAGTTTAAATTTTTGTTATAATTATTTTGTTGGGATCTTTTTTTGGCTTGTGGCTTTTATGTGGAGTAGATAATAAACCGATGCGAGGAAAGGTTATTGCTCTGCTCTGGGTGTTTTAGAAATTCTGATGTGCTCTACCTGGGGGAAGCTTTAATTTACCTCTGGTTTTGAAGATCCTATGTATTGTCTTATTCCAACATTGCTTGAAACCACAGCACACGCTGCCCCAGGCAGTTTATACTTCAGAACAAGGGATCTTTTAGACACACCGCGGCACGGGAGCACAATGTGAATTTTTAATGAGACCTACTCACTGTCTTCCTTTTCGTACCTGGACATAGTGCTAGTTTCAGGGAGAGAAGAGAAGGTAATAGGAGTGAAAATAAATGCAGAAAAAAGAGTAGCCATCAATCAGCCAACTTCTTGCAACTGTCTCCTAAAGGTAGAACTGGTGTGCTTCCATTATATCTCATTTCAGCAAGGTCTGGCATAAAAAGGGGCTAAAAAGAGCCTAGCAGACCTGAGAGAGAGAGAGAGATTTAATCAGACTGACTGACAAAGTTAATATATATTCTTTATGAAAGAGGAGTCTCCAGGGTCATGGTTTCAGTGTTGAACAAGAACTCCAGAAAGTTTAGAGAGCTGGATTGAGTCAGAATTGATTTTTCTCTGTTTACTACATTCCCTGGGTGAAAAGTTAATGAACCAAGGCTAAAGCATAAAAAAGGGGTAGGTTACTTCGAGGGCTGTGATAAAAATATCATCCAGGTAGATCAGGGATGAACTTTCAGACTCCAGAGCGGGTGTCTCACTAACCACAAAAAGAAGGAAAGGAAAATCTACAGACAAAGCAGAGCATGCTGTGTGATGATCCAGCACAAATACACTTGGTTATCTCTACAGCATAAGCACACATGGATATCTCTTTATCTGGAGATAAGTAGGTGTTTGATTGAAGCCTTCTGACAGGTCCATGAAGCCTGAAGTAAAGGATTTAGTGTCAGAACGGCAGAATTCAGAAGTCTGGGCTGTTCATCAGGACTGAGAGGGATATGGGCTTCCAAAAGCCCACCACCCTTATGAAACCTACCTCACTATGATTTGATGCCTTCTTTCCATCACTGCCCCTTCTTACCCACCCCCAACAGAGACAACATATGAAAAGCCACGTGTTTACTGGTCCCTGAATTTCATACTGCTCTTCTCGGTGCCAAAAAGGGAGTGAGGCTTGGGCTCTTCTTTGTGTTGTGTTTGTGAAGGCCTTTCTTCTTATAAAAGTTCAGGGGCTTATTAGAAGAAAAATGATGAAGCTTCACAAAACAGACTAGAAGAACAAGAATGCTGTTGTCTGTATCCATATAAAACACATTAGGTCAGCAATGGGATTCTGCTAACTGTGTTTTCTCCAAACAAGAAGACAAGAGGCTGAAGTGGGTCAAGCAGCATCTCCACATTGAAGACAGACAGGATTTAAGAGAGAGTAGTGTATTCTTTTGTTCTAAAACAATTCCTCTTTCATTTGTGAAGAAGTGATTCTTTTCTTCCTTAGAATGCCATGGGATATATTTAGAGAACAGCCAAACACTTGAAAGTAGATGAAACATGAAGCATCTAATGCTGTTTGCCCTCTTCAGATGTAGTCAGCAGGAGGGTAGGAGGGCAGGCATTCAGACCACTGCAGTCTGGCAATTAGAAGCCCAACATAAGAACTCAGAAGTACATCAGAAAACATCAGCGCTCTGCGTTGTCTGCATGGTGACAGTTCTCCTTGTGACGTCATGCCCGGGCAATCACAGAGCCGTAATCGCGTCGCCGTGACTCACTGCAAACCCTTTGTCAGTGCAGCCAGCTCCCTAATGCTGTTTTCTCCTATAACGTTCTTGTAAAGGCAGGAATTCTTTAACCATCAAACTGAAAGGCTGCCAAGAGCTTGTTTTATTGACCATTAAACATGCTTCTGTTTAGAAGAAATGCTGCAACATCACTGTTTCCTGGATGTTGGCTGCAGTGTTTTTTTCCATAAGACAATCTGCCACTAAGTGATAGGTCAAAAAAAAAGTGGTTTTATCATCTGTAAATGCACAGGACATTCATAAACAAAAGTTCTAATCCCAACCCTATTAAAGTCTCTAGTAAATCTTAATTCGTTGGAAAAAGATGTTGCAGATGCTATGCAAGGAAACAGCAACATGCATGTTTCCACTGGAAAACACTAACATTTCTCAAAGGTGACTGTTCCAAAAAGCAAAACTAACCTGAACACCACCCCTGCGTGTCTTTTGGTGTTTGGCATCCCTTGGCAACACAAATGTAGTTTTCTGGTTTAGAAAATTAAGTGGAAACTGGTAAATTCACTGTTGAATTGTGGGCACATTTTTTAATGACAATATTAGAGTTTCCTCTCACTGTCAAAGTGTTCCATGGGAGGCACAGCGTGATCTTGCTTTATTCAGAGAATAATTTTCCACCTGCTGGAAAGAAGCATCTTGTTGGCAGATACTTGAATAGTCTGAAAATTGAGCTGAAATAGAAATATAGAGATAACCACAGCACCCTGACTGTATTGGTAGAACGGTGGGTTGGCTCACAGTTTTTGGGAAGGACTACGAAGCAATATGCCACTACCTAAATATTTTTATATCTGCAATTTCTGAGAACACTTGCAGCCTTATTCAGCAAATTACTCTATATACAAAAATAGCTCCTCCTTGGACAACGGGACCATGAAAAAACCTTCTAATTATGTTACCTTTTATCTCTGGACACACAGCAAGTCTAGAAGTCTACAGGAATAGTCTCACTGCACTGACCTGTCAGTGCCAACTAATGATTTCCCACTGTTTTCTCTCTTTCTTGTTCAGTTTAACCAGGAAAAGTGTTCAGAGAATAAAACTAAAATGAAGCCTTTCTCTCAGGCAGTGGGAAGATGGAACACTCCTCTGCAGCTCCATAAACATCAGCAGAATCGTTATTGTATTTGTCACTAAATAACCAACTCAATCAATGAGAAAGAAAGGGGAAACAGAACAGTCTAGTAATTTACTTAAAGAAAGGATGCCCTTATACAACAAAACAAATCTGATTATGTGAGTCTGTAAATAAGCAGAGGTTTTGTGCTCTACCTGTGAGCAAGCTGAGAGATCCTTTTAACTGTGGTGGGAAGTAAAATAGGTAGTATCAGCACTGAGGAAACACGAGAGCTACCAAGAAAACAGAAAAGGAAAGAGAAAGGAAGGGAAAGAAGCAACACATAGCATGTCTGTGCCATGTACCATCCTCATGGCACAGAGCGATAAGCTGAGAAGGAAGTCTAAAATTTTCCTGTGTGTAGACCAGCAGCTTGGAATGGGACTATCAAAAGGCAAAATTGTTTGGCTGGTTCATGTTGCAGATCAGGTGCTACCTGGTAAAAGAGCCATCACTTATGGGCCAATAAGTCATTGCTAAGTCATTAGATATGATGATGAAAGTGGGTTTTTTGTCCAGTTTCTCTTCTGTAAAGGCAGCACAGCACAGGTACAGGCAGTCCCTGGTGCCTTAGACCATTTATCTTCCTTGTTTTCTCCATCCAGGTAGGAATAAATGGAATAATGCTTTGGATTGCAGCTGGTAAGTCAGTACTGTCTTCTAAACTGTCCTGAGGTTGTCCTCAAAGCCTGCCTGTTTTGAAACGAACCCAAAAGGGTTCAGCATTCCTATCAGAACACACCCAGTGCCTTCACACCCCAGTTCTTTTTATCCTAGCAGACAACCTTCAGCAGACTGCTGATTCCAGATGAGGAGCTTGATCTTCACTATATGCCGTGCAAGGTGACCCAGAGCGTTCAAGGAACCCATTCCTGCCAGTACAGTTGGATTTTGACAGATGATGTGCAATTTCCTGGCATTCCAACCATGAGAAATTGGGAAAACACGCCTCCTGATAAAGACTTAACTAAAACAGTCGTGTTGCTTCAGAGGATCCAGGGTGCATCACTGGGTTAGGGCTCGGAAAACTTCCCCTTCACCCCTTCTGCGACTCAGATGTGATTGTGTCCTCTCCCTGCCTTGTCTCCCCACAGACAGCTGTCAGCTGCACACAAAGACAGCTGCAGACACCCACCGAAACATCCAAAGCAGAATGTTCTCAAATCTTGTCACAGTACTGAGGCAGAAGCTGAATGAGCAGCGAGGACAATCAATACACACCTCTGCTTCCTGCAGCATTTGTGACCCTCTGATGAGAGACACCAATAAGGAACCAGCTATCGACAATATTCCTCAGAAGAAAGTTTCTTTACTAGCACACAGACAGGCTGACAGATAAAATAGGGCAGTGAGACAAGGGTTTGTGAGACACTTGTCTTAAAGAAGGAAACAAACCTGCTGAAAGAACTGGATAAAGATGTCGCTTAGCGCTCTGCTGGCTGATTTGCTCTAGCAGCTGTCTGGAGGTTGTTTCATACCTGGTAATTGAACAGAAGGAAGGAGAATGACAGCCTAGGGATGGACAGTCAGTTACTGAGGATAAGCTAAATGGATGAAGGACAAGGCAGAGGTCCCTGCCTACAAGAAACCTTAGCCACAGAAGCAAGTGAGCAGCAGATTTCAGAAGAAAGGTTAACTTCCACCCCTCTTCTTTTCAAAGGTAGTCAAAGAATTATAGAGTTGTGGAACGGCTTAGGTTGGAAGGGACCTCAACCCTCCTGGAGGGGGTGAATCACCTGCCTTGGCCTGCTGCTGACACTCCTTTGATGCGGCCCAGGATATGCTTGACACTGCTGACACTTCTTTTGATGTGGCCAGGATACCTTCTGGGCTGCACTCACACATTGCCAGCTCATGTTGAGCTTCTCATCTATCAACAGCCACAAATCCTTCTTTCTGGGACTGCTCTCAATCCATTCACCACCCACGTGTATTTATGTTTTGGATTAGCCTGACCCAGATATAGGACCCTGCACTTGGTCTAGCTGAACTTCATGCAGTTTGCATGGGCTCAGGTCCTTCTCTCCAGCGTGTCGACCACCTCACACAGCTTGGTGCCATCAGCAGACTTGCTGAGGGGGCACTCAGTGCCACTGTCCATATCACCAGCAAAGATATTAGATACCACTGAACCCAAAACAGACCCCAGAGGAGCACCAACCACTTGAGGGCCCTGTAGACAAGGATCTTGCCTATACTGGGGGCTATTCCCAGCTCAGGTCTCCTCATGGGGACTTCCCACTCCCTCCGCTCCAAATGCTAGGAAGCCATGCAAGGAGCCCAACTTCCAAGTTATCATTTCCCCTCCCACCAAATACACACCTTACAGCAGCAGCTGTGTGTCCGTGTGCACTAGGGCAGGTACATGGTAGAACACTTTTGTGTATAAACTACCATCTGTCAGAGTTTGTGGTGGAAAACAGACAGAGGAAACAAAACCTACATCTGGAAACAGTGAATGACCTGTAGGGACCTTAGAACATCATGAATGCAGCAAAGAAAACTTCAGACCTTGAAGGCAGTGCCTGGCATGAAGGAAAGAAGGAAGGAAGGAATCAGTTAGTAGATACTTTCAAAAGAAGAAAAAATGAACGTGGTGTAGGACAATGAGTCATAAAGTCAGACCAAGTCTGGTTTTATAAATGAAGACTTTCAATTAACGACAAAAGGCCAGAAGGAAGACTGCAAAGTAGCCCTCCAGGCTGACTCCAACAGCAATAAAAGGATGGGTTATATGGCTGAAGACTGATCCATCCACAGAGCAAATCCAAGAAGGAAATTTTCTTCTTGTCTTCCTCTAAAGGATATAGAAATAGGAAGAAAACCCCCCAAGTTCCTTTGTGTTTCAATTACTGCATTAGATAGAACTCAGACAATCTCATTTTTGAACTACTAGTGTATATGAGAGGTTTTGACACAGATTTTTGTTACATTCATGTCGCTTATAGAGTAATATATATTTAGAGATCAGTTTCATCACTATTTTCTTTTTAAAAACCCTCAACAAACAGACACAGCATCTTCAAAGCACCAAGAAAAACGAATGTAGTAACTCATGTCATATTAAAAGTCTTAAAAATCAGTGCACGTGTACACATACATTGGGCAAAGTCACCAAGAAACATGGCAAGAGAAGAGAGATATTAACCTGAGACTAAAGGCCCCTGTTCTGCTCATCACAGTGTAGATCAATGTATTTCTGATGCAATCACAGTGCTTAGTTACAAAGGCATAAGTCTTGAAATTGACTTTGCATAGACAGATCCAGCTGCCCTCTTGAAGCATCATTGACTTCAATTGACTCCCACATGGAGTCAGTTGCAGAATCAGAGACTTTGGTAATGACCACACGACAAGGGCCTGGGTCCTTGTCCATTAAACTCAGCATGAGATTTTTCAGTTGACTGTAGTGGATTTTAAATCTGAGTCTAAATGCAGGTAGATAAGAAAAGATAAGCAGTCTGGATGCACTTCTGTATTAAAACACTTTTGTTCAGCAATTGCATGTAAACATGAAATTCAGCAGCATCCTTTCTTTAAAAAGTAATTCATTGCTGTTATGGAAAGTAAATAAAAAGGAATTCAAGGAAAACTTGCTTGAATTAACCTAAAAAAAGAGTGTCAAAGGCTAAGGCTGTGCTGGCCACTAGAGAAATGACAGGTGCTCAGTATCTACCCCTTTCCCTTCCCAAAGGGTAAGAGGAAGGGAATAGAGAGAATTATGTATTGGAAAAGGAAACTAGAACTGCTCCAATAAATAATGAAAATAATGAAATATATATAAACCCAGTATAAAATATAGCCCCCTGATACAAATCACATCTCTATCATCACTGATGCTGTGGGCAGACAGTGGCAGAGTCCCAGACTGGGCTTAGGGGCAGATAGGAACCAGATTCAGAAGGTGGATTGTGGAATTGGATTCAGAAACACATTGATTTTGATCTAAAACAGAACAGAATCTTTCTTCCCTGCTGGGCACTGAGCAAGAGAGTTAACCCTTGTGATCCTATAGCTTTGTACTGAATATTGTTGGTCAGTGCTCTGTCTGTCCTGTCCCCGCTGCAGATGCAGCCTCAGTCACTGCACTCCAATGAGGTTTGTAAGATTCAGCAGTGACTTTGGTCCCTTCACAGGAGAAAGTACAAGCAAGAGCCTGTCTGCATCCCAACCCCTGGTAATACCTGTAAGCATCAAGTGCTATCACTTGTACAAGCAGACACTGTCTGTGCAAACGTGTCATTACAGAATCACAGAATTATTGAGGCTGGAAAAGACCTCTAACATCATCAAGTCCAGCCCATGACCTAGGATCACCACAATCACCTAGACCAGGGTACTAAGTGCCATGTCTAACCGCAGGAAGTGCAGTTATCTAGAAGACACTGAGCTGGAAAATCAGAGTCACTGAACAGAACGTGTTCTGATCTAACTCAAACCAGGACAAAGGGGTAAGATTTTCACAACATTAAAGCTCTTGTCATCTACCACTACAGTTGTGTGTGGAGCATTTCACCTTAAATATGTCCACTCGTTTTCATGGATAGTTTTGTACATTTACAGTCTAACTCAATGTTAATTAGTCAGTCAAAGCAACTGAAACAATTACAGGCTCTCTTTCAGAGTCAAATGTTCCACCACTGAACAGCTGCAACCGAATGTAATTAAATTTTCTCTACATAGGCTACATGTCTGGGTACTCTCGTTTTTATGGCTTTGCAGTAAGAGGGACAACGGTACCATGGAACCCAAGTTTTGTGTCTTGTTTTAGTCCTGCATCACTCTCACTGTAAGACACACCAAAGACAATCTTCTCTTTACTAAGAGCTTAGAGCATTTTTCTTCATCTTTTCTCTTCACAGAAACACAGAATCCTTGGAGTTGGAAGGGATCTCAAGAAGCCATAGGATCATAGAATTTAGGTTGGAAGGGACCTCAGAGATCACCCAGTGACAACCACCTAGCATGGTTGGCAACACCTCTCATCAGACCAGAGCCACAATGCAACCTGACCCTAAACACTCCCAGGGCTGGGGCAGCCACAGCCTTCCCAAGCTGGGAGCCCTTTTCCCTCCATGCTAGAAGTATTTCTCCTAGTAGGACCCTAACAGGAAAAAACATAGGAATCATAGAGCAGGAAATGCAAACTGATCCAAAAGGCTTTGTAGAACAAAAGCTGGCACAATGCAACCAGGGGCCTGGTTGGAGCTCACACAAGGATTCAGACTCCAAAAGGAAAGCTCAGCCAAGCTGGGTGAGAATAAGGTAAGAGGGAGACCAAAACAAGAACCCATGAGCATCCCCAGGGAAGTTCTATCCTGTGCAATCACATAGCAAGACTTGTAGAAAGATGTTATTAGATTTAAAACTGGCCTTTTATTATTCTGGATCTTAAGCACCTAATCTGAGTTGAACTCGAATTTCTCCCTCATTTCAACAGACTTTTTTGATGACATTTATAAGGAGGTAGCACCTCCGAGTTCCTTTTCTGGTGACATTCAGTTGAGTCCTGCTGTTGTGTATGAGGCAGCAGGATGGGGCAGCAACACTATGAACACATTATAGAATCACAGAATCATTGGGGATTGGAAGGGACCTCAAAAGATGATCTAGTCATCTCCTTGCAAATTGCATGGAGGACACTAAATTCATACAGGCAGAGAAGAACCAAGTTAACGATGCACAGATGCCCTGGATTCCAGTAGCTCCTACCATTTAAATGCTTGACTTTGCAACCTGAATAATGCTTAATGCAGCAATTCTTTTTGCTGAATTTTTAATGCACCATCATTGTGAAATTTGAATGCATTAGCCAGATTAAAATGAACAGCTACTGTCAGTGGCACAAATCATACTTCTCCAATGATTAATTTCAAATGGAACACAGACCTGCTTTCTGAAGCCCTCGTGTTTTGCTGCACAAGGCACTACTTTTTGCTGACTTCATTACATACAACAGTCTTGGAGTGGGAGACTGCAAATGTGCACTCTATATCAACAACACAAAAAAGTTTGCCTGGTATTTTCACTTGAAATTGAACTCTTAAATGGAAGGAAGTCATAAAAGTGGTGCCACACAGGAGTTGACAAAGTGGATGCAACTGTGATGTCGATGGAAGCTGAGGGGTGGCACCACTGGCTCCATAGAGTCAGGGTTCCTTTCACATAAATCTACCTTGTTCTTGTGTTTCTCCCTCTGAGGACAAAGGAACTCAGTGGGCCCCCCTGGACTCTGGTAAAAAGCTACTGCTTAAAAATGCATTAAAGAATTAAAAAAAGGGTTTTGCCAAACCCAAAACTCCAAAGGGTGGGCTGAGAAAACGAGAAATGGATCTCTGCAAAAGATGAAACAACTTCCATGCAGCACATAACATTGGCTTGAAGTGGTGGAAAATACTAATGATTCTGCTTTTTTTAACAATTCAAAATTTTAATTTGAAAATTTAGATTTTTAAATTTAATTTCAATTTACACCCAATTAAGTTAACTTCAAAATTTAGATTTTAAAATTTAATTTCAATTAAAATTGAATTAATGTAATTTTAATTTGAAAAGGTACATACATACATAAAGGTATGCAGATAGAGAAACATAAGCTGGTTTAGAGGAAGTTGGGGTGAAAGAAAAAATTCTGAATGGCTGTAGAGTATTTATAGAGACATTTTTCATGAAATATTTGTTCTGTGTATTCATGGACTTCAGTTCACCTCCAACACAACTAGCTTTGGCCATTTATCAACCAAAGGCAATGGCCATGAGTACTGCAGCATTATTACCAGAGTCAGAGGGGTCGTTTGACCATATTATTAAGGATTATGTATTTAGATTTTGCGAGCAGCTCTGGTTATTGAAGTCCACCTTGAAAACATAGCTGGAACACAATATACTTTTCTGGAAAATAAACACGAGAAGTTGCAAAGTTTGAAGAAGGCTTTTGTGGGTTGCAGATCGTAGACACATTTTCTCAGTCTGATACACCTATACTGGTTTATTCTAGTTCAAGACAGTAGTGTTATGACTTTCACTGAAAACATTAGACTAAGTACAACACCAAAAGTATGGGAGAAGCGTGCTTTCAGGATTATATAAATTCTGCTTTTATTCCTTCTTCAAGAACAACAAAAAATATTGTGAGTTAACCTATCCTCAGCACCTCTAGCTCTCACGAGTTCAGAGCAGGAAGGACAGTTAGGAAATAGGTATCGACAAAGTGCAGTTTTAGCCTAGTAGAACCAATCTCTCAGTGGAGTAAGGTAGTATCCTACAGAGGATGATTCAGAGTGGAAACACAATTTAGTTTGTCTGACTCAACCTCCTTAGAATGATTCAGCAGGCACTCTTGACCAACATCATGCCTGAGAGCTGAAAATACCTTCCCTCTACCTGAGTGCACATGACACACTATTCCCCATCAGAAAGAAATTTATATTCCCTAAAGTCCTTACTGTTGCCCATTTAAATCATGTTTTCCTCTTTAAAACACCAGAAGGAAAAGCAGATCAAGAACAGAACAACAGAATGAGAAAGAGCATGAAATATTTAAAGAGGTGGTAAAGTTCTCTTGGCCACAGCTGATACAGGAAAAATGGGATCAATTATAAACTTATTCCAATTGATTTGTCTCTTTAAGTTATGGGGTCTATTGAACATGAACAGGAAACATCCTTAAACAACTGTACCCTTTTGGAGATAAAACCTGTGACTGGTCGACCTGATGTACCATCAGCTTGGCTGAAGCTGACTCTGAATGCTAATTTCAAGTGGGGAAAAAATCAGTCTGACGTAATAGCTTGGCAGAGAAGATAAAAATATCCACAGGTATCCACTTTCTCTACCATCAGTTCCATCCGTAATTTTCCCTGGAAGGATAAAGGGAAAGAGATATCCTTGAAATATATAAAGAGCAAGAGTTACCAAGGATGATATTACACATTTTTAGGCTCTAATGATTCACAGTTATATCAACCGACTACTAAGACTGCATGTTAATTAGAACTGGTGACCTTGGGAAAACTCCTCGGAGTAGGCAGATTTCTCTGAAAGTCAGAAAATACCCTCCAAGCTGACTAGAGCTGCAGTACCAGACAGCAAGCTTACTTGAGGACAAACTCTGCAGAAGTTTTAAACTCTATTTCACTTTGAAAGGGCACTCCTCATTAAAGCTTTTGTTCTATCAGTATTATTGACAAGTATTAACAACAAATTAATATTGAACATATTTTCCTAACTCCAAGTAGACTTGATGCTTATACAAAGATATTCTCACCAGAGCTATTTTATCTGATCTACAGAGAGTGCCAAACATCTGAAGACTCTAGTTAGACTTACAAATACCTGCTTTGCACTTTACCAACATCAATCCAATCTTCTGGGAGCAGCAAGCTGGGAGTACCTGGATCAATCACCCATTGGAAAGGGGTGCAGGTATTTCAGTATGTGTTCAAATGCTACCTCACCTGCTTTAAATGTGTTCTCTAACACCCAGCAATAATTGAGTCATTTCAACACACATCAGCCACCTGTTATGGGTCCTCTGCTCATTTCTTTGTCACTGTAACAACATCATGCTCCAGTCAATGTGCTCAGCATGAAGCATGAGTGATACCTTTTGGATTTAACTTATGGGGAGGGGGAAGCACTACATCTCTACGCTAACATTTGTATTTCTGCTTCACAGCACCTTGCCAGGTGATGACCCTGCATTTTTGTATTAGGTTGCCACATTCTGATGCACATCATCACACCATGATGCTGCATCTTAAAGCAAACTCACCTCAGGAGGCCTGAAAGAAAATAGAGGTGATTCTAGATATCCTGAAGCCTCAGAAATTGAAACTCTTGATACAGAGCTTTAAAATGGGGACTGCACTGCAAGTATTACAGAGTTCATTGATCTCATAACCAATACATTTATTCGTTGAACAATTCAGCTGACAGCAGTGTAGAGGAGCTAACGGTTAGTTTAGGGAATAGCATCTTGTTTGCTTGCTCTTGGCTCACTGGCTGTCATGAGCCTAACAAAATAAACCAGACTATTGAGCAAACAGCAGTCAACCTAGACACTTTGAATGACTTGTTTACCACAGAACCATTATCAAGCTAATGGTTTAAGCTTTGTTCCTACCTTAGTGTGAGTGTAAGCACAAAATCATGGTAGAGACCTACCAAAAGTCTTGCTCTGTTAAATCCAAACATCATCAATTCATGGGGGCTTTTTCTACCAGGTTGGCTTTGCAGAGGTGCTATAGATGATACCCAATGACAGCAACTACAGAAGAAGTATCTTTCTGTTATAAGACAGTCAGGACTCTATATGACCTGGAAGTACATTAGTAAAGCTCAATATAGGACCTAGCCATGTGTTAAAAGAAGCTGAAGGAAAGCTACCTCAAGACTATCTGTACAGGATTTCCCTATATGGCCTTGTTTAAAATTTTTCACATCAGATTTGCCCAGGGAGGTGAGATGGGGACACCTCCATAGAGACTACATGAAGATTGGTTTAGCCATTTAAGCAGCTTTAAATCACACCCGTATAAACAGCCCTGCTGCATGTTATGAATGCTGCACCTTCCCCACAAATCACAGAATTATTGAGGCTGGAAAAGACCTCTAAGATCATCATATCCATGACCTCACATCACCACAATCAGCTAGACCATTGCACTAAATGCCACATCCAATCTTTTCTGAAACACTTCCAGGGATGATGACTCCACCACTTCCCTGAACGGTCCATTTCAGTGTCTGTTTCTGGTTTGATCATAAACATAATCTATAACTATGGAAATCTTGCTCGTCTCCACACTTCATAGCACTCTTGTAACACAGGATAAGCAAAAAAGGGCAATGGGAGACATGCTCTCCTGTTCTACAATAAGGGCGTTACAACAATTTCTTTCAAATAAAATAATTGGAGCACTAGGAGAGTAATCACAGCTCCGTGCTCAATGGTTCTGTGGTTAATTAGGGGACACGTGTCAAAAGCCACCTACAAGCACGCATACTGACCAGTCCTGTAGGTTCCTTCAGCTGAATATCTCTGCCACACATAGCACATCCAACCAGACATTCAGCTTTAGCAGATGTTCCAGTTTTTCTTGCAAACACAATCTTGCAAAGACTACTTTTCATACGGTTTCAAGGGCTGCAAAAGCAGGCTGTCCTACATACACCAGCAGAAGTAGTTAGTGTTCAGACCCAGACGTAGAAAAATCTCTGCATGAACAGAAACTGAAAGATGAGGACACTTGCTTACGTTCATACCCATCACAGGGCCCACAATTTTGCTCTTTTTTTTTGGTCTTTATGCAAAAATTGTGGAAACAACTGGAGTTAGAGACAGTTTATTAGACAAGACTTCTTCTTTGCAGTGACCATTTCTTTTCTGCAGTCTCACAAATACATAAAACAAGCACCAGATCTTTTGCTTTAAGTATTCTACTTTAAATGGTTTTTCGTTTTCTTCTAAATTTTTTGAGGAGTTAAGTACTTCTAAAAATAAATTTATAAAAAAACTATAAAGTTTTATATTGTTTACGTCTTTGGAAAAGGGAACTGCATCGCTCAGACTCTCTTCGCACTTGCTCTTTGGATTACACAGCTTTTGACATATGTTAAGGTCTATTTCTTCTCTATGGGATGTTGTATGAAAGTGTCAAAAGCAGGTATTCAGGCACTGAGATTTTCATTAAAAAGCTGTCATGCCCATATGTGCTTAAAATTAGAATACAAAATAGAGTTTAAGTTATTCAGCTGAGAAAAAGCATGAAAGAATGGAAAGGCAGAGGAGAAAAGCTTTGTCCAGTTTTCCTTTTCAGGGATGCTGTCATCAAAGCAACCTAGATGGCAACAAATGCCCTCTGGGGCTGCAGTCTAGCAAGTAATAATTTCCAGCCTAATTACCTATACAGAGATGAGACCACTCTAGGAAAACCTGTGTGAATGAAGGAAGGAGGATGAAACAACTAAACCAGAGTATACAGAAGCTGCTGAACTCAGCGTAGACAGGGCATCTCAGCCCTGCTGTGCACAATTCAACCAACATTACCTGCTGCAGAAGCCTTACAGAATCATCTAGGAAGCCATCATCTCCCACTGTCATATTTGTTTAGAAACAGGAGTAGAAGGAGGTGGGATTCAGCAAGGATTTCCTGCTCTTCCAGCACCATCAATTCCAGAGCAACAATTCTAGACCCAGTCATTTTCTCGCTTGCCCTTTTTTCAGCAACACTCTCTCTTCCCAAGCTCCCACTGGTTTATGGATTGTTTTCCAGAATGGTAGTTAGCCCCACTCCTGCTTGCAAGAGTGTCACTAATTATTTCTTCCCCAGGCATCACAATTATCAGTGGCAATTGCCACTCAAAAAAAAGATTGCTTGTGATTGAGAAAAGCCAAAAGAACGCACAGAAACGGTGGAGTTGGTTTTATTAGCAACTAAAAAAACCTCCTCATGATGTCCAGCCAGTATCACAGAACATCAGGGATTGGAAGGGACCTTGAAAGATCATCTAGTCCAATCCCCCTGCCAGAGCAGGATCACCTAGACCGAGACACACAGGAACATGCCCATGTGGGTTTTAAACATCTCCAGAGAAGGAGACTCCACAACCCCCTGGGCAGCCTGTCCTCCAGCACTCCGTCACCCTCACTGGAAAGTTCCTTCTCATATTTATATGGAACCACCTATCTTCCAGTATGTTCTTTCCTGAAGGTGCTAGTATCTCCAAGTTGCACTGAATGACAGTGGTCATTCAGCAAAGGTCAAAGCACCCCTCTAACATCCTAGGTCACCAAAGCCAGCGTGGGCAGCGAGCAGCTCCTGCATGGCATGATGGGGAAGCACCGTGGGGCCGGAAGAAAAATCCTTGCATTCTTACATGAGTTTGCAGTCAGCGCCAGCCTGTCAGGGGCATCTCCCATCACAGCTCTGGACTTAATGAACTCACAGTACTGCCTGGACATCCACAGCTATTAAAATGCCCACTGCTCAGAAGGAACACAGAAATCTGCTCTTAATGTAGGTCACTCAGAGAACCCACACTCCCATTCCCAATTACATTTGAAAGAGATGAGAATAGGGATAATTATCTGACCTAGCAGGCTGACTAACCCTTCATCCTCTTCCCTCCCTCCTGTAGGTGACCCACCTTCATGTTCAAGCACACAGTTTTATTCCATGAGGCTATTTGCAAGATCACCAGCCTTCCTCCTGAGATTGTCAGCACATGTGGCCCCATTTTAATTGGGCACTGTGCACACTTGGAGCCCCATCAACCTGCACCTCTGCTGTAAACGTGCCTCTCCTGCTTTCGTGATCCGTGTCCGCTGCACAGTTCATCACTATCTGTAACACTCTGGAATCTACGTGCACGTTGCAAACACTTTAACGCCCCTATTATGGCAAACCAGCAGCTCTGGACAGGGGAGGTTTGGGTCACACGTCCAGCAGCTGGCATTGCTCCAGCCAGTGAAGAGAGAACACAAACACAAGTGCAGAATTCAGCGTTCTTGTTCGCTGCAGCTTTCTTTTTTTAGATTTTGCTGCAGTCCCTGCAAGGAGCTGGGTGTCCTTCCCTCCTCGTGTTCATTTGTACGTCCTGAAAAAGGCAAGCAGCAACAGTCCTGTATCCACATCATTAGCGGGGGGAGCAGGGAAGAAAGAAAGCAAAGAGGAAAGGGACAGAAGAAATCATGAAAGAAAATCTGATTCTTTGGACCAAGTGCAAGAGCAACACTGGGAAGACAGAGGTTTTGCACTGCCTTCAACACACAAAGTGCAGGGGGCTCTTTCTACATCAGGCCATATTTTGCAGTGACAATGACTGGACGGTGGCTTGGATTTGAGCACTGTAGCAGTTACTAATCAATCAAGCATCAGATAAACAACTTCCAAGTGTATATTAAATGCAGGCATGAGCTCCTGCAGGCTGACATACAGTATTTCATTCCCAATGTGCTCTTTTCCTACAAGCAGAGACTTCTTTGTTCTTCAGCTGTGTTGCTTAAACTGCTTCCTCTGTGCAAAACAATTTCTGAATTTCAGAATAATTTCTCCTAAATCTATTTTTGAGGGTTGAAGTTTAGGTCAGATGCAAATATGACTGTAGTTTTATGCTGCATGCATAATTTGTAGTCTGTGTAGAACTGACTCATCTGTCTCCTGTATCTGGCACTTGTGTGATGAGCTCTCCTGCTAGGAGTGACCTATTCATCCTTCAGACAAACATCCACAGAGGAAGAAAAACAATATGTGCAGTTCCAAATAAGGAATGGCATATCGGGCTTGATGTGATCCACTCATGTCAGTCCTGTCAACAATCTTTTGAATTAAAAAGTCTTTTATTCAGAAGAACATTTGGAGATACTAGGTAGCACCTTCTGCACTTGAGCAGAGCAAAGCAAAACTCAGAAGTATCTGAGCTTAACTGTTAGTGACACACGGGCAGTGTCTTGGCTCAGTGATGTTAAGCAGGATGCTTTGAATAATTAAGAAAAGGGTTGATGACATTTCTCAGTTTGAGGAGTTGTAGTCTAGAGGCAAAAAACCCCAACTTCACTGCCTTGAGTGACTGAAGCATTTAGCACTTAACAATTATTTTCACTAATTATTTTACGTTTATACATACATTGTGTGTGTACAATGCATGTACAATCTATATTCACATTATTTATAGGATCAACACAACCCAGCAAAGTTGTCAGCAAATAATTTATCTTACAGACTTCCATCTTTGACTCCCGTGCTGTCTTTGGCCATCGTTTAAGATTTGTTCAGCTTGGTTGTGCAGCATAAATCTTGTTGCATCAAATAGAAGACTAACGTTCTGGGTACTCGCACACTAGATGCAAATAACATAGGACTGGAATTTTAGATATTTAAGTAGTCATGGAGAGATGAGACCTACAGAAATCTGACAAGGAAATAGAACTAGAGTGTTTTTAGCACTTTTAGCAGTGTGATGGAAGATTAACCATTTCTAATCAGAAAATATTAAAACTTGCAGCCTGTAGATGATTCTAAGAAAACTTTAGAAATTAAAACAATCATGGAATCATCAAGGTTAGAACAGATCTTCAAGATCAAGTCCAGCCATCTGCCCTACAACACCTAACCATTGAACCATCTCCTGAAGCACCGTGCCTGGCCAGTTTTGGAACCCCTCCAGGGACAGTGGCTGCACCACCTCCCTGGGCAGCCTGCTCCAAGGACTCACCATTCTTTCTGTGAACAAATTTTTCCAAACACCCAAAGTAATTCACTTTCTTTAGAATAACAAAAACCCACATGCAGGAAGTATTGATCCCAAGAAATAACATCTTAGCATTCACACAAACCATATTTCTACCTGCTAAGTACAGGTGACAGAAAGGAAGATGAGTTTTCTTTGTTTCTGGCTCTAATAATTTCCCATTTCAAGGTAAATAAATTTTACAAACGAATCCTGAATCCAGTGGTCAGGGCTGGTTCATTTTATCTTATGTTTTACAACACCTGCATGGAATCACTGGGTACATTCACACAAACCCAAAGTGTTCTGATTATACATGGGAAAGCCACAAGAGCTGATAGATTCACAGAGGTAGCACTAAGAGACTCACAAAAACACGAGGGACTGCACAGGTGATCCTATAGACCTCGTTGGGACAGCAGCATCTGCTGTGCTAATAATCTTGAACACTATTTCTAAACCAAAACCTAAACAAAACCTTGGGCTTAATTCACAAATCTAACCCAAAATGTAAACAAAATCTTGGCTTAATTCCCAAACCTAGGAGGGCCTCGTAGGACTGGTTGGGGTGGCAGAGGATAAGGAATAACGGTGTTTTATTTCTTCATCTGACAAGCAGAACAAATATGGAAATCAGTAAGGAAGTGGATACAGGACCCTATAATGTCATTTTGATGGAATTATTTTCGAGGTACAACCAGCAGGCTCCAGTTTTACTAGGGAGGGGTTTATTTGTCAGTTACCATGTGGTGAAAATTTCTTTTACAGACAGACATCGTCAAATAAAGTCGGTTACTAGGTTGTGAATTTAGAGAGGCAGTTCATTGGATCTTAAACATCATCTGCTTTTCCTGAGTTTCTTTACAGACAACTGCCAGCAGTTATTGAGGCATTGCTGGAGTTTTCATGTGTTTCACTTTGTTTTGGGATCTCATCACATCACACTCTTACTCTCACTGAAGCAGCTTCCTCTAAAATTGGTTCTATCTCAGCACTAATCTTATTTTAAAAAGCAAAATATAGTATTACGTAGATCATAGAATGATTAGGGATTGGAAGGGACCTTGAAAGATCATCCAGTCCCATCCCCCTGACACAGCAGGATCACCCAGACCAAGTCATAGAATCAGTCAGGGTTAGAAGGGACCACAGGATCATCCAGTTCCAACCCCACTACCATGGGCAGGGACACCCCACCCTAGATCAGGCTGGCCAGAGCCTCATCCAGCCTGACCTTAAACACCTCCAAGGTCGAGGCCTCCACTACCTTCCTGAGCAACCCATTCCAGGCTCTCACCACTCTCACGGTGAAGAACTTCCTCCTCACATCCTCTCTAAATCTACCCATCTCCAGCTTTGCTCCATTGCCCCTAGATGACTGATAAGATGAGAAGTAGAAGAAAAGGGATACTGGCATATCTTCTGTTTTTAATGTCAGGCATAGATAATGCGATAGAACAGAATAAATAAAATTCTTAATCTAAAAATGATAAATTAGAAACATCTAAACAAGCTAGACATCTGATTATGATCAATAGCCACCACTGAGCCAAACACAAGATTTTGAGGCTTATGTGTTTTTGTGAATCAATTTAGACAGATAGCACCATATTTGTTTTCCAAGTCCCCATCCTACAGGAGGTCTTCTTAACATGTCTGATGACTCTGTGTTCCCTGTGTAGGGACTTACAACAGTGACAGGTTCCAGAAGTGCATATGTGCTGACTAATCCACCTAAAAGAAGACTGGAGCACTCTTTGTCAGAAAATCTGAACTGGTTTATTTTTTCCTCTTTCCCTCTAAAGTAGCTCTTCTCTTTTGTCTTTGAATGTGAAGTAACTAGTGTCTGCTTTCCAAGGAAGGGTTTTCTGTTGTCCACATGGCAATTAGGGCAGCTAGGAGGCCGTGTCTCTTTAGGGATGAAGGCAAAGAGATCTTGACATAAATTGCTGGAAATTGTCTTAATTACTATAGAATCATAGAATAGTCTGGTTTGGAAGGTCCCTTAAAGATCACCCAATTCCAACCCCCCTGCCATGGGCATGGACACTTCCCGCTAGACCAGGTTGCTCAAGACCCCATCCAGCCTGTTCTTGAACACTATCTTGCCAAATATGATTTCAATTTTTCATGTTCCCTGCTCCTCCTCTTTCTCTTCCTCTCTAGTGCTAAATTAGACACTGCTGCATTGGGGTTCATTATTGTGTCTAGTAGCTCCTCCTCCTCATTCAGCTGAAGTTCCCAACTGCCATCTTTCAACTATCTGGTTACAAGCAGCATTTAAAATACTGTTTAGTAAAATGCAATTTAAAGTCTGTTTTTTTGTTACTTATGCAGATATGAAAATCTTAAGGTATTCCAGCTACTAGGACATTGTGGATCTTTCCTTCCACCTACTGCCAGCACATCCTTTGTATCAGTCTTAACTTCCCCAGATGATCAGTCTTCAGAAAGAAGAACAAGCCAGCTACAGAGGAAATTAACCACTTAATAGATAGGTTTTTATGCTTCATGGAACAGTCTTTTTCCTTTGTGTAAGTGACTACTAACTTTATTCAGTGAAGGATTATGTTGTGCTAATCCTTTATGGTTATGCGAAGTGCTAGCAGTTGCAAGGGAGGGCTGTGGGCTCTGAACTTTCTTACCCTGCGGTTACAGAGCCACACTGTGAGCTCAGCAGGGTAAAGGAAGACTACTATGGTGAATATATCCACACAGATAGACCAGTTCCTAGCATAGAATTCTGTTTGCTCATTTTTTATTCAAATTAATTCACTAATTAATTCTCAGCAATGTCTCAGCATCTCATGCATAAGGCTCAGCTAGTGCACCAGCAGTCTGCAGATAAACACCTGCAGACGGCAGCTTAAGAAAAATGTTGATTTTCAAGGACTGGGATGTGTGGTTCAATTCAGCATTAGTTTCATAACCATTGCTTCTTGATCAATATATGACCACAAGGAGATTGGCAGGTCACAGGGCTGCATCCAGGTGGGTTTTGAAAGTCTCCAGAGGAGACTCCACAACCTCTCTGGGCAGCCTGTGCCAGGGTTCCATCACCCTCACAGTAAAGAAATTTCTCCTCATGTTGAGGTGGAACTTCCTGTGCTCTAGCTTATCCCTATTATTCCTTGCCTTAGTACTGGGCACCACAGCAGAGAGACTGATCCCTCCCCTTGACACCCACCCCTCAGAGATTTATAGACACAATGAGATCCCTCTCAGCCTTCTCTTCTCCAGACTAAACAGCCCCAATTCTCTCAGCCTTTCTTCATAAGAGAGATGTTCAAGTCCCTTCATCATCCTCATAGCTCCCCACCGGACCCTGACTGGTAGATCCTTGTCTTTCTTGAGCTGAGTAGTCCAGAACCAGACACAGCACTCCAGGTGTGATAGCTGGGTAGCCCAGAACCAGACACAGCACTCCAGGTGTGGTAGCTGGGTAGCCCAGAACCAGACACAACACTCCAGGTGTGGTAGGTGGGTAGCCCAGAACCAGACACAGCACTCCAGGTGTGATAGCTGGGTAGCCCAGAACTAGACACAACACTCCAGGTGTGGTAGGTGGGTAGCCCAGAACCAGACACAGCACTCCAGGTGTGGTAGGTGGGTAGCCCAGAACCAGACACAACACTCCAGGTGTGGTAGCTGGGTAGCCCAGAACCAGACACAGCACTCCAGGTGTGGTAGGTGGGTATACCCTGATGTTTTTCACTAATTATTATAATGTAACTGGTAAAAGATCGGTGTGATTGATTCAACTTTAAAATTGAGCATTGAGTCTGGAGTAGTGGGTCTGAAATGACAGGATCGCATTAATAGCCTTAAGATTGAAGAAAAGCTGCTATGGAATCTTGTCAGAAGCAGCACCAGAAGGGGCAAAGAAAAATAGAGGAAAGTCACACTGATCTTAAAAAAAAAAGTGGCTATGTACAGTAATGTGACTGCAGCACCAGAAATTCCATAGCCTTATCATACTGGTGATACATAAAATCCACTATGTGATCCAATGTTTTAAAGAAAATATGAGAAATCAAGAGAAGGATTAGTCCCTCCATAGGAAAAATCTCTTCACGAAGCAAATCAGGTCTCTGCTCAGAAGCTTACAGGTCATCTTTTAATGAAAGGAAAGTTCTAATGAGCTAGTGAAGTTACAGGAGTTTTCATTATTTAAATGGATAATTACTCTTTGAATCCCACTGAGCCTGGTGGCATCATATGGCAGCGAATTCTACAGAGTCATTCAACGTTGACTTACTCTAGTTTTTAATAACAGCAGACACTAAATAAGGAAATAAATACTTTTCCTCATGCAGGAGCATTATGCAAATTTGTTAGCCCTGAAAACTCATTAACTTGGCTGCTATTCAGAATGGCACAATTAAGGACAGGACAAATGTAAGAAGGAGGTGAAAAACATTGCTAAACGCTAGTAATGATCTTTAGCTACTGGTTCCCTTGAAATAGTACTTAACACATATAAAATATTTAGCACACTTTTCTGCCTGTTAGGTTGAAAGGGAATTTTGCTTCTACTTTATTGCAATTACTAATAAATTCTCATTCACACACTGTTGATGTATTAAATCAATCATACACATTTCCAAGCAAAAACTTGGTGTTCCTATTGAATATGGCACCTCAGAGCTTCTCACTGAGTATCCTAACTTCATTCAGCTGCCCTGCCTGCAACGCCTCCACATTTATTTCGCTCCTTGTCCTGCTGAACAATCAATCTCTGCATTAAGGGCTGGTACCAAACCACGCCGTTCAAAATAGAATGAACAACCTACCAATGAAACATGAACTTTTCTCCCACTTTCAGGAGGAACAAACCAGTTATTTCAATAGCTAAGCTCTTCTATTTGCTGTTTCTAAGATCAGAATGGTTTCTAACCTGAGAAATTTACAACACTTAATTCTTGGTTATGAACCATAGAATCATAGAACGTGTTGGGTTGGAAGGTCATCTAGTCCAACACCCCTACAACAAGCAGAGACATCTCTAACTAGAACAGATTGCTCAGAGCCCCATCAAGCCTGAACCTGAATGTCTGTAGTGGTGGGTCCTCCGTCATTTCTCCAGACAAGCTGTTCCAGAGATCCACCAACTCTGTGTTTAACCATCAGCCCTTGTCCTGTCACAACAGATACTGGTCAAAAGTCTTTCATCCTCTTTCTTTAAGCCAAGATTACTGAAATAGTAATAAATAATAATATGCAAATAATAATAAATGAGAATGTTCAAGTACTGAATACTGAGACTTTGACTGAGTAACTTACTTCTACAAGAAGTCTGGTTCCTCTCACACTGCGCACAAAAAACAATGACAAGTCCTGGCTAAATTGGCAGAGTCATTTCAACTGCAGGCACAACCCTGATGCATGAAAGAGGTCTTCCACACAACAGATACGTGTGTCTCAGCAGATATTCCCACTGCTTCTCACTTCAAACCAGAGATACTTGTCATTGGCAGTAGTGCCTGAAACCCTGGAACAGGCAAATAAACCTCACTAAGAAAATGTGTCCCCAGAGGGCTAGTTTCTGCCCCCTCCAAAAGTTCAGCCAAAAGAAGTGCATAAACTGATGAAGCAAAGGTAGACACCTGGAAGTTAGGAGATGGAGGGGATTTCAAACACTGTCCCAATACTATAGGACAGTTTTCACTGATAAATAGTGAGCTGAAGTGTGGTGAACCTGGCATTCTGGTTCTTCCCACTCATATTGCTGGAGTGCGTGGAACCAAATCAAAAGTTCTCTCAAAACTTTGTGCTAAGAAACAGCTGACCTCAGGATACCTTCAAGTAGACAAGGTGAGCTATTTTTAGGGACAAAATAAGAGCCTAAGGGGTGTGCTAGAAGCAGGCTAAAGCTCTGTTCCTCTAGTTTTGCTCATCACAGGGAAGATCAATGCCCTCACAAGGAGATGCAGGGGTCAGCAGTGTAGATGGTTACTAGGTTTGATCTTCAGAACATACTTATGATGACTTAATCATGATCATACCTGTAGTTCCTGATCTGAAAGTTGAAGCATTAACATCTATAAGCAGTTCACTAACTGTCCAAGAGTAGGTTGGTGCAGAAGCTGAACACATTCCACACTGACTGTAAAATCATGGATGGTAAAGCTTGCCTCAGTTTCCCCAGAAAGAAAATTCCAATTGCAGTATATATCTGCTTCATGGGGGGTCATGAGGATAAATCAATGTTATTTGATAGCTGTAAGTGGAAAGAGCTGGATCAGTACTTGGTATTATTACTGCACTCCCTCAGTGGTGTGGGAAGCACCACTCTAATAATTTGCATCCCAAAGGAGAAAATGCCCTTTTGAAGGTTTGCTTGCATTCCAGAAGATGAATTCCCTCTCAGAAAAATCAAAGGAAGAAAACAACAGAGCTTCTGAGCACACCTTCGCAAAAGGGTCTGTCTCTTCTCGTCAGAGGACTCACTTTTTTCGCTCTTTTTCTTATCTTTTTGATTGTTTTATGCAGCCGAGAGGGCTGAGTCTGTGGGATAAATCCTCTTTTCATTCTCATTTGTAGAGTGTCACCAATAACCATCCTCTTGCCCTATCACTTGTGACTTGGGGGAAGAGAGCAGCCCCCACCTCTCTACAACCTCTTTCCAGGCAGTTGTAAAGAGCAGTAAGGTCTCCCCTTAACAGCCTTTTCTCCAGACTAAACAACCCCAGTTCCCTCAGCCACTGCTTGTCAGACCTGTCTCCTGCAGATCTTTCACCAGCTTCATTGCACTTGTCCAGTTAGTGTCATGTGGTGACAGTTGTTCTCCAAACTTCATCACTTCTTTATCTTCCTTTATCTAGCCATCATAGAATCATAGTGTTGGAAGGGTCCTCCAAAGGTCATCCAGTCTAACCCCCCTGCAACAAGCATCACTCACGAGACCAGTTGCCCAATGTTGTCTCCACATTTTAAATTTAACATGGCTATTTCCATTCTCCTGCTAAGTCCCACCCTCTTCCCTGTCCCACCTCACAACTTTCTTTCTGAAGCCCATGATTCCTACCACAAAAGCAAAGAACGTACTAACCACAACACGTCTGTCCTGCGTCGCAGTGCAACACTGCACTGGCTTCTCGTGGGCAGTGGGAAGAAAACGTGAGGTCTCTGCTATCATTTGGGAAAAATAGGGATCTTAGGCAGAAAGTTAGTGTAGAACTGAGGGAAGGAAATTAGGGTGATTATGGAGAAGGTAAGGGGAAAAAAAAGGTTGGTGGACAAGAAGAACTGGATTCCCTTGTAACAGATTGAGATAGAGAGGTGAAGGATGCAGGAAGGAAGACTTTTATTGAAATCAGCTCTGAACCCTGAACACTTGCTCTGAATACTGAACAGCAGGATGAAGACTTCACAGTTCAGAAACTTCTTTTGATGCTCCATATTCCCACACATACATTAAATTATTTGTTGAGTTAGATCCATTTCCCCTTTCCATCTTCTGACTTTCCCCCCACCAGTTCCCAACCCCTAGCTCATCTCTGCAGCCATTTTTCTCCTCATGTCTCCTCACCCACCACTTTCATAGACAGAACTTGGCAGAAGCAGGGAAGCTAGGTAGAGCCCCTGTTGACACCACCTGATACAAAACATGTCTACATGCTCAGGGAAAAGCTGTGTAGCTTTTCTCTCCCCAGTTCTCAGGTACACCACTCTTTATGCTTCCTAAAGCAGATAAAATTGATTTAACATCTTGGTGTGCTTTATGAAGATTGTCTGGATAGGGAGAATCACAGAATGTTAGGGGTCAGATAGGCACCTCTGGAGATCATCTAGTCCGACCCCCCCACCAGGGCAGGATCACCTAGGTCAGATCACACAGGGCTGCATCCAGACAGGTTTTGCAAGTGTCCAGAGAAGGAGACTCTACACCACCTCTGGGCAGCCTGTGCCAGGACTCTGTCACCCTAACAGTGAAAAAGTTTTTCTTTATGTTCACATGGAACCTCCTCTGCTTCAGCTTCTACCCATTGCCCCTTGTCCTACCATTGGGCCCTTTCAAGCAGCCCCTGTCCTTCCTGAACTGGGGGGCCCAGAACTGGACACAGTATTCAATATTTCTGTCTCTCCTGCACTCCTGGATGTGTTCCTGAGTTGGTGCAGCTGATCCTGCTGTCGCAGGGGGATTGGGCTAGATGATCTTTCAGAGTCGCTTCCAATCCCTGATGATTCGATGGTGTTGGGTTCCTGAAGTGTACGGAAACCCTGCTCTGAGTGCTGACGTCTGAATTCCCCTGACTTGTGGAGTTCAGAAAGGTCTGGAATTAAAATGCTTCTTACCAATTAACAAATCCAAGGTCTGTGTCCCATAACTTTTGCATCCCAGAGAAGTGTATTCTGAGGAAAAAGGCACAGGTTTGAGTCTGAAATCTTTGCCACTGATGTTGTCAGGATTAGGTTCAAGTGGTGTTGTCTTATTTCAGTTAACAGAGGCTTCAGAGGCTCAAGGTGTCCAGTCAGCCCCAGTCCCAAGAAGAGTAGCTTTCCCTTCAGCCCCACATCCTGTGGCAGCTGTTTCTCTACCACCCAGCTCTGTGCCCTCCCCAGGACACACAGCCTGTCCCGGGGCAAAAATAGCAGGTGATTATGTAATGACAGACTTGTGCTGTGCATGCATTAGAGGGCAAAATTCAGGTCATGCAGGCAGCTCTGTAATGATTTCTGATTGCTTTGCTTCTCCTCAGCACCCACCCTGCTCTGTGTCAGCAGTTCCCTCTCCCAGCCTTCACTGCCTGCATCCTCAGCTTCCTCTTTCTTACGCATCCCTGCTCATCTACAGAGTCATGTTTCTGTCTCAGTTTCTGCCTTTTGCCCCTGTTTTGATACTCTCTGCACATATGGCTCTCACTCTTGGTTCCTATTTCTCACTGCTGTTTGAACAAACAGTTCACTGCCTGAGGCTTCAGTCTCTTAGCAAACAGAGCTCCCCCCTCTCTACCCCGAGCTCGTGTTTGCATCTACCTTCTCTCAAACTCTAACACAAAATACTTTCAGATGTACAGAAGATTTTCTGATTTAATTTCCTCTCCAGACACAGAGGGGAATTCTTTGAAAAACCCTGATTAGACATGATCTGAATCAACTGAAGCAACATGATGTACACAGAGCACTAATAATGCTGAACATTTACACAGCACCCTTAGCAATCAAAGTGCTTTATGCACACTACAAGGGTGACTTTTCAGAGGTCCTGTGCACTTACTGCTCAGTGATTTATGGCCTCAAGTTGTGCCAGGGTCTAGATTAGACATTAGGAAAATATTCTTCACTGAAAGAGCAGTCAAATATGGGAACAGGGTGTCCAGTGAGGTGGTGGAGTCACTGTCCCTGGAGGTGTTCAGAAAACATGTAGATGTGGTGCTCGGGAGCAAGGTTTAGTGGGCACGGTGCGATTGGGTTGATGGTTGGACTGGATGATCTGGTAGGTCTCTTCCAACCTTAATGATACCATGCTTCTAAGACTTTAGCTTTATGTTTTAATAGCTCAATGCTTCTGAAAATGGGAACCCTTCTAATTAGCATGTGATACTGCCAAAAAAAACCTCTCCAGCTTTCATTTTACACATATGGAATATATGGAAAATTAGAACTATAACCACCACATGCATGTTTGGACAGCAAGACCCTAGGGCTGTATAGAGAAAAGGGTTCAGCTCTCACACTGACACATTCACATGTCTAAGTCCATAAAGTTTCTTGCAATCTGAGTTTCTGGGGATGTTGTTACCTAAATGCCTTCCACTCCTTTTTCTACATTAAAGTCAGAACTAATTGTTGACTTCAAGCCCTTCAAAGAGAAAGATGAAGACAAACAGGGATTTGTCGTCAATAATTGAATGGTTAGAGAGCTCCCTTGGATTATGAAAGACCTCAGTTATTCTAACTTGAGCCTCAAGGTTCAATGTCTAGCAGACAGTGTAATGACAGCATTAATAGGATGATTTAGTTTCTCACGGAAATTCCAGTGAGGAAGCTAAACCTGGGTATTTTAATCTCTCACAAGAACACTCCCAACCAAGTTAGATTTTTTGGTATTTTCAAGTATTAATTTACAGATGAAGGCTCTCTTTTCCTTTTGCTGTGTGGTATAGATCTTCTCTCAATGCCCGAAGATCTCAGTTAAATTTCCTGATGACTGGCTTCATCAGTGTTGTCCTTATTTCACCAACCCTGTACTCCCCTTTCAATCGCTTGCCCCTTCCCATACACTGTTGGGAATGTGTAGAACCATCCCATTCTACACACTCCTCCATCTAATGCCTACACTCCTCATGGATGCCTAAGCAACACTGTAAATAGAAATATCTGTGGTTCAAAATTCCTAACTACAGAAGCTACTTAAGAGTTGGCTGGTTCAGACCACATATCCTGAATTTCTTCTCTGCAGCCTCTAGCTTCTGAAAACTGGCCATATTCTGTTCAGCATTACAGAAGACAGGGGTTTCCTATAAGTGAATCAAGAATTTGAAAAGATTACTAACAGCCCTGTCCTGTTGATATCGGCAGCCTTGAGGCAACAGTCACTTGACAACAGTAGCTCTTGACTGTGAGGATTTGGAAGTCCACTGCCAGAAAACCTTGAGTCAAGTCGTGTAAATCTGTAGATTCCACAGGATCAATTTCCTACACCAAAAAACTTTGGCAAGATGCATGGTATTCCTTGGGAGGTTTTACTGAGCAAGGCTTTGGTTCACCAGGTTATATTTCGCAGACCTTTTTGCCTTTGTCATCAGACATGTCACAGAATTCATAGGATCATAGGATGTTAGGGGTTGGAAGGGACCCAAGAGATCATTGTAGAATCATAGAATGTTCTAGGCTGGAAGGGACCTCCAGAGGTCATCTCACCCAACCTCCCTACACAATTCCACCTAGGTCAGGCCACTCAGGGCCTCATCAAGCCTGACTTTAGATGACTCCAGAGATGGGGCCCCACCACCTCCCTGGGCAGCCCATTCCAGTGATCGACCACCCTCACATTGAAGAACCTTTTTCTAATATCCAGCCTAAATCTATCCTTTCCCAGCTTGAACCCACTGCTCCTCACCCTATCCGTGCAAACCCTCTTGAAAGCAACTTCCCCTGCCTTCATGAAGACTAAGTCTGAGACTAAGTCTTCACATCACTAGGACTAAATAGTTTCTGTCCTTCTTGCCCCTGAATAGCTGAAAACGAACCTGTACTCAGTGATAATTGCAGATACTAGAATTTCTAAAGATCTTCTGAGAAAAGTCAGATGGAAAAATTATAAGTGGGTGAGACTTAACCCAAATCATTTAAAAAAAATTCATCCTTTGAAGATCTTATAGGAATCTTTCACTTTTGGGAATCCTTGAATTAAGGTGGTGGGTTTTTTCTAACTTAGAATTGAGCTAACACCAGAATTCATTATAGTCTAGGTTCACCATTCCTAGACTTAGCAACCTATGTACATCAGCATCTGAACAGATGATCAGAACTGACTCCTGAAGATTTCCAAAATTAATATATTCTGCAAATACAGTTTGCTTTATGTTCGTGACAGCTCTATGGCTCCCTGTCTTATCTGAAATTGCCTCACCTCATTTTGAAGCTGTTTTCCTATAGCATCATGGAAATTTTCACACTACTTCAGTTTATCAATAAATTTTTAAATCTCGAAGAAGTTAATGAAAAACCCATCACACTTGTGCTTTCTGGAAATCAACTGCAGCTGCATCGCAACAATTTCCACGAGCACAATATCCTTGCCAATGCCACAAAGAGGTGGGTTAATAGGGACACAACATTATATGCCCCAGCATGGCTGTTTCAATCCCCATTGGTTTGGGTTACAGCAAGTCCCACAGCCATTAATGTAAAATGTAAAAATAAACATAAAAATTTATTTCTGTACAAAGATAAAGAAATTATTTATTTCACTTATTTTAAAGATAAACCATTTCTGATATAATGGTGCAGTATATACAGAGTAGTGCAAGGTCTCAACTTTGGACAAATATGATGGGATTGACAATTTCACATGAAGCAGAGGCTTCATAGGATCGTGGGGTTGGAAGGGACCTCTAAAGATCATCTAGTTCAATAACTCTGCAACAAAAAGCAGTGACACCACTCACTACACAGATTGCCCAGAGTTCCATCCACCTTCAACAGCTCCACCACCTCTCTAGGCAACCTATTGCAGGCATCCAGCACCCTCAGAATAAAGAAATTTTGATGTCTAAGCTAAATCTACTCTTTTCCAGCTTCAAACAATGACCTCTCATCCCATTCTTCCCTGCCCTGTTGAACAGTTCTTCCCCAACCTTCTGACAGGCTCCTTCCAGGCATTGGAAGATCACTATAAAGTCCCCACAGAGCCTTCTCCTCTTCAGGCTGAACAACCCCAACTCTCTCAGTCAGTCCTCACAGGAGAGGTGCTCCAGCCCTCTGAGCATTTTTATGGCCTCCTCTGGACCTGCTTCATCACATCCTTCTTGTGTTGAGCTCCAATGTGTGTAAAACATTGAAGCTGATGTGGCAACTTTGGAAGACTTTATTTCTTTCACTGTACCATTGGAGTATGTACAGAGAACACTAGCAAAATATCTGATGAGGTGTCTGTGCATATTTTATATATATATATATTTATATATATATATCTGTACTTATATGCATCTGTGTATATGCACATATAAGCATACTCCATGAACTTTCAATATAGAAACTGAAATTGCATAGAAATGCGATACAGAAATGTATTTAATATTAAATAGACACCTATAGTGTTCCTACTACATATATATATGAAAAATAGCACATAATTTTCCTTCTTGTTGGTATAAAATCAATTATTTATCATCAATGTCTAACTAACATATATAATTTGTAATTCAAGGTTTAATTCCTTGAAACACCATTTTTAATAGCATTCTGTGTGGCTACTTGTCGCTTGTAGCTACTTACCTCATTTGTATCACAAGCTGTCACGTGTAATGTACAGTACAGGGGAAAATCCCGAGCAAAACCATTGTTGCCATAATTCACAACCAGTTTGTTAGAGGCTTAACTGCTTTCAGCTTTGCCTTGGGCCATTAACTAACAAACCAACCATTAACTGCTAGTAATGACCATTTTTTCCCCGAGATTATGGCTTAATTGAACTCCTTTGCCGCGTTGGTTATTTTTATGCCTTCTCACAGTGACTGTGCATGACTTCCTTTTCCTGGTGCACCAACCACCCACTGAAATAAACACGACAAGTGCTGGAGAACCACATCTTTCACTGTATATACTATTTAAAATACGTTACTTTAATGAAGAGTTTTGATATAACAGATGTGCTTTACCCTGCTCTCCAGAGCATATGCATCGAGTAGCTGCGATGCAGAATCAACGCCTGCTGCTGCACACTGTGGCAAGGCACTGCGTTACTGAGCTGGGTTAGATATTCATGTGGGTAAGACACGTTTGATTATTAGCATTCTGCTCTTCAGCAACAAGCCACATGTGCTGTCTGTTGCCATGGCAATAAATTAGGAAGGATAACCTGACTACTTATCAATTTTTATTAGTGCAGTCATCCTACCTGCTTAACCCCTCAGTGACAGCTGCATATTTAAACACAACTGATAAAATCTCTGCAACGCCAGGGGTATGGGGTAAGCTAATGGAGTAAGGAGGGAGTCAAAGTGCTGTGGGGTGAAGAAGAGACACACTGACTTCACAGAACATCAGGGATTGGAAGGGACCTCGAAAGATCATCTAGTCCAATTCCCCCTGCCACAGCAGGATCACCTAGACCAAGTCACACAGGAACAGATCCAGGTGGGTTTTAAACATCTCCAGAGAAGGAGACTCCACAATCCCCCTGGGCAGCCCCTTCCAGTGCTCTGTCACCCTCACTGGGAAGAAGTTCCTTCTCACATTCATATGGAACCTCCTATGTTCCAGCTCACACCCATTGCCCCTTGTCCTATCACTAGATGACACTGAGAAGAGCCTGGCTCCGTACTCCTGACACCCATCCCTCACATATTTACAAACATTAATGAGGTCATCTCTCAGCCTCCTCTTCTCCAAGCTAAAGAGACCCAGCTCCCTCAGCCTTTCCTCATAAGGAAGGTGTCCCACTTCCTTCATCATCCTTGTTGCGTGTCCTTCTTGAACTGAGGGGCCTAGACTTACAAGATGATGCTGATGTGATTCATTAATATTACACTATCAAAAATGGTATTGTTCCTGAGAAACTTGGGAGGGTGGGAAGAAATGCAAAAATAATGCAAAAAAGAAAAACAGCAAAATGCTTCCCTCCCGTTGTGTTTGGAGCAGTGTGTGTAAATGCATACATTAAACTCTAAAGCAGGATAAATGGGATCAAAACATGCACTTGCTAACTGCTGAGGAACGTCATATCATACTAAACATATCCTTTACTAAATACATCCTTTAAAGGACAATATGAGCTGCTAAGAACATCAGCATGATTTTCTCTAAAATATTTCAATTATATTGCTGTTGGTCTGTGACCTTTAAGACTGCTGCTAACACCCTTTCAATTATCATCCTCAGAAAAATCAGTTATTCTGTAATACTCAGAAATAAGGCTCCCATTCAATCCAGGATCCTCAAGGGATTAAAGTAAAAGTTACAATAGATTTATTCTGAAGTATCTCATTTTGATCTAAAGATCTGAAGATCAGAATGTTCCTGCAGAGCTAAGTGTTGTTAATCCACGTTCAATTGCTGCAAGGCTGACTCTTCAAGACTTAGTATGAGCATTATTGCTGGGTTAACACACGTTTTAAAAAATAAAACAAAACAAACTTCCCTGCAAATCTTGCTTGTTTTAATGAAGCAGTGAGTCTCACTCCTGTGAAAGCAGGATGGGAATGCCCAGCACAGCAGCAAAGGCTGGACAGGAACCTCCTTGGTCTTGTTCTCTGTAGGGATACTCTTGCTGGGAGGAGATACCCTGCTCTGATGTTGGCTTCCAGTATCAATTATAGACTCATAGGGTTGGAAGACACCTCCAAAGGTCATCCAGTCCAACCCACCTGCAATAAGCAAGGACATCACTCACTAGAACTGATTGCTCAGACCCCCATCAAGCCTGACCTTGAACAGCTCCAGGGATGGGGCCTCCACTGCCTCTATAGGCAGC
Organism: Rhinopomastus cyanomelas; assembly: GCA_013400115.1. Lineage (NCBI taxonomy): Eukaryota > Metazoa > Chordata > Aves > Bucerotiformes > Rhinopomastidae > Rhinopomastus > Rhinopomastus cyanomelas. The sequence goes on along the minus strand of VXBP01003383.1, from coordinate 570,949 downwards.
CTGTTCCTGTGACCCATCACCCTCAGATTAAAGAACTTTTTCCTGATGTCTAACCTAAATCTACTGTTTTCCAGCTTCAAACTATGACCCCCTCATCCTACCGTTCCCTGCCCTATTGAACAGTTCTTTTCCAGCCTTCTGATGGGCCCCTTTCAGGGCTCGGAAGATTGCTGTGAAGACCCCTCAGAGCTTTATCCTCTTCAGGCTGAACAACACCAGCCATCACTCAGTCTGACTGTCATCCCTTAACTGTCCACAGGATTTGAATTGTAAAATTAACCTATATCTGTGGGTATGGCATCATAAGGTGAGCAAAAGGCTGTAGTTTCCAAATGTTTGCAAAGCCCCAGGAAATATCCAGCACAAACAGCTCCTTATTTCAGCTGAGGTGTATTCACACATTTTCCAAACTGTCTCAATCCTTCACTTAAAAGGCTGCCAATTCTCATCTTTTTAGGGGCCACAGGAGACTATGAAGAGCTTGGTGGGAGTTAAACTTTGTCTCCTGATGAAAGGAGCAGCTTGTAGCATGCCAGAAGAAAAGCTCCATGTCCTTGGACTAAGTCCATCTAAGGGAGAGATGTATCTCTCACTCCTTCACTGGCACCTTCTGCCTCACAGGGGCCACCATGGCCAAGCTGCCCTCTCTTTCCAACCATGAGCTTCCTTCACTCAACCTCAGTGAATGAAAAATAACCCCTGGGAGGGGCGAAGTTGCCAGTAGGACAGATGTGATGTGGAAATGACCAGTGACAGGAGCTGAAGGACAGGGAGCAAGCGAGACTTTAGGAGTCTGGGACAGGAATTATTGCTGCTATAAGAAGAGTGAGCAGATGTGGCATTTGCAGCAGCCTGAGCTGCGACAAAATAGGACATCTTGAAGGGTGAATGCCTTCTCTATTACTCATCCCTACATGAACTGGCAAAGCAAGTTAAAATAAACCACAATTTAAAATCTGAGCGCATTTCTAAAGCAGCTGAAATCCTTTAATCTGGGACCAAGCTGGACAGTATGGGGTTTAAGATTCTCTCTAAAAAAAAAAAGGCACAGTCTTCCAGGTCATGTAGGTACTTAAAAATACAGAGTTATATAAGCAAACAGTCTGTGCACTTTCAGCAGTAGCAAAACTCTCCAGGCGTGTTTGACAAGCAGTCCCAGGGTCAGAATATTCTTCCCCACAGTGATTTAAAGGTTAAAAGAAGCCTGTGCCCTGTGAAGTAATTTGGTTTAGAACAGATAGTTTAAATTCACTTTACAATCTACAGCAAGTTTCTGGTCAGATATGCCAAATATTTCTGCAGTTCTAAGCAAGACTGGGTGACAGTTCAGAAGTCTTGGCTTCTAAACAAGGGAGGTAGTCTTGTCCACAAGCTCAGCACGTGCTCACGTGAGTGCGCTGGATGACAGCAGCGGGAAAACCAAGGTAATGCCATGGAAGTGGTAGATGTAAAGGTAAAGATAGTAGTAAAGCTAGGAGTGTTCTCACTGTGAGTAGTAAAGCTAGGAGTGTTCTCACTGTGAGTAGTAAAGCTAGGAGGAGTGTTCTCACTGTGAGTAGTAAAGCTAGGAGTGTTCTCACTGTGAGTAGTAAAGCTAGGAGGAGTGTTCTCACTGTGAGTAGTAAAGCTAGGAGTGTTCTCACTGTGAGTAGTAAAGCTAGGAGTGTTCTCACTGTGAGTAGTAAAGCTAGGAGGAGTGTTCTCACTGTGAGTAGTAAAGCTAGGATTGTTCTCACTGTGAGTAGTAAAGCTAGGATTGTTCTCACTGTGAGTAGTAAAGCTAGGATTGTTCTCACTGTGAGTAGTAAAGCTAGGAGGAGTGTTCTCACTGTGAGTAGTAAAGCTAGGAGTGTTCTCACCTGTTTTTTGCTAGACTCAGCTTTCTGAAGAGATGTTCTACAAGCATCAGACCATCCTTATGTTTCCCACACCCAAGAGGTCCAGATGATCCATTTCATTACCATAGCTGAAGATGAATTTTCAGTGGTGCTCAGGTTCAAATTCAAACTGGATTCATAGAATCACAGAATCATTAGGGATTGGAAGGGACCTCAAAATATCATCCAGTCCAATCCCCCTGACACAGCAGGATCACCCAGATCAAGTCATAGAATCAGTCAGGGTTAGAAGGGACCACAGGATCATCCAGTTCCAAGTCCCCTACCATGGGCAGGGACACCCCACCCTACATCGGGCTGGCCAGAGCCTCATCCAGCCCGGCCTTAAACACCTCCAAGGATGGGGCCTCCACCAGCTCCCTGGGCAACCCATTCCAGGCTCTCACCACTCTCACGGTGAAGAACTTCCTCCTCACATCCACTCTAAATCTACCCATCTCCAGCTTTACTCTATTCCCCCTAGTCCTGTTGCTGCCTAACATCCCAAAAAGTCCCTCCCCATGGGTTGCTTAACTTCTTTTCACTCCCAAAATGGTCTTTCCAAGGGAACAAGGCACTGCTATAAATGCCCACACACTGAAAGATCTGCAAGTGGGGGCTGCTGTTTGCACAGTCTGCTCTGGAATTGATCCTGTGTGCAAACAGACCTTCTTCAGTTGGAACTGAACAAATCTCAACACTGTTACCTCCCCAAAAGCTTAACATTCCCTGTCGGCACCTGACTAGAAAGAGGAGCTGAAAAGCGTCGGTTCAGGCTGTTTCTCACGAATTGCAGCAGCAGTGTGGATGTAACGTAGAATAGAACAGAAAACAATCATCAGTGTTGGAAAAGATGTTCAAGACCATCAAGTCCAGCTGTCTGCCCTACAACCCCTAACTGCTAAACCATCTCACCAAACACCATGTCTATGAGGTTTTTTAACCCCTCCAGGGATGGTGCCTCCACCATCTCCCTGGGCAGCCCGTTCCAAGCCTCACCACCCTTTCTGGGGATAAGCTTTCCCTAATCACAGGCTCACAGAATGGTAGGGGTTGGAAGGGACCTCAAAAGATCATCTTGTTCAGCCTTACTCTCCCCTGGCACAACTGGACCCCAGAAGCATTTATAAATGTTGGGCTTTGAGAATCAAGTTGTTGCTGAAAGCAAGAATCACACAAACTACTGCACATTAACAGACATGGATTGGAATAAAATGGAATTTGAACAGCAACAAAAACATTTTCAACTTACTGAGTCTTGGTATCCAGTATCACGTGCCCATGGCTTTGACACAAGCTGTGAGAAGACACGTGGCTCTTCATAGACCAAGATTCACATCCATCTGAAAAATACCACAGAAATACATGCCAGGGTACCATTAGCTGCTGTAGGAGACAGCAACAAATTCTTTTGGTATCAGAACCTCAGACAAAAGACAAAACAGCACTACCCTGAACGTGGCAGGTAAGAACTTGTCTTCAAAAGTGGGAAGGGAAAGAACGATTTCGATGAAAGCCGACCGTCTGCCATCTTACGCTGACATCTGATGATCTAATTCGCAGAATTACAGAATTATTAAGTCTAGAAAAGATCTCCAAGACCATCAAGCCCAGCCCATGACCTAACATCACCACACTCACCTAGACCAGAGCGCTAAGTGCCACAGCCAGCCTGTCCTTAAACACCTCCAGGGATGAGGACTCCACCACCTCCCTGGGCAGTGCATTCCAGGGTTTAATCACCTTTTCTGTGAGGAAGGGCTTCATAGTATCCAACCTAAACCTTCCCTGGTGCAGCTTCAAGTCCTGTCCTCCCATCCTGTCACTAGTTGCCTGAGAGAAGAGCCTGACCTCCACCTGTCTACAACTTCTCTTCAGGTAGTTGTAGAGAAGGATAAGGTCCTCCCCAAGTCTCCTCTTCTCCAGGCTACACAAACCCCAGCTCCCTCAGCATCTCCTCATCAGACTTTCTTTCCAGTCCCTTCCCAATCCGCATTGCTCCTCTGGACCAGCCCCAGCCCCTCCATCTTTTTCTTGAAGTGAGGGACACAGAACTGCTCCCAGTACTGGAGGTGAGGCCGCTGCAGTGCCCAGTACAGGGGGAGAATCACTTCACTAGCCCTGCTGGCCACACTATTGCTGATACAAGCCAGGATGCCATTGGCCTTTCGTGCCACCTGGGCACACTGCTGGCTCATGTCCAACTAGTTGTCAACCAGTACTCCAACTAACCCTTTCTGCTGGGTAGCACAAAACCAACTTTACTGCAGATAAAAGTGAAGAGCGGGAGCTAACAACGTTCTGGCAAGTCTGTTAAATAAGTAGCCAGGCCACGCAGTGGCTCACGGAATCATTAGGGTTGGAAGAGACCTACGAGATCATCCAGTCCAATCGTCAGCCTGACCTATGCATGAGTGCAGGGAAAAATCTTTCTTCTACCTCCCAGTTCCAACCATTTCTAGACTGGGTAGCGCTTACCTACGTAAAGTAGTTCTCTTCTCTTACATGAGGACAGGACCATGCAAAGCAGGGGATTTATTTCCCTGTTTCATTGAGCTGAGAGAACAATTCCTATCAAAGGCATTGAACAGGTACATTGCTCCTGCCTCAGGAGAAAACATAAATCAGATAAGTGGCTGTGAGCAACATTCTGATCCAGCTTCTTTTTGGGGTGAAGCATCATTCCTAAGAAAGTTAATAAAATGACAATTTCTTTCTAAACAAATAATCTGCTGTAAAAAGTGCCCATTGGGGGCTTTTTTTCCCCCCTGATTCCATGATAATTTCACATTTGCTGAAGAGCTTAACTAAACAAAAGGTACCTTGTATAGGGCCTGATCAGAGAGACTGAAATTCCACAGAGCAGACATGTTTGTAGAGTACCCATCCCTTCTTTGGGATGGGTACAAGTCACAGAAATATGTCTCTGCATTCACTCTCCTGTAACATTTGTGAAGTAGTTTCTGCAGGAAGCACCAAGAGTTCAGTCCTCAGGTCACTGTATATGATTCAGCCATGAGGCAGTTCAACATTCCCAGTGCTCAGGTTCCAGTAAGAGAGGAAATATAATAAGAAAAAATAGGAAGAGCAAAACCACACGAGGCAGCGAGAGTTACAACCGGAGAGCAAAAACCCAAACCCCTGCCCAATTAACAGCGGCGCAACTGAAGTGCCACAGACAGAGCTGCTTGTTTGTTTGAACTGTGTTTTCCTTCTCTGACAAAAGTACATGACGTGGTGGGAGAAGTTAGAGGTACAGAAAGCTTCCAGTAAAGACAGATTTGACTTTTTTAAATAATGAGTTGGACTCAGAGCAATTTCCATGCGTTTAGCCGGTATCAAAGTCTTACTTCCCTTCCCCAGCGCCTGCACAGCCCCTCCGCATCACACGCGGGATGTTTGCTAATGACCAAGCCTGGGGAAAGGGGTATCACCACTGTGTTCTCCAGACACACAAAAACCCTGGAGCTTGACAGATGGTTTTATTCATTTCTACTTCTCTGTTCGTACTGTACAATTGTGATCCTTTTTTTATTGTTCTTTTTACACTCTCGTCAGCTTTCCGCTGGCTCCTTAAATAAATCCTCGGCTAAACCCCAGGAGAAAGCACATGTATTTTTTCCTCTGAACTTCAAGTGTTTTAGGTATATTTGTGGTGCTTTTACTTCAACGAGACTTTTCTTTACTTCAACAAGACCCTTTACTTTCCTGCCTTTAATTTACACTCTTTCTCTAGAGAAATCGTCAGGTGCATGGGCCAGCAGCCAGATGTGGAAGCTGTGATTTTATACAGGTATTAGATAAATTGTGATTTATTACCCAGGTTAACAAATAGCAAAAGTTCAGAAGAATTCAAGAGAGACATACCTACATGTGGTGAGATCAGAATACATCGAGTTTTCCGCAATACACAGTTCACAAAGTGACTCCCCAAGCTCCAAGACAAAGGAAACTAGATTTCTTATGGATATTGGAGCTTTAAACGATGTAACCTACTATTGAAACGTCTCCAAAGCTGAGCATTCATAAAGTAGTTCTGCTGAGCTTGGACTCTTATAAAGGCTGGATTAGCAGCACGGATTTTTTCCCACAGCTGGAGGGGAATTGGTACCCACCTTTTACCCTTCTGCATACTTCCACTGCGTCCTGCAGGAACTCTTTACCCTTCAGTCAAATTTGGTTGGAATCAGGGAACTTATTCAGAAGTTTTTCTGTAAGTGTGGGGGACAAATGGTCAGACAGCTGTGTGTACCCACATACACACAGCATCACTGCCTAAGCCTTGTTTTCCTGTGAAACCAGAGTGTGAAATAAAGGGACATGTAGGCCAACAGGGCTTAATGGTTTCTGTACCTGTCAACAACTTTTTACCCTACAACTGGGTGGATTAGAAATACAAACTTTGTAGAGCTCAGTGTTAATAAATTCAGACTGTGACGGGTGAAAGACAACCCAGGGAGGGAATGAATTCCAAAGGTCGAGACTCCTTTGTTGTCACAAGGGCTTCAGCAATGTCTCATTTTTACTGAAGAACCTTCCATCTAGCTCCCTCGGCTGCACAAAACTGTGAGAGTGTCACGCTGGCCACAGTGTCACATCTGAAACCAGAACCTGTTCAGCTACCGGAGCTGTGCACCCTTTCAGCTTTGTGATCATTCTGAGCCTGATGGCTGTGGGGATAGAGTGGAGAAAATATTCTGCAAAATCTACGTTCAGGGCTTCATTAGTTTGGCCACGTAGAGAGGCTATTGGCTCCTGAGGTAGATTGGAAACCTGACTCTCTAGCTCCAAGAATCCTTCTGGAGCCACGGATGCTCACTACAAGAATATACCTCTGGACAACACGGAGGTTGTGTAATGTAAAACCAAAACCTGGAGGCACTTTCTGAAGCAAATAACCCAGAGTTTTCACTTTTAACAGCAACACGAGCACCTCATTCACCATTTTCATTACCCAAGGAACACAGGGAACGGCTGGTGTGCGAGAGGAAATGCAAAGATATCAGCTGGAGTAACACACTCTCACCTCAGAAGAAGTAAGAACATTATGAAGACTAAACAAATAATGAAAAACATGTGCTTAATGAAGCAAATACTGAGCATGGCCAATACATAAGGATATTAAGATGGACAACTATTTAAGCCAAAGGACAAAGTCAGCACAAGGACATTCATCAGCAACTAGATTAAACTTGCCCTTTCCCAGCTGTAAGAGCACTGTAAGAGATTCTCAGTGGCCTCTTGGTATGAACAGTAGTTTTTAAGGTACTGCAATAGATTGCCCAGGGAGGTGGTTCTGTTACCATCCCTGGAGGTGTTTAAGGATCGAGTGGACACGGCGCTTAGGGATATGGTCTAGCAGTTAGATACTAGGATAAAGGTTGGACTCGATGACCCTGGAGGTCCTTTCCAGCCATGATGAGTCTGTGATTTATGAGATGGGATGACATCCTTGCCATGAAAGAGACTGAATGTGAAGAAACAGGTGGTGCTCACTAGTCTTTATGTTCCCGTTCTGAAATCTTAGAGGGTCTTGCTTTACTGGTATCGAACTGCAAGAGGCCAAAGACAAAAGTGAAAGGCCAAAGCATGTCTTCAGAAAATGTCCAATTTTTACAACAATGTGGTGGGAAAAATTTTATTTTCTACTTTAAGCTTCAAAAAGGGTGGAAAAAAGCCTTCTCCTCATTCTGTCTATAGCTTTGTGTTTCAAACACATCCCCTAAAGACGTGCAAGTAGGAACACATCTAACTTTTCATACTGCAACTCCATTCCACCCTTCTAATTTCCCTTTTACCCATTTGAGCTTTTAGAAAACACCCCCAGCTGTGCCTGGTTTTCATTGTTAGTCGAAAGGATGCTCTTAACTACCAACACAGTATCACAGTATCACACAGTATTATCAAGGTTGGAAGAGGCCTCATAGATCAACACTTCTGTACGAGTTCACTCTTGTCACTTTACCAAGCAAGGTTGCTCCAGTTACAGTCCTAAAAGCCTCAACAAATTCATAGAACATTCACTGTGAAAATTCAAATCCTACTGCTTGCAGAAGTGTTGTGGTTTGGTGTTTGTCTGCTCTTTGCAGGGCCCTACAAGGAACCTTGTGAAATCAAGAGGTCTACTTCCCAGCTCAAAGGTAGAATCAATTACCCTGCAGTTTTTCTATGACTCTTGAGCTTTATGTCCTCAGTGCCCAGATTCTGATCCATTTCAGCTGCTGAGGTAGCAATCATCAAGCTGGCACTAGCATCTAAGAGTTAATCAAATATTTAAACAAATTACTTCGTTCATGAGCATTAAGGCTCTTTTGATGATTGCTAAATCAATATTAAACAAGCTGGAAACATTTTGATTCTACCCAACAGATCTGCAACTTGAACTATTCTGTTACAGTGCACCAGTAGTCGTAGACCTGAATGCACCCATTGCAATTAATGATTTTAAGACATAGGACATTATTCAACTCAAGCGTACAATTTTATTGCCTTTTGAGACTCCTCAATGGTACAGAGATACAAAGCTGCCTCTTCTTTAATAACAGCTTTAACTCTTGGCCTTTTAGCTGTGTCTAGCAATGGCTGTTTGAAGAAGTGTGGACTAAACAGCCTGCTGAAATGCTGCATTTCAAAAGACCAGCAACGGGCAGAAGTGGTAAGAGCCCTTATTAGACGCGAACTGGATGAGCACTCCAGCTGCATTCTGCTTTCAGTTACTTCAGAATCATTCCTAATCCCTGGAACTAAAATGTGATTTAGGAAGGAAAACACAGTTTGAGTTCTGCATGTAGGTAAGAGAAAGAAAAGTCAACAGACAGAAAAACAATGTCAAAGAAGGCATTTTTAGACTAAGAATTACTGTTAGACCCAAATGGGAGTGTTCTTCACATTGCAGGCTAAGATTATTACATGTCTGCCTGAGCTTGTTCTTAATAACAATGTGGTGAACCCAGACCTTCTTAAAAATAGAAGTTTGTTCTTTTTTCAAGGAAACAATGGACTGTTTTGGAACAGACGTACAGAACTCAGTGAGATGACTCACGGGCTGTGCTCAGTTACAGTGGCTTTATGTGTAAATGCATAGAGAGGAAAAGCTACTCCAGAGTTCACACAAGAACAGGTCAGCAGAGAGCTAATCACACTGGGCTATTCTGGGAGGAACACGGTGTTTGTACATAATGCCAGTGGTTACCAATTATTGTCTGTGCCTGGAAAAATGAATAGATCTGTGCAGTTATTTAATGGTGACTGTATTTAACATACTGGAACCTGTTATTGTCTAACACTGACCTGATCCAGCAACAGAGCACTCTGCAGTGAGAAGGCATATCTGCTGAACTTAAGCTCCTTTCCCCCACAGGAAACATCCAACGTCTGACGTACCAAGATGACTGTTACCTCTTTTTGCCTAAAGTTGCATTAAGTTCAGGAAAAAGGATTGAGATCTTCATTTTAATCCCAACTGTTTCCATGATACCTGCCTTCTTCATACCCATTGAATTTCTACAGATGTTTGTGAATGACACCAAATGGAACCATAAGTACTAGATGGGTGAACAGTGTCCTTACAACCAAAATAAACATTACAGTCTCATTCCCTCTAATCACAGAACCATGGAATGGTTTCGGTTGGAAGAGACCTTAAAGATCGCATAGTTCCAAACCCCCTGCCATGGGCAGGGACACCTCCCACTAGAATGTAGAAACGAAGAGCCGATTAGTGTAGAAAGTTTTGTTTCACAGGCAAGTACTGGAAACATAAAATTAAGAAAGACCAACATGGAGAATATTTACTACCAAGTCTGTAACTTTCTTTTCAAACCCACTCATTCCATTGTTAGTGAAAAAGTTCTCTTTCGTGATAATTATTGAAATGCTGGCTCACCATATTCAAAGTCCTACATAGTCAACAGCAACCCGCATGTTTTACACCTGTAGAAGACCTAAAACACATGATAAGGGTTTGAAGGAGGACATATGGTAAAAGACAGACAAAGAAATTTGTATGATTTATTCATATAATTTTGAAGGAGCATAAAATCTCATCCCATTAACATCCATTGGATGCCTAATTACTATAAGTAATTGACTGCTCTCATTAGAAAGAGACAAAGCTAAAGGGAATTGAGGTCTTGATCTTGCAATTGGATTTCCATGAGCCAACGCCTTCATTGTTTTGAGTCTCTTAGGCATACGTGGGCTCGGTTTGGATACAGGAGTCCATCTGTGCAAATGTGATGGTGAGATCAGGGCCCAAGTGGTATCACGCAAATTAAACAGATCCTCTTCTTTGAACAAGATCTGCTCCAGAGTTAGAAGGCAAGTTGAAGTTATCCGTTGTCATGGAACACATTTATGGCAGCTGTCACGCGAATTTGGAAAACAGTGCAAAAAAACCCCGCTCTCGGTTAATTCATATCCAGAAGCAGAGAAGAAGATCATTTTGCAAACTTGTTCTTTGGACTCTTTATGCCATTAGTGATCCTTTAAAAAATATTATTGTTATAGAGAGACTTAAAGAGCTGTGTGCTGAGAAAAGTACCAAAATCCTGTTAACAACAATAAGATTTACTCACGGAACTCCCCACACTCATCTTTGCAAATTTATCCCTCAAGCTTTAATCGAGCATTTGGGGAATAATAAGATTTCTTTATTCATAGCCAGTTTTAAGATCAAATGTACTGTGTCACACCTACACAAGACAAGTTCACTCCTAATGTATTCATGTCCAGCTGGGCGGATGGTGTGAGCCAATTTACCCACGGACTAAACAGCTGCAAATCCCATTGGAGGGCTGCGATTAATTGGTGGCTGAGCACTACTGCGTGTTACATATGGCAGTGAATTGTTAGGAGAATAAATGAAAGTGGTGTGCTAGAGTGAATCTATAAGAATGCAGTAACCAGATTGTACACAAGGACAAGCTGTAGAATGATCAAAGTAGATTTTATCTGACCTCTGGCAGAGTAACTGACCTCACACACTTGGAAGAGCTGCTGCCTCGCTGTGTTCCCTTTTAGGATCATCCCCTTCTTGTTCATACTTCCACAGTTTGTACAACTACACTAAATAGATGCAATACCTTTTGCTACACTTTTTCATACTTAAGATATTTGTTGGTGGAGGTACTAGTGTATTAAACCACAGATTCCATTGTCTGGAAGAACATCTGGATCCAAGATGCAGCTAAACTTAGGAAGTCTGTGGATTTGTACCTTCTGCTCTTCCCACAGAAATACTGGGGAAGGACAGCCTTTCCCATCTCCTGTCTCCACAGTAGAACTTCTTGCATCCTTCCACAAGACTTTTACTTTACCTCCATGCATGTCACACGTGGGAAAGACCTTCAAGATCATCAAGTCCAACTGTCTGCCCTACAGCCTCTAACCACTAAACCATCTCCTGAAATAGCATCTCTACCCATTAGTTAAACCCCTCCAAGGGACAGTGCCTCCACCCCTTCCCTGGGCAGGCTGTTCCAGTCCCTCACCATCTCACTGGCTTTGGTTCCCTTTTGAGATCAAAATGTACTCTGAAACATGGCAAATTTGGGGGGAATATCATCTTAGAAATGGCTTTCAAGAAAGAAAAACCCCACAAAGGTCATCTTGCACTGCTGTGTGGGTTTTCTAGCCTCGTGTTTGATCAGGAGATTGGAACTCTCAGAAAATGGAGGGTGGGATTTCTACTGTCTATTCTGCACAGTCACTGTGGAGTGGATAGACAGTTAAAAAAAGAAAAAAAAATCCCACTTTTCCAGCACTATGTGTGCAGGGCATGAACAACAGTAGCCTGAACCATAAATACCTTTGCAGCTGGGAGCGGAGAGGAGAGCTTATTGGCTGAGAAAAATGGAGTTTATTCCATTGCAAGAAACATGCAAGAAAATCAGATTTTGAAGCATGATGAGGATGCTGCAAGGTCTCTGTGTAAGAGCTTTAGGGGTTGCTAGCAGTGCTGAAAAACACAACTCAGAAATAAAACACCTTCGTTTTCATCATGAAAATAGATATTTCATTCTTGGTGAAATTAATGATCATTTAATATTAGTTTTCTACAAATCAAACACTAATTCTCAATCATAACGTTTTGCCTAGATGATGTTATGTCCAGATAACTCTCTCTCCTAATCCTGAGTATTAATTATGTTGTAGACAGCAAATGAGATAACTATTATCTGCAGTGGCTTACACCAAAAACCCCTCAGGCAGACAGTGCTATTGAATGACAGCAATAACAATATTTGACTATAAATTATATAATATGATTTCTTAAAACATTATGTATTTTATTTATAACATAGTAAAAATATTATATATTACATACATGTAACATGAGAGGGTTATCTTTCTGAGGAAACAGACAGAAAGAGTCCAACTCTTGAATGCCAAAGGGGGAAAAAAGTAGTTTTTGGCTAGTAGTCAGAACTTATTCCAAAACAAATGGCTAGCAAGTTAAAGAAAAGAGTTCTTGATCTTTTACTGATTGGCATTGCTATCGTGGATTTAACTTAAAGGGTTGCCATTAATTCTTCTGAATCAGAAGGTAGAAGTGTAAAATGGGACTTCTGACCTGGCTGGCCCTGTTTTATTATTCAATTGAGCAAGTCAAAAATGCCAGTCAGACCTGTGACAAAAACATTTTGACCTGGCCTAAGATGTCTTCTCCTGTTGCCTTACTTTTACCTTCTTGATAATGGAAGGAGTCTCACAATCGTGCCTGTAATATGGGAGAAATCCAGAACAACACAAAAAGCCATAGCTTACAGAAGGTGACTGCTCTTGTCTGAGCCTCCTCAGCCTTTCCACAAGGGAGAGTGATGCAGCAAACAATTGGGACACTGCTTTCAGTAAAACTCTTTTGTATCCTGCACCCCAAAGCAGTAGTCACACTTGCCCAAATACCTAGGCTGCGGTGGGGATCAGTTTGGGATGCAAGGATGCAAGTGCAGCCAGATTAACTCTGTGTCCTCGTGTCTTGTTCTTCACATCTCCCTCAGCTGGGAAGTTTGTACTGTATTGCTTTCAGCATAGCCTGGAATATAAATTCACTGGAGCAGGAGGGCAGAAGAGCTCTCTTAGAATGAGTTAGAGTGAGAATCTGATATAGAATAGTATATAGATATAACAGTATACTAATAATATATAGTATACCTACAACATATAACACATCGGTATTATGATACTATAGAATTACTACTCTTATTGACAGAATTAATACATCTGACCTTGCATAAAGCAAGGAGACAAGACATAACACGACAGCGTGACCCATTGGAACGCTCTGATCTTGATCTTGGAATCATAGAATGACCGTGGTTGCAAAGGACCTCCTAGATCACCGACAACAAAACAACACCCACAACAAAAACCCTAAATACTGGAATCCCTAACAACCTGACTGATTGACAAACACAAAACAACCTCCTGCCACTATTGGAATTCATGAAGCACCATGTCTACATATGTCTTAAATACCTCCAGGAATGGTGACTCCTCCACCTCCCTGGGAAGGCTGTTCCAGTGCTTGAAGAAGGGGTACTTGAACATTAACCAACCTTCTTGGGCCCCTTTACCCTCTAGTATCCTGTCCCATGGAATACACCCTACCAACTGCTTGAAAAGGCCAAAGTTGGCCTTGACGAAGTGCAGGGTTGTGATTCTACTTGGTATTTTGTAATTCACAAATGAGGAGCTGGTGAACTTTAACATGTTCTTAGATACTGAGAAAAACAGAAGAATTCAGCAGCAAGTAGTTGATATGTTTTCCTATCATGTGAGGTATAAAAAGAAGACAGATGTACCATCAGTCACTATTACACCACAAATCCAACGGGCTTTTCTCACTTGCCATCTCTTTTCTTTGACTAGGTTTTGTGGGCTAGTAGAATGTAACGGCTTTTAATACTATTACAACAGCTCTCGCTGCTAGAATGCCTCAAAACAAGAAATTTCTGGTTAATAAAAGACATTTATCCAGTGCAAGATAAGCCAAGAGGGCTTTTCTTAAAAGCAGATAACACAGGAAAAATTGGCACTGCCAGAAATAAATACAGCTCTGTTTGATCCAATAACATCTTTAGAATTCAAGGGCTTCATAAATTGTTTAATGCGCTTTATAGTCACAGCAGCAAATTCTCTCACAGGATTTGTTTTCAGAAAGCTCTAGCTGTGTAAACTTTATCACCCACACAAAATCACACTGGCTTTTGGGAAGATGCAGTCTCAGTGTGGAAGGAACTGTCTGCCTTTTATTTGTTTTGCATCGTTTTGTGAAACACGCAGTTTTCACACCAAGGGTCTCTGAATGGGTATTTGTTTCAGAGGCATGATTGGAACTGAATCTGCTGACTTTATCTTGGTGATACAGCTTGCCATCTAGTTGGAAACTCTGCTGAGGAGGTAAATCATGGAACAGAATCACCTGTACCTGAACAGCCAGTTTTCCCACAGAATTCCAAAGAAGCTTTCCACAAGGCAAACTCAAAAACTGGAGCATGGGGAGAGTCAAGGGGGGAACCAGAGAAGAGGGACTAGGTTATTCCTCACATGACAAAAGCTAAACACTGAGATGTCCACATTCCCATCTATCATGGTGAAAATACACTCTCTGTTGCCTGTATTTGTGTAGTTTTGCGTCACCGTTGAAAGAGTAATTTTTACCAGTAGTCAAACGAAGACTATTCTACTCTTCTTCCACGTGAGGATCATGGTAGGAGGTACATTGGGGAGGAGAACTGGCTCAGTTGGTAGAGCATGGGACTGTGAATTCCTGGGTCATGGGTTTGAGCCCCATGGGACATCTTGAGACAGTACTGTAGGCTTACCCTGCTCCTGCAGGGGGGTTGGACTTAGATGATCTTTTGAGGTCCTTTCCAACCTCTAACATTTTGTGATTCTGTAATACAGATTCCATGATAATACACACCCAGGATGCAGAAGAACCAAAGGTTAAATCACTTCTCCACTGGCTCCACAAAAAAACAGAAGCAGATTTCTCTCCCTAGGTTAAGTGCTCTGACTACTATTGGAGTGTGGAGAATATCCTCGTAGAACATAATGACCACTCAAGTAAGCAGCCATAAACTTTAATGTTTTAGGGAACAGATTAATTCAACATAAAGAAAAGAGTATGAAACAGCTGAAGACACGAGTAGCATCTTCAAATGAAGAGTCATTACAGGAGGAAATACTGTTAAGTGGTGTCTGGAGATTACAATGAGTAGGCTCAGTCTTTGACAGGAGATTATTTTATGTACGGGTACAAGGAACCTGCAAAGATAATGAAGGGAAGAGGTTTCTGCAAAGCTGCAAGTGTAGGATCCTTAGCCTCAACAGCCACTGATCAAATATCTATAGGATTTTCCATGGCTTTCGAGCTAAGAGTGTAGTACAGGCAGAGCTGCTGTTCAAACAGACGTTTTGGCATATGTTGAGCCTATTAGTACTGATTGTCCATCACACTGCCACCCTCTCGCAGTTCAACACATTCCAAGGTCTTTAAATACACTTAAAACTCATGTTATCCCCAGGGCTATTTTAATCTAATCTAAATAGGACATTTAGCATTACAGACATAGGTGCCAGCAATACATCCTTTTGTTGTGGGCTTGTGGAAGGGCAAGTGCAGCCATCAAGACCTTTCTGAAGTGTGTGGTGGAAGCCTGCCACCACACACAAATTGCTGGTTACCTTCACCAGACAACAGAAATAAATTTGGAAGTAGGCAGGGTTGGGATTTTCCTCTCCCCTTCAAATTCTGAGCTTGCTGTGGAGGTTTCTGCGTGCAAAGTACGACTCATCAAAGTACAGAGTGAACAGAACAGGAGTGACTGCACAACGTGCTTTGTATTTCCAGGGCAGGCACTGGTGTTCCTTATATAAATCATTTGCACCAGTGATGGGAGAAACATACTGAAGCATGAACTATATTGTTAAAGGTTTTAGTAAATCATCAGAGCCTTGAAGTTTGAGGACTTCAGGTCTGTTAAAGGCTGCTGACTCTCCCGTAATCTCATAGAAAACACAGGAGAGATTCAATCACTAGATGCTTGCGGACAGGTTCTATCTGGAACAACTGCAGACATACTCATGCTTTCAAAGGAAGGTTTTCTCTCCAAAGGGGCTGCCAAAATCAGCATGCTTCTCTAACTGGATCAGTGCAAATCCAAAGATCTCCTTGTGTAATTTCAGCAATAAGAATTATAATTATGGGCAAGTAAATTTCCAGGTAATTCAATAATGTTTTTAAGTAATTGAGGTCCAACATGATTTTGCTAAGAGTTAGAACCTCTACAAAACACTCAAACATAAACACAGAGAGTCGTTCCTGAACAATAATAACTTCTCCTACTCTATCTGATATAGACAATAATATATGAAATAACACAGAATCACAGAACGTTAGGGATTGGAAGAGACCTTGAAAGATCTTCTAGTCCAATCCCCCTGACACAGCAGGATCACCTAGACCAAGTCACACAGGAACACATCCAGGTGGGTTTTAAATGTCTTCAGAGAAGGAGACTCCACAACCTCCCTGGGCAGCCCCTTCCAGTGCTCCGTAACCCTCACTGTGAAGACGTTTCTTCTCATATCTATGTGGAACCTGTGTTCCAGCTTGCACCCATTGCCCTTTGTTCTGTCACTAGATGTCATTGAGAAGAGCCTGGCTCCATCCTCCTGACACCCACCCCTCACATATTTATAGACATTAATGAGGTCACCCTTCAGTCTCCTCTTTTCCAAGCTCAAAAGACCCAGCTCCCTCAGCCTTTCCTCATAAGGGAGGTGTTCTACTTCCTTCATCATCTTTGTGGCTCTATGCTGGACACCCTCCAGCAGCTCCATGTCCTTATGGAACTGAGGGGTTCAGAACTGCACAAAATACTTCAGATGCGGTCTCACTAGGACAGAGTAGAGGGGGAGAAGAACCTCTCCCCTTCTACTGACCACCCCACTTCTGATCCACCCCAGGATGCCGTTGGTCTTCTTGACAACAAGAGCACGTTGCTGGCTCATGGTCATCTTGCTGTCCACCAGGACCCCTAGGTCCCTTTCTCCTACACTGCTCTCCAACAAGTCAGTCCACAACCTATACTGGTACCTGTGGTTGTTCTTACCCAGGTGCAAGACTCTACACTTAACCTTGCTACACGATAGTGTTTTCCCGGTTTTAGCACTCTCACACAAAAATCCAAAGTAAAAACATCCAAACCACCAAACCCAGATTTCAAAACATAAGGCAGCAAGGTTCAGAAATTGCAGAACAACACAAATTGTAAGAACTTTGAGTTTAAACAACCTAGTGACATTTTGAGTCAACCTGTTGAGACCCTTGTTTCATTTATGCGTCAAAACATTGCAATAAAAATGGGATTGCAATGGGACTTCCTCTTGTCTTGTCACTAGACTTCCTTGTGAAAAGTCCCTCTTCAGCTTTCCTGTAGGTTCCCTTCAGGTATTGGAAGGCAGCTCTAAGCTTCCCCCAGAGTCTTTTCTTCCCTAAGCTGAAGAACCACAGCCTGTCCTCATAGCAAAGGTGGTCCAGCCTTTGAAGCAAACTCATTAACTGAACTTCTCTTGCTTCTCTCTCTCCCCATCACTTATCAATCAGTTTCAAATCTCCTTTGGACGGTTTACAGAATCACAAAGTCACAGAACATTAGGGTTGGGAAGGGACTTCAAAAGGTTATCTAGTCCAATTGCCACAGAAGCATCACCTAGACCAAGTTGCCTAGCAACATATCCAGGAAGGTTTTAAATGTCTTCAGAGAAGGAGACCCCACAACCTCCCAGAGCAGCTCGTTCCAGCACTCCATCACCCTCACCATGAAGAAGTTCCTTCTCATATTTATATGGAACCTCCTCTGTTCTAGGTTACACCTGTTGTCCTTTGCCCTATCATTGGATAACACTGAACAAAGCCTGGCTCCATCCTCCTGACACCCACTCTTTCCATATTTATAAACATTAATGAGGTCACTCTTCAGTCTCCTCTTCTCCAATCTAGAGACCCAACTCCCTCAGTCTTCCCTCATAAGGGAGGTGTTCAACTCCATCATCTCTGTTGCTCTGCGTGGTTCCCTGAATAGACCACTCACATACCTCACGTGAACCTTGTACAGTAACCTTTCCTTCCATCACGGACCTGCCTACCTGAACTGAATCAGGGCCATTGTATTTTGGCCCTCCTGCAGCCACAGATGGACCTTCTGGATTCCGTCCTCAGTCAAAGCCAGGAATTGCACACATTTGATTTTCTTTCTTATGGAATATTTCTTCCTGATGGAGAGCTAGCACTCAGTTCCAAGATTCTAAGCATTTGTGAAGTCAGCTACGTCTAGATCACATTGAAGGTTTCACCATAATTTTGAATTACAATGTGTTTTTATGTTGTGTGGCTCCTGACAGTTTTACAAGCATAAGGCTCCCTCCGAGAGAAATGATGCTCAGCACACACACCACAATAAATTTTCTTCAAGAAAAACATATAATCATTTGGGTGCCTTCTTTCTTCTGGAACACAAACTTACAGCCTTGTTCTGATTCTAGCTGATACTTTGGAACAAAGTTGGATGATGAAGCGTTCCCTCAGTACGTCATCGGTCTCAGCACCGCTGGCACTGCTGTGAAGGGCCGGTTGACAGAGTTTTATGGGGAAAGTGGTGTGAGGGGCTGTGCATATCCATCTCCTGCAAGATCTTACCTGCTCTGATGAGCTGTGTAAGCTTGATGATACCTATAAATAGATCGCTTGCCAAAAACTGTTCTTCCATTATTAGCCATTAGACAGATGACAACTAATCAGCATCCACTTTTCTAATTGCACTGCATCTGGGTTCTTCGGAGTCTCCTGTAATCGTGTCTTTTAGGAGACGAAAAATGGGGAAGCTTTGCCAGTCTTATTTGCACATCTTTGCCAAAATTATGATTTAATAGCAATAAAATTTTCAACAGTGAGGCAATTTTTCTCTGTTTTTATCCCAAAGTCATATCAAGTGAACTCAAATCAATGATAAATGTCTACATTAAAACCATCATTGCTAATAGTATTCTGTATCATTCATCTTTTGTTCGGTGTGACCAAATTACAATCAGCACATGACTATAGCTACCTGTGATTAATGATGGCTTTACTTAGTAACCGACAGTGAAGCTTCTGGGAGGAAAATGGTAATACATTTCAACATTTTGAGCTATAAATTTTGACTAAAAAATAGCTCTATTTCAAGGCTCTAGTTAATGTGTCTGCTGCTGCTTTAACCACTGTCACACTGAAGGTTTTAAACTTACTCAAATTTTAAAGGGATTATTCCTTCACCAGAATTCGGGCTTAGGAGCTCTTAAATCCTGTAGACACTGCACACAGAGCTTCAGAACAACTAGAGAGAATGGGGAAAAAAGTACTGGAATTACTCAGGAAAATAAAACTAATTACCTGGAATAAATTCTCACTGAGAGCATGGTAAATTAAAAATTATAGATAACCTTTATGAATGAACTAAAGAGTAGACTTGGTGAAACATTGGAGGAAAGCTGTAAAAGCTTTCACTCGGGAGGAGCTGATCTTGATAAGGTCACAAGTGGCTAAAAGCCTATTTTACTATCTGATGCCCACTGAGCAGCTTTAGGCTGGTGTTTCTCAGCCTGGCACAGATGTTCACATCAACACAATCACTTCTGCTGCCATTCTCAAGAGTCTGAACAAGCAGAGAGGGTTCACAAGCCTCTTGCTCACATCTGTTCTAACACAGATCAGCCGGGCAATGTATGAAAGACCTATGGTGCCACTCCCAAAATTATTCTAAGCCTGAGAAAGCCCCTGTCTTTTGAAACATTAGCCTGTAAATTGTGCCAATACTATAGTTGCTCAAAATTGAGTGTGAAGTAAAAATAAGATATGTTTTGTGTTGGACTTTCTACAGCATTTAACAAAGATTGACAGTTTCTGTGCCTTGAAGGCAACAGCAAAATTCTTCTCTCACTGGGAGCAAAATTCTTCTAATCTGAAGAACCTTATGGAAACCCTTTACGAAGGACAATATGAGAAGCCCATTTCAAAAGTGAAATCCTGGCACTAAGTGACTGCACTAGCAAAACTCAGCTCTGATGGGCTCCGGCCAACCTAGCATCGTGCCCTATATCTGCCCATGCAGGAACAGAAAATGTGCTCCTTCTTCTATCTTATTCACAGAAAGCTTTGAAATACACCCAGAGCAAGGACGAAGGTATGTTAGCTGCCTCAGTGGGTTTTTTTCCCCCTCAAGTAATTCTTTTCTATCATCATTTTCTGTTATGTTGAGACAATCACATTGACTCATATATAACCACCTCAACCATCTTAGGCTCACAACATTGGTACACAACCAAAACATGCGACTACTCATGCTGGGCTTTCCTACAGATCAGTTACCTAAACAGACTTATAATTAAAGTATATGAATAAATCTTCTACCTCTCTCTCTCCATACAGAGACACATTTTGAAGTAAAGCAACTGGAAAGCATTAATATGCATTTTATTTCTGAACAAATGAAAATACATTACCCACTAGAGTTTCACAGCATTTGGCCTTGTAGACCCAATAAAACCATCAGTCGATGAGCCAGAGCTCCATGTGCAATTCATGGTCCTTTGTTTATGTTTAAATTCTGCTGGGAAGGAATTGATTTGAGCTTTTACATGAGTGTAATAGGTAACATGTAACTAAGGAAATGCTGTTTCAATAAAAACCCAATCAATCAGTTTATCTTTTAAAAGGATTTCCTATTGTGAATAAAAATGTCATCTAGGAGTTCTGGCAGATTCAAGGTTCAACAGATTAGACAATAAATATTTGTTTTCCTTTCGTTGCAACGAGTGATAAGGGAGGTGTCTACTGAACATGGAGGCACTGGGCTGAAGGTTGGACTTGATGTTAGAGGTACTTCCCGACATTAATGATTCTGTTTAAAGTTACCAGTGGTATTTTAGAAAAGTTGTCTAATAGCAAAGTTGAGTGAAATCTGTGTTTCAATCCAGCAACATTTTCTGTTTAGATTATCACTGCTACTCTGGCCTCGTTAAGTGTCATTATTAGGCATCGACAAGAGAAGTCTGATTCACAGAATCACAGAACATAAGGATTGGAAGGGACCTTAAAAGACCATCTAATCCAATCCCTCTGCCACAGAAGGATCACCTAGACCAAATCACCCAGGAATATATCCAGACGGGTTTTAAATGTCTCCAGAGAAAGAGACTCCACAACCTCCTTGGGCAGCCTGTTCCAGTGCTCTGTCATGCTCCTTCTGATATTTATGTGGAACCTCCTGTGCTCCAGCTTACACCCATTGCCCCTATCACAGGATGACACTAAGAAGATCCTGGCTCCATTCTCCTGACACCTTCCTTTCAAATATTTATCAACACTAATGGAGTCACAGCTCAGTCTCCTTTTTTTCCAAGCTACAGAGACCCAACTCTCTCAGCCTTTCCTCATAAGGGAGATGTTCCACTCTCTTCATCACCTGTGCTGTTCTGTGCTGGATTCTCTCCAGCAGTAATTTGTCCTTCTTGAACTGAGGGGCCCAGAACTGGACACAACACTCCAGATGCGGTCTCACCAGGGCAGAGTAGAAGGGGGAAAGAACCTCCCTCATCTGCTGACCACCTCACGATGCAGTTGGTCTTCTTGGCCACAAGGGCACATTGCATGGTCATCTTGCTGTCCACCAGGACTCCCAAGGTCCCTTTCTCCTACACTACTCTCCAACAGCTCAGTCCCCAACCTATACTTGTACCTGTGGTTGTTCTTACCCAGATGCAAGAGTCTACACTTACCCTTGTTTTACTTCATTACATTTCTCTCTGTCCAGGTCTTGCTCAAAGGCAGCACAGTCTGCTGGGGTGTCAATGATACCACCCAGCTTTGTGTCATCAGCAAACTTACTGACAGTGCACCCTAATCCCTCATCCAAATCATTAATGAATAGATTGAACAGGATGTGTCCCAGTACTGAACCTTGGGGGACTCCACTAGATACAGGCGTCCAGTTAGACTCTGTCCGATTGTCCAGTTCTCTCTGGCTTCTATCCTGCAGCTGGTTCACGATCCACCTCACTACCCTATTGTCCAGACCACACTGCCTCAGTCTGGCTGCAAGGATGCTGTGGGAGACTGTGTCAAATGCTTTACTGAAGTCAAGTTAGACCACATCCACTGCTTTGCCATCATCTACCTCACTTTTTCAAACCTCAGAAAGAGTTTAAAGCTGCAGAAATACAAGGCCATAGAAGAGCAGGTTTGATCTGCAGACTATTGAAACAAATTTGTACTACAAAGCCCTTCTCAGCAAAATTACCTCAGGTAATTCTGCTTCCTTTAAAAATTAAAAGCATCTTTATCCTACACTTATTTGAGTTCCAAAACTGTCACTCAATAAGACAAATATGAAGTCATATTTAAATATATATAGTATTTTGGTAGTAGAGCTACTTAAAGGCTCTCTTTATTTTTAGTTTATAAATTCATTTACTCTTGCTGTAATTTTCATGAGATAAAATTCAACAACGAAAGTCAGAGCATAAAAAATTAAAGAGGTTGCCTAGAACTATTTCTATTATACTTTGTGACAAGCAGACCTCAGTGTGAGTGCACAGGAAGTGGCCTTTGCAGTGATTTACAGGACTTTGAATCTCCAAATGAAACAAGAAAAATTGACACTTAATTACATATTCAGAATCTCCCATTAGAGGTGCTACATGCAATAGAATAGTTAACCAAAAAAAACACTGTTCTCCCTCTGATGCAGATATTCACAACGATTTTGTTTCACCTTTTGTAGCCATGACATAACGGAGCATCTTAAAAAGCACAGCTTTTTCTTCAGGTTTAATTTGAGAGTGAACTCCAAGGTGGTTAGGTCAGAAACTGAATTTAGCTCTTCTGAAGCAGCTGCATTATAACACTTTCACTTTCATACCCTTCACCTCTGTGACCATTTTTCTTCTCCCAATTAATAGAGTGGAAACACAACCATGCGGTTTGTCAAGACCAGTCTCACAATTCAGTTTACTGTTCTATTAATTCTGACTTTGAATAGCTTGTATCATTAGAATAAAAATAGATTATTACAATAATAGTATCATCATATTAGGTAATTATGCAATGATCACCATTAATTAATATACATTGCTAACATAGTGCTATACACACACACCCCCCACATATATTGTATTTCACAGCACAGTGTAAACTATTTGCCAAGGTTTAAGTGACAGAATAAAACAAAAAAATTATCTTAGTAAAGAAGAGAGCAAAATGGTACCACTAACGTCTTGTAAGACAAACCAACAGATTAGGGTCTGAAAATGAAAAGAGAAAGAATATAAATAGCTCGTGTCTGCATTGCCTCAATACTTAAGTTGTGATGAAGCCTGACAAATATCACATGTTAGCGATTACGCACTGATGGGAAAGTTTCCTTCCAAAGTATTGGCCTCTTCATCTCTCTCATTCTGGTTTTCTTACCAAAACTTAGGCAGAAACATTACCTTCACTAATGCATCTGGAGTTTCTCTGCCAGTAAATATTAAACATTAAAGAGTCTTTGGAAATCAAGGTCCAGCCATTGTTGAAGTCAGTGTTAACTAATTACTGTCCTTTTACTATGATTTTTTCTTATTTTTTGTTATAACTTCTATTGTCATTAGATTTTTGTCTGTTAGAATCATACAATCACTGAGGCTGGAAAAGATTCTTGAGATCATCAATTCCAACCAAGAGCCCTGCCAAGGTCACCACTGGACCGCATCTCTAGGTACCACATCTAAACCATCTTTATATAAATCCAGGGATAGTGACTCAACCCCTCCCGAGGCAGCCTGTTCCAAGGACTGACCACTCTGTCAGTGAAAAAAGTTTCCTCATATCCAGCCTAACCCTCCCCTGGTGCAGTCTGAAGCTAGTTTTTCTCTTTAAAACTGTATTCAAATCACTCGTAACTGTAGTTGGCATTTAAACTTTTTTGCTACCACAGAATCACAGAATATTAGGGGTTGGAAGGGACCTCGAAAGATCATCTAGTCCAATCCCCCTGACACAGCAGGATCACCTAGACCAAGTCACACAGGAACATATCCAAGTGGGTTTTAAATGTCTCCAAAGAAAGACTCAACAACCCCCCCTGGGCAGCCCTTTCCAGTGCTCCATCACCCTCAATGGGAAGAAGTTCCTTCTCATATTTATGTGGAACCTCCTATGTTCCAGCTCACACCCATTGCCCAGAGGACATTGAGAAGAGCCTGACTGCATCCTCCTGACACCCACCCTTCACATATGAGGTGAGTTGTTAATCTCACCTGAGATTTTGTGCTGTATCAGGTCTTTCAGGTTTAGCATCCCTGATATCAACCCTGAGGACGGTTGTTTACTGCTTTCAACTGAGAAAGATATGTTCTTGTGATGATCAACACCTTCAACAGAGGTAATAAATGATGAAATCTATTATATGCAAAAAAAAATGCCAGCTGATATCAATTGACTAGTCCCCATTCATGGAACAAGAGTCACTAAATATTTATCTCCTAAGTGCCAGCATTAAAGAAATTTAAGCATGTAAGTGATCCCACTGGAGCCAATGGAGGTCACTTAAGTCAACAGCATTACTGTGAGTTTAAATGAGGGGAAAATGAGGATGCCAGTTTTGGGAAAGTGATAAAAACATGGCATCTATTTAAGCAGCATGCATCTGAGGCTTTCTTAATAAAATGAGTCACAGAGCAGCTTAACTACATTTGTCCACTGGGACGGAGAGGGTGAGAGAGACAAAGCACCATGTGGAACATTTATGTTTAGAACTGTCACCTCAGCAGCTCCTCTGCAATAGGAAATTCAGTGGATAAAAAAAAAAAAGTAGTTTTCATATCAATCTAAAAGAATAAGGAGTTTAAAGTAAAAGAAAGAAAAAATGTACATGGTCTGTGTCTTTATCCCTAAATGGCTTCTAATTTCTTAACAATTTCTTTCAGAACATAAATACTCTTCATATTACTCTTGGTATTTGATGACTGTGCTTTCACTCACACAAAACACCTAATTCCAGACAAAAGTCTTGGTGTAGAGCTACTTGCTTACCTGATAATGATTTTCCCTTTAATTTATTTCGGTGTATTCCCCATTTCTTGTATTTACAGAAACCTGCCCATGGTAGCAAGGGTTTACAGGTTAGACTTTGCACAGGTGTGCAGTTGTTAATGTTTTATTCTTTGGTTTCCAAGGCTTATGGCAAAAAGAAATACCTGCTGCCTTCTAGCACTTTCCTGTATAACCTGCTCTAGAGGGTAACTGTTCATTCACACCGTGATGTGATATGGAGCAAGGTGAGTGTCTGTGAGGTTATTAAAAGCTCCAGAAATCTGGGCTCTTGCATAACATCATTTCCAATGAGCAGCTTTCAACACTACTTTTTCTTTCCCCTGGAAATTTAAAAGCAGAACTGAGCTCTAGAATTTAGTCTTTAAAAATGGTATTTGCAATTTTTTATGTAATGCCAGAAATAAAGAGAATTTTACTTCCCAGTGGTGGAAGTCTAGTGGAAGTCTCCCTCCAGGGGAGGCTGATGCTACTGGACCACAGTCTTTTTTGCCTCTGCCCACCTGCCAGTGTGCCTCCTAAGCTACAAGACATAAGAGAGCAGTAAGGAAGTCTTACATTTCCCCTACTGCTCTGTGCTATGTGAGTATCATCTTGGGGAGGAAGATAAACAAAAACATCCTAAAAGAATACAAAACATTGTTCTGCTTAAAAACACGTAACAATCTGCAAACGTGAGGGGAGACAGGGAAAAAGCCTGAGGACACTCTCCTAAAGCAGTGAGGCGCTGTCTTTGCTGTGTCCGTGACACTGGCACGTTGTCTTTACACACACACCAGTGTTGGCGTGGAAAATGTCATCTGCTTGTCACACATCTTTGCAAGTGAATGTAAATTTTAAGGAAACCTGAAACTTCAGTGGAAATTTTTGTTCGTGGGTAAGTGAAGTCAAAATTAAATCCTAACATTTCATTACCAGTGAAACTACTAATCAAGCCAAATGAAATGAAATGTCCAGTTAGCACTAGAACTTCCCAATTTCAGGTCAGCAGGCTGCTTTTCTCCCTTTCTTTAGTTTTGAAAGGTTGCACAAAACACTCACCTGACTTTGCGTGGGGTGATGCTCCCAAGGGAATGGAATGGCTCACACAGGGCGACCAGTCACTGTTGCAGTGTTGATAGGAATCTTCACAGGGGCTCTTGCAAGAGCATTTCCAGCAAGACTGAGAGCTAGTGCCCGTGGTCCTTAGTAACTACTGCCAATTAACACCTCCTGGTCAAGCCTTGGACTAATTAGCCTGATTATCAGAGTGCTAATAAAAGGAGGCGTGCCTAGCTCTTCACAAGGGACCTCCTCCCTTATGAGTTTGACAGACAAAAAGAAAGAAGAACTGGCCTTTCAGGGAAACACATTTACTTTGAAGAGCAACTCTATTTCCCACAACGTTCCCTGACACACGGAGCGAATCGGTGGGCACACAAAAAGAAATGGGACAGATAACCTTTGAGAAAGTCACAGATCTGCAAATATGCTCTCCAGGAATAGATCCCTGACAGCCCTTTCAAGCAGCAAGGTGGTGACAGCCCCCCACTACAACATCTCTACAAATACTTTTTTCAGGTTATTTTTCCATCTTATTTTATTTCACAGAATTACAAGATTGCTTTGGTTGAAAGAGACTTTCAATCCTTATGGCAACCTTCCAGTCCCTGAAAGGGGTCTATCAGAAGGCTGAGGAAGAACTGTTGAATAGGGCAGGGAATCAGGATGAGTGTTCATGGTTTGAAGCCGCAAAAGGGTAGAGATCAGGAAAATGGTCTTTAATCTGAGAGTAGTGGATCACTGGAACAGGTTGCCTAGAAAGGTGGTGGAGGTCCCATCCTTGGAGCCATTCAAGGTCAGGCTTGATGGGGCTCTGGGCAATCTGTTCTAGTGAGTGATGTTCCTTCTTGTTGCAGGGGTTTGGACTAGAAGACCTTTGGAAGTCTCCTGCAACCCTCCAAATCTATGACTCTGTGCTTGGACTTGCTGGAACTGTTTCCATCAGTGAAACTTGTAGTTCAGATAGAATAAGGCACGTGGAGAGAAAAAAGTAAATATTCACCTAGCTCAGCTAGCCAGCTGTATCTTCTCAAACAGGAGCTCACTGCCATCATTTTGGCTAAGTGAACCTCCCTTGTTCTTTGTCTAGAACAGCACCAGCTGGATACTAAAAGAAAACTTTCCAACCCATCATCGCTGCTGCTGCTGTTACGGCAGATCAAATCTACTTGCTTCTTTCTACTCCCATGGTTTCTCATGTATAAGTCATGAGTGACCTGAAAGACCCAGGCATTTATTAGAGTGGATCTTGAAAATACAACATAGCTCGTGTCTTATGTCATCTGTCCCTCTTAGAGGAAAAATCTTGAAAAGCCTGTTCAAGTATTTGTCTGACCTTGTCTAGTCCAAAAGCTAAAGAAACACTGAAAAGCCTCTGCAGCAGTTGCTAATGTATGTGAATTATTGATCATTCATTGACAGAAGATAAGAGATCATCATAAGATAACCTTGCCAGACTACTTGGGTGATTTCTGCCTCTCCATGTTGTCTTTTTATCTCGCGTATCTACTCCACCTCTGCGCAGGTTACGTCATCAGTCTCTGACTGTTGAGTCAAAAGTGAGACATAAAATGTTAGTGGTATTGAATATATCCGTTAGGTAAATTCCCTGAATTCTTACTCTTCAGTATCTCTAACATCCACCTATCAACACTTTACTTATTTGGCAAGTAGGATATGAACTCTCCATGAAATTTTCCTTACGATGTTAAACTAATTCTAATCTGATTTGCTCTTACCATCATTTCAAATATTCTAACCTATCTTCTCTGAAGTAAAGACTCCAATATTAATGGCTTTATAACAAAAGCCCAGATTTGAGAATTTTAAAACAAAGACAAATTCAGGTCTAGAGACAGCCAGTCACTCAATTATTAAATTCCTAGGAACCATGGTGTTAGTTGTCTGCATCTGCTCGTGACTGAAACCTATCTGTCCCTCACTGTTGATCTGAAGATCTTC
Source organism: Rhinopomastus cyanomelas (assembly GCA_013400115.1). NCBI lineage: Eukaryota > Metazoa > Chordata > Aves > Bucerotiformes > Rhinopomastidae > Rhinopomastus > Rhinopomastus cyanomelas. The sequence continues at coordinate 542,932 of VXBP01003383.1, read as the reverse complement.
TGAGCCAAGAGTGAAGTCTTTGTCTAATGACTGATTTACATACCCAAAGAGGAACTTGGAAAAGTCTCAGTCATTATGTAGATAACTTTTTCCACCTTGCTGCTTCTGCTGTGTATTTTGTCTTCATTCTGACAAGGTGGAGTCTCCTGGCAAGCTGCAAACCAAGAGTTCATACACAAGAGATACACAGATTTAAGGCCCAATTGAGTCTATCCAAAAGGACGTAAAAACTAATACACTCTTGTAACTACTAGGAAAATCAATTAATAGAAGAGTTTCCTCTTGTGACACAACATTTCTGAGGATCTATAACTTTCCTCTAGAAAACAAAGTAGCCCAAAAATGCAAATTACTGGATTTGTGCAGTCTTGTGCTACATCACACAGCTTGAGAGGCTCCTATAATGACAAAATCACTATTTTAAAAGATATACCACAGGTACTTCTATTTCCCAGTGAACCCTGTCAAAGGTGACCCCTGTGATGATTCTTATTTACTTCACACCCTGTCTGTGCCCAGTAACTTGTCAGAAATATCCACCCCTGCAATTAGATTATTTTTTTAACACTATTCAAATGTCCTATCAACCTTAAAATGCTTCCAGATCTGACTTCCTTCTTCCATCCTGTTAATCTAAGGCTAATTTCTAGAACAACTCCATTCCATACAAACACCTCTTTTCAATCTTCTGTGGTTTGACCTTATAGAAGGACACTTTTTTTTGTATAATCGTGGTGGGTCTTTTCCTTTTTTTATTACTAAATATGTTGTGACTGTCCAACAAGAAGAGTTTGTTGCATTTCATAGACTGATCTTTTCTTGTTGCTTGGGAAAAATATATTCATAATGAATTAAACTTTTTTAATTAAAGGGATACAGGCTGGGCAGTGACTGGGTGCAGNTGTGGCAGGGGGATTGGACTGGATGATCTTTCAAGGTCCCTTCCAATCCCTAATGATTCTATGATTTATATAAAATTAACTGCAAGCTTTATGAGCTGCAGTTCTCTTAACAAATGAATTCCATGTAAAAATCCACAATAACATTTATGTCTCATTTTTACTGGCATCTTTATTCTTCAACTTTACTTTCCATTTTCTGTGCTTTCAGCTTCCACTTATCACTACTTCCAGTATGAAACATTCAACGTGCTTATTATTCCTCTTTAGCCTAGCTCTTACCCCTGTTCCCCTAGCTACTATTTATTAACAAAACCCTCCAGATCAACATTCTCTGACTTGTAATGCAGTCTTTTCCATTTGCTATTTGTAAAGAGCCAGGCACCAGTTTGCAGAAAAGCAACATTTTCTAATTCTAAAACACTCCTTTCACCCCAGTATCCTTCTGATAATGAGTGTTTAGAAAATTCCCAGGAAAGGGGCTAATTTATTTCCCTAAACACTTATCTAGAAAAAGGATTTGAACTACTGGTGAACGTTTCCCTTTTTGCATCTTCACATGAAAATGCCTTATTTGTTTATTGCTGTTTCTTTCACCTGACTGATATAAGGTTGTCTTTTCATGAAATCATCTTTAGCAGACTTTAAGTTTCTAGAATCTGCTAATTGGAGAGGTTCTCAGATTCTAGCTCTAGAGTTTTGCAGACAATTCTTTCACCCTATGACTTGTTAGACTTTGTAGAATTACTGCCCTGCAAGCAAGAGCAGGCATCCTTCTCTCTTTTTTCTGATCCATTCCTTCTAACAGTTACTCACTGTGACACTACAAGTTCCTCTTCATCCAGCTCATCCAGCTCTTCTTAAGTAGAACAACATCAATACATAAAGTGAGATCATTCTCTTCCAGAATGTCAGATATTTTGGTGATTTAGTGCTTTTACAGGAAATATGTATTGGATGTAGGTGCAGACAGTCCTATCTTGGGTTGAGAACATGTAAAAGATGATCCCTCATCTTTCCACCCTTTGTTTGGATGAGTGTTCATTTCCCCTCCAGGCTAAAGTACAAATTGAACTGAATTCCTTCTAACCTTAGTGAGTGACTCACTTATGGGACTGTGGTGAAACATGATGACTTATTTATGAATGAAACCCATAATTTTCATTGCTTTTCTTACAACTTTCTGGAAAGGAAGTATTTTGTTTGTAAGTGAAGTATTTCTCTGGGCAGGAAATAAATCATTACCTGGCACCACTTTCAATCCTGACCTCTATTTTTTTTATTTTCAACATCAACTGTCACTTACTGAAAATCTGATTGCTTCTGCTGTACCTAAATCTAGTGGAGCAAGATTCAGAATTAACAAAACTGAAAGAATTTGAACAGCTGGAAGCTAAAGCCTGACAGATCCAAATCTAAATGTGTCACAGACTGTTGCTGGTGAACATGATTCACTTACGAACATGAGCTGCCAAGGGGTTGTTTATCTGTTGATATCTACCTATTGATGTGGGATGCCACTCTGCAAGATGTGTTGGTTCTGTGTGACATTGTGCAGTCCACACAACACAGGAGATGAGCATATGAGGTCTAGTGGTCTTTTTGGACTTATTATATGTAATGATAGGTAATTACATGCAATTGAGAAGATTTATTATTCAGAATCAAGACTTTTGTCCACAAAACAGCCACCTAAAACATTTCTATAGAGAAGAGTTGTGCGTGGGTTTGAGTTGTTTTCAGCCGGGAATACTCTCAGTGACACTCAGATGGGTCCCAGTCCTGTCCATTGAAACCAGAGAGCTCAACTGAAAACTCTTTTCTTGAAGCTTCTTAAGACTCCTACCATGTTCTTAACCCAGGCGATTCAAAGGACAGAGGGACTGCTTCCAGTTCAAAGCCTCTCTGTGCAAGTGGTCACCTCAGATTCACTCTCAAGACATCCAGAAGTCTTCTTCATATCACCTCAATGTCAAACAATTTCAGTGTTGCTGCTCTGTAACATGTAAGTAATCAATAACTGGGTGACACAAAAGGATGATATATGATGTGCTTTTTAGTTTTTTTATTATAATCCAATTATAAGGTTATTTATCCAGTTATTCTTAGCAGAGTTAGCAGTAGTTCTCTTAGCAGAACTACTGAGGGGCTTTGGCCACTTGGAAAAACATGAGAAAATAATAATAATAGATTTTGAAATAGAACAGAAGCTGTAGTGCTAAGGCTTAGCATTTCCTGTGTAGCACAGGGTAACTCACAAATTCTAATTCAGGAATGATGGCAAACAGAAAAGATAATTGTTCACTGCTTTGATTTATTATTTTCAGTCTGCATACTTGTAGTTAGTAGATTTGCAACACTAAAATATTTAAACCTATCTGTATATTAAAGCATTCGTTTTTCCTTCATTAATGCCAATGATAACTTTTATGTTCTCAAGAATTTCAGTGTTGTGATTTCACTTCAAAGTCCTGAGTATTTGCTCTTAATCTTAATACTTAAAAGCACCACTCCTGTGTTTAATTGTCTCCACTGAGGACAGTCTAACACCAGTATCCATAGGAGGTGTCATTTTCATACACAGGGTGGTTTTTTCCAACTAGCACTAAATTTTTCCTTATTTTCACAGAATCGTAGAACATCAGGGATTGGAAGGGACCTCAAAAGATCATCCAATCCAGAAAAAACTTTCAAGATCACCAAGTCCAGCCATCAACCCTACAACGCTCAACCACTAAACCATCTCCTGAAATACCATGCCTACCTGTTTTTTGAACCTCTCCAGGCATGGTGCCCTCACCCCCTCCTTCACCAGCCTGTTCCAAGGTCTCACCACTCTTTCTGTGAAGAAATTGTTATGCAGTGTGAACCTCCCCCGGCACAACGTGACTCCATTTCCTCTTGTCTTATCATTAGTAATAATCTCTGTCTCTCTGTCCAAGTCATCTCAAAGAAGTGCCAGGTACCATCTTCAAGGACAAAAACTGGAACTTTTATTGAGGAGCATCTACAGCACTAACATCTCTGGGATAACAGCTCAATGCTGACTCAGTCTCCTATATTCTTTCCTCTTACATCAGGGTTGGCAGCATCTGAACAAAGCAGGAGCAAGAGACCAAAAGGAACTTCTGCAGTTACCTGACCTCTTTTGCTGTGGCCACACTGCTGACCCTTGCTGTCTCCTGCATGCAGTCACTTGTGTGATTTTTTGAGCAAGAGCAGAAAGGAAAACACTACTCAGAGAAGTTGATAGACATATGCAGGTTGCCAGCAGAAAAACTCTGTGCATGTCATCTTCCAGATCCTATGACTACTCTCAAATAATCATAGAATCATAGAGTTGGAAGGGCCCTCTAAAGGGCATCTAGTCCAACCCCACTGCAACAAGAAGGAACATCACTCAACAGACCAGAATGCCCAGAGCCCCATCAAGCCTGACCTTGAATGGCTCCAGGGATGGAGCCTCCACCACCTCTCTAGGCAACCTGTTCCAGGAATCCACCACCCTCAGATGAAAGATCTTTTTCCTAATGTTTAACCTGAATCTACCCTTTTCGAGCTTCAAATCATGACCCCTTGTCCTATTCTTCCCTGCCCTATTGAACAGTTCTTCTCCAGCCTTCTGATAGACCCTTTTCACGGATCAGAAGGTTGCTATAAGGTCCCACTGGAGCCTTCTCCTCTTCAGGCTGAACAACCCCAACTCTTTCAGCCTTTATTCATAAGAGAGGGGCTCCAGCCCTCTGAGCTTTTCCATGGTTTGCTCTGGACTTGTTCCAACAGGTCCTCATCCTTCTTGTGTTGGGGACTCCAGAGCTGGACATAGGACTCCAGGTGAAGAAGAAATCAGGGCAGAGTAGAAATTTGCTTGACTCACATTAGTTTATTAAAACTATTCATTTATCATCAATGAATGAGAAATATTAATACCTCAAGTAGCAGCATTGTAATCTGTGCAGGGCAAACCTCATCAAAATCCTTCAGCTCATGTTTGAAAAATTACCTGAGTGTGTGAGAGGTTGTTCCGACCTTTCTGTAATCATCCCTTGGCTTCTTCTTCCAATAAGACAGCGAGGATATCTGATACTGGCAGTGGGGCAATGGTGTTTGTAGAGATGATACGTGTCCAGGGGGACCTGGACAGGCCCCAGCCACTCGCTCAAAACAGTAGTCGCCAAGCACTCACAACTCTCATTCCCTGCTGACCTTGGCTGGTGTCAGACTGCTGGTGTAACCGTGCATTTTACACACGTTTCACAGCCTCATGCCTAGTTCAGCCCACAAACCAGCAACTACCTTAAATAAACCAATATCTGATTTGCTGGGTTTTAATAAATAACAGGTATAAATGGTTACTATAAATAATAACACTGATTATCCTGTGTAATCAAACTCTTCACCTGCTGTGAGATGCACCACATTTATGCAGATCAGCTGTAGGCTTTTCATCCATGAAATTATAGAATGTATAATGTGATGGGCCATGATATATTTAGTGTACTGTAATTGCTTATTTATAAAAGAGCTATCAACAGCCCACTTTAAATAAATTCCAAAATCACCGTAGGGCATTTCAAAATGAATATTTTATGTGACGTTTCTAAAAGATTACGAGTATTTCTTTGTACAGTAAAGTTAATGGCTGTTTTGCTGGTTGAAGCCATCCTGTGCAGAACCAGGATAATGGCACATAAACCCTAATTACCGTATTTGTGTTTTAATTAGAAATACCATCGCCCACCTTCTCTCATGCCACAGTTTTCTGAAATTAATATTTTGGGGGGGGTAGGACTCAAAAGCTCTGTTTACTAATAGGTTATAAGTAAGTGAGTGAATTAAGCAGTAACACAGAGAGTTGTAGCTTACCTTCAGGAGATAAATGCCACGTGGTCATCTCTCCTATTGCATTGTGAGACACACTGGCTGATCTTCATCCTTTTCTGTAAATAAGATCAAATGGTGACTGAAGGTGTCAGCTTTGCCTCCTTCCTTGCACACATCACCAGCCTGGAGTGTATCTACCCACAGATAATCGAGTCCTGTACTGCTCTTGGAAGAAGAAGGAATGAAAGTGGCCAGAAAAGATGTTCTGAAAGAGAAATCTAAAACTTACTGATTTAGGTTTCTATTCACTTCAAAAACTGAGAGATTAATAGGTGGAAAAACAATTTAGTACTTTTAGTGACTGTTTACAGCTATTTCATATATTTAAGAGTAGCGCTATTAATGAACATGGAGCCACAGACCAATATGTCAAAATAACCCTTTGGGGCCATCGTTTTGCCTTTGCATGCCCCTTTGGTTATGTGATCTACAAATAAAGCTTGAAGGAAAGAAATCTCAGAATAATAGCTTTGGAAGGGACCCCCAAGGGCATCTAGTCCAATCCCCCTACAACAAGCAGGGACATCATACACTAGACCAGACTGCCCAGAGCCCCATCCAACCTGACCTCAAATGGCTCCAGGATGGGGCATCCACCACCTCTCTAGGCAACCTCTTCCAGTGATTCACCACTCTCAGATTAAAGATCTTTTTCCTGATTTCTAACCTAAATCTACCTCTTTCCATCTTAAAACTGTGAGCCCTCATCCTATCATTCCCTGCCCCTGTGAATAGTTTTATCCAGCTTTTCCACTTCTTTCTTTTTCTTGTAAGACCCTTTCAGAGACTGGAACGTTCAGGATCAACAAATGCTTTGCTTTTTCTACCTGTAATACATTAAACGGGTTAAGTCTTCAGCTAACATGTCTTCTGCTCTACCTCAGTGCAATACAAAAGCTTCCATTTATGAAATCCACCTTGATACTTCATAATCAATAATTCTGAGTTTGAAAAATTAATGAAACCTGATTTCATAGAATCATAAGGAATTGGAAGGGACCTCGAAAGATTATCTAGTCCAATTTCTTACCACTTCTGTAGCCTGATCTTCTGGAAGGTGTTTGGGGCTCCAGTAAGATTTTCCACATGTTGGGGGGGAGTATTTCTTGAGTCTCTCACAGGTGCGGGTGCTCTTGTGCCTGAGAAGGAGTGAGTTCATCCCTTAGTTCAGCATTTGTCTTAGAAGGGACATCAGTGAGGCCTCCCCTATCTACTGAGACACATATTTCAGTGAAAGGGGGAGGTATCAGTGACAGTCAGGTCCTACAGCCCATCTGTCAGATTTGGTTCAGACTGGCAGATCTGACTGAAACTGCAGATGCAAAAGTTTCTGGGGGCAGAAAGAGACAGACAGGAATTACACAAAAGCCACCTTTATTTTCTTCAGCTAAAATAAGGTTTTTCATTAAACACTGGCATTCTGTTTCCTTCCCCAGCCTGATCTAACTTCTACAGAGCAGGGAGGAGTGGTTAATTGTGAGATGTTTTCCAAACCAGGTCCACCTGGTGTTTGGCTGAAGAGCTGAGCAGAAACAGAAAGTGATTTGTATTTTACCAAAACAGGCTCACGTGGCCAACTTATTTTCATTCAAGTGACCTGCTCAGATGCTTTCCCCACCTGTGTTTACTTGCTGTCTGTGTGATCTCATTAATGCATGTAAGAGGTGTTTGTCTCCCTTCTAACATTCAGTGGAGTTACACCCCCACGGTGCAGGCAAGGAACGACAGCTGAGATGTACAGGTGCCAGAAGGAAAGCTCTTTACTGGTGTGTCTTGAACCAATTTCCCATTGTTTCTGGCTGTACAGCACAGGGAAATCTGCAGTCACTAGACCATCATGAATGATGTATTTTTTTCACAGTGAACTGGATCAAAGCTGTTTTGCACAGATGTTTCTCTAATTGTGATGCATTGGGGAAATACACTCGTCGGTGTCCCAGAAATACATATCTCCACCTGTGCAGGGATTCAGTAGGGAAGCTGAGCCTACAGCATAGCGCATGAAGTTGAGATGGCTGGCACCAAACCAACCAAAGATAATGTCTTAGAATTTTCTGTGCATATATTTCCATACACATATCATTTCTTTCAGCAACTGGACCTCCAGCTTGTCTTTCAGAGAGAAAGAAAAAGCAATTGGCAGGCTGATGGAAACTTTTAATTTAGTCATACATTAAAGGGGGGAAACATGCTCCAGTACCTGAAAGGAACCTACAGGAAGGCTGCAAAAGGACTATCCCAAGGAGATCTAGCAACAGGGCAAGGGGAAATGGTTTAAAACTGAAGGAGAGTAGAGTTAGGCTAGATCTCAGGGAGAAGCTTCTCAGTCCAAGGGTGGAGAGACTTGTGGGAATCAATTTCCCAAAGAAGCTGTGGTTGCCCCTTTCCTGGAGGTGTTCAAGGCCAGGTTGGACAAGGCTTTGAGCAACCAAGTCTAGATGAGAGTCATTGCTGCCCATGGCAGGGAGGTTGGAGTAGCTGATCTCTAACATCCCTTCCAACATCAGACTCCTCGCCTGGATCTGTTCCTGTGTGACTTGGTCTAGGTGATCCTGCTGTGGCAGGGGGATTGCACTAGATGATCTTTCAAGGTCCCTTCCAATCCATAATGATTCTATGATTGTAGCCATTATTTTATGGGGGGGGGGTATTTGATATTCTGTGATAGTCAGTTATTTGTCTTCAGAATATTTTTTCCAGTTCAAACTATGTGCACCTGTGACCACTAAAGCAATACAGGGAACCTGCGTTAAGATTAGAAAAATGAGGATTTTTAGCATATCCATTGCTGATAAAATAATTGTTAGTTGGCTTTCATGGGATTTAACTGTTTGCCCAGCTCTTTACTTTTTGAAAAAATTAATATCAGCCTGACAGCCAAGTGTCTTAATCTTTTAAATCTTTTTAACCCCTCTGAACTAATATTCAGAGGCTAAATTTTTATCATAGGTCCACTGTAAATGTTAGGATCTCTGATTTTCCCACTTCAGTCTGTTTTACAGTAGTGTGATTCCAAAGGCATGACGTGATTTACAGGGATGTAGGTGTCTTAATAAAGAGGTGAGCTCTACATAAAGTTTAAATGGAACATGGGAAAATGTGTAGTCTAGGAGACCATGGAAACAACTGGCTGATAGCGAAGTAAAAAGAGGAAAAGTTAATGAGTATAGTTAATAAATATATACTAGTGAGAAGGAGAGCATGAAGAGAGGAGGAAAAGGAGAAGGAAACAGAAACATTGATTTAGAATTGTTTTAAAAGGATTTAAAAGTGCAGGAGGTGAGAAGAAGAATTTGGTTTTAGGAGCTGCCTCTGCATTACCCCCACACTGAGGATTACTTTTATTCTACTGTTATGGGACTTGTAAATCAGCACTAACATTGCTCAGGCACTGCTCTGCTAGCTGCCAGGAAGACTCACGATTAGCAGCTCCCAAGTTGAAGTCCTGAGCAGCAGACAGATGTATTTTTCTGGGAAGGATTGTCCAAGCATTCCCTGCAGCCCCACAACTGCCCTGTGCTGGCATTGCACAGGTCACCGGCCACTCTTCACTGCCATGAACAAACAGCTGCCACAGTTCAAAGTCACCCATCTCAGTTTGCAGCTGAGCAGTCTGGCTCATACTTCAGTGAGGATCTCCACACTGCGTTCCATAAGATCACAAAATGACACTACTGCAGATTATCTTTGCTTGTAAGAAACCTTTAAGATTATCGAGTCCAACCTTCCATCCAGTACTACCAGGTCACCATTAAACTATGTCCCTAATCAGAGGGTCCACAGAGAAACTGTATGGGAACAGTAAGGTAGGATGAAAACCTCTGGTGTTGGTCAGTCTAGTTGGAGGCCGTTGTCATGGCTTCTTCCAACTCGTCCTTGTTTTGTTTTTGTTTCAGGCTATTAGCACATTAACTAATTTAATTGGTTAATTTCTTCTTGGGATAAACCCTTGACACCATTGACTAGTGGGTCAATACCAAGTAATCTCCTGTTTAACAAGTTTATCAATTATCTGGATTACGGGGCAGAGAGAAGCCCTCAGCAAGTTCAGTGAAACCATGAGAAACATAAAACCATGAGAAACGGCTGATATGCCAGAGGGTCAGGCTGCTAAGAGAGGGACCCTCACAGGCTGGAGAAATGGGCTTACAAGAGCCTCATAAAGGGTAAACCCCCTGTGCAAGGGGAAGTGCACAGTCTGCACCTAGGGAGGAGCAATCCCATGCTGAGGGCTGACCAGATAGAAAGCTGAAAAGAACCTGGGGGTCCTGGTGGACACCAAACTGCAGGATGTGATCCTTTCCCTGTCATCAGCACTGGTGACATCTGGAGAATGTGTTCTGGGCTCTTCAGAATAGGAGGGACATAGATATACAAGGGAGAACCCAGCAAAGGATCACAACAATCATTAAAGGATTCTAGGCTCTTGTAGGGGGAGAGATTGAGAGACATGGGACTGTTTGGCCAGAAGACAAGGCTTTGGGAGGATCTCATCTGGACACAGTCCTGAGCACCCAGCTCTAGGTGCCTCTACTAGAGCAGGAAGGCTGGACCAGAGGACATTCAGAGATAATTTTCAGCCTCAGTCTCTTTGTGATCCTGTAATCCCAAGACAACCTCAGCAGTATCTCACCAACATATTTTTGCAGCTTGAAAGGGAAACATATACACTGGGCTGACACATTTGAAAACGCTTCATTGACAGCCCTACCTTTTGGCCTTGATTTCCTGGTCCCTTGTCTAGGAAAGGGCTAATGTAACATTTGCTATGAAACACACATCTCTTTTTAAAACATATTAACTTCTCAAATCATAGAGTCATAGAATCATCAGGGATTGGAGGGGACCTCGAAAGATCATCTGGTCCAATCCCCCTGCCGCAGCAGGATCACCTAGACCAAGTCACAGAGTCAGTCAGGGTTCACCTCTCCCATACTTACTGCCTCCTCCCTAAATTCTCCTTCCTGACAAGGAATTTTAACCTTGTTTTGAACAAATCACAGAAACCATGTAAAGTTTTTTTCTCCACTCACTTCTAATTTCAAGACTGTAAGTACCTGTAATGATGCAATCCTCTGCTATACATCACTCTATATGCCTGTCTCTGCTGTCTGGAGCTGATCAAACACACCAAGTACAAGCAGTCTCCTTTTTATCATATTGACAGAAAATCTGTTTGTTGCTGCCAACATCAGCAACATCCTTGTAACTCACAGAGCGCTCAGAAAGTTGAGAAGCGCCTCTTGTCACAAGCATTAGTGTAGCCAGTTAATTATGTCACTTAGATTACAAAGCAGTAATTTTACTCTCTGGAAATGCCACAATGATTAGAAAATAGAAAAGGGAAATCAAACAAGTGCTTTATGAAAATGATAATGGATAAAATCAGCTGAATACTATGAGCAGCGTGTTGCACGCTCTGAGTCTTTCCCACCCTGTTTTTCCTCCTCATACACTTGCAACATATCTGTAAAAAAGCAGGCAGTGCTCTTAGACTGTTAAAGACACCATCAATCATTGTCTTGCTTGGTAATGCTTCAATTACTTTGGAAAAATACTGTCATTTTCATGGCTACAGTCTGATGCGCAGAAAGTCCCACCCACTCCCTCCCCAAACAGCAATGTTTGCACATGAGAAGTGTAGGCATTGTTGGCAGGATGATGAACCATTAATAAACCTTCCTTTGTGTTTGCACGGCTTTAGAAAGCGTGCTGCCTGACAGTCAAGATCTTTGCAGGATTAGCTTCATGCTTTGTCACCTGATACTCTTCTGCTTTGCTTTTTCCCCTCTTGCAGCCCTTATACCCTGCACAGGCAAGCGCCTGTGGAGTTTTTACACTCTGAGTTGCAAGAGGCATGAGTAGGGGAGCCATGTGGAAAGACACAGGACTGATACTGGCCACCAGACTATGTGCAAATTATTTCCAATGTGTTACTGTCAGGGGTTGTCAGCGCTGAGGGTTTTACCAAACACAAATCAATTCCAAACACAAAAGGAGGAAAGAAAGCATTTTGATGTAAAGCGGGAAAAACCAATATGTTTATTTTTTTAAACTTTGAGCAAACAAATCTGCCAGGCCTTCAAATACATTAAAAATCAGAATGGAGAAGGGAAATGGAAAGAGGAATGGATAAGGGGGGAGAAATAGGAAGAAAGAATAGAGGAAGTGGAAAAGAGGGAAATTGAATGGAAGAGGGGGAGAGAGAAGAATCTGAAATGCTCCACAATAGGCAGCGACTCACTGAGAAATGGTGATAGAAGACAATCAGTTTGGGGTAATATTTCTAGACCCTGTTCTGTCTTTAAATGCTCTTTTTTACAAGCCCTAGAGTTTCACGTTGTGATTATCTCTCTTCTGTATGTTCAGCATTTCTCTCTTTTAGGTCTTGCTTTTAGGCAGATTTTAAGCCCCTTGCAGCAAGAGCTGTTGCTCAGTGTGTAATTGAATGAAGTCTTGATTATCAGCGAGAATCTTAGATGCAACTTCCTTTCAATGAATTAAGTTCTTATTTAAGTAGAGAGTTCCTGCGGTATTTCACCAGCATTTCCTGCAACGTCCATGTACTTATTAATGCAATTGCTGCTTCCTCAACCATTCCTTTGCCCATCCTGGAAACATAAGTGCCAGACTGCTACTTGAATGCCTAAGCTGAAACTCACTACCTTGGTGTTTTACTGTTTAGCAACAAAGAGAAAATACTTGTTGCTCTCCAAAGTGGCCTAGTCATCTGTGTTGTGTTGACTACAGGCTGGAGAGCTGGGCTGAGAAAAATTTAATGAGGTGTAACAAGGGTAAGTGTAGAGTCTTGCATCTGGGCAAGAACAACCCCAGGTAACAGTATAAGCTGGGGACTGACCTGTTGGAGAGTAGTGTAGGGGAAAGGGACCTGGGGGTCCTGGTGGACAGCAGGATGACTATGAGCCAGCAATGTGCTCTTGTGGCCAAGAGGGCCAACAGCATCCTGGGGTGGATCAGAATAGGGGTGGTTAGCAGATCAAGAGAGGTTCTTCTCCCCCTCTACTCTGCCCTGGTGAGACCACACCTGGAGTATTGTGTCCAGTTCTGGTCCCCTCAGTTCAAGAGGGATGTGGAGCTGCTGGAGAGGGTCCAGTGTAGGGCAACGCAGATGATGAGGAGAGGCTGAGGGAGCTGGGTCTGCTTAGCTTGGAGAAGAGGAGACTGAGGGGTGAACTGATTAATGTCTACAAATATTTGAGGGGTGGGTGTGGGGAAGATGGAGCTAGGTTCTTCTCAATGTCATCTGGTGATAGGACAAGGGGCAATGGTTGTAAGCTGGAACATAGGAGTTTCCACATCAACCTGAGAAGGAACTTCTTCCCAGGTGACGGAGGGTGACGGAGCACTGGAACAGGCTGCCCAGGGTGGTTGTGGAGTCTTCTTCACTGGAGATGTTCAAGGCCTGCCTGGATGTGTTCCTGTGTGACTTGGTCTAGGTGATCCTGCTGTGTCAGGGGGATTGGACTAGATGACCTTTCGAGGTCCCTTTCAATCAATAGTGATTCTATGATTCTATGACTACATCCGGATGCCAAATACCCACCAAAGTCACTCTACTTCCTCCCCCCCTTAACTGGACAGTTAATGAAAGAAAATGAAAGGAAAAAGCTCATTGGTTATGATAAAGACAAGGAGGGAGAGGGAAGCTTCCAGAAGTTTCTCAAGGCAGCCACCCCTGTAGCCCATCCGTTACCAGAACCTCACCATGCAAAACCAATAGATCTGATATTTTCAGATATTAGTCAGAATCTTCAGTCTTTCTGTGTCGCCATGTGACCCTGGAACAAAGTCCTACATTCTTCTTGGCATGGCAAACAGACACTGCATCTTTTAGCAGAAGGTCGACACAGTTAAGCCTATAGGGCTATAGACTCTCTTCTTCCAATTCTCCACCACCTGCACCCCTCCTGCTCCACCACAGCAGAGCTCCATGCAGCACAATTATTTAACCTGTTCTCCTTTCTAGGCTTCACATGCAGCAAAAGGGGACACTGGGAAGTGAATCACATGTAAGGCAGATAAAAGCAGTTAAGAACCATATTCTCCAAGTATCAGAGAATAAATACAAAGCAGAAAAGCCAAACATTCAGACCTTATTCTGTGCTTCAAATGTGTTTTGGAGGAGCAACCTATTGAAAATAACGCTAAAAGCAATTGTAAAATCTCTCTCGTTTTCTCCCTTTGCTCTCTTTATCTTCTTGTGATGTGCTCACCTCGATTCTGCCTCTCCCACACTGGTCCAGACACAGTCTGAATCTGTCATGTCCCCTCGTTTGAATATAGGGATAATAGGGAGAATCACAGAATTATTGATGCTGGAAAAGACCTCTGAGATTATCAAGACCAGTCCACGACCTAACATCACTGCAAAGTGCCACATCCAGTCTTTTCTTAAACACCTACAGGGTTTGGATGCTCCACCACCTCCCTGGGCAGTCCATTCCAGGGTCTGATCACCCTTTCTATGAGGAAGGGCTTCATAACATCCAACCTAAACCTCCCCTGGTGCAGTTTCAAGTCCTGTCCTCTCATTCTGTCGCTGGTTGCTGACCCCCACCTGTCTACAACTTCCCTTTAAGTAGTTGTAGAGAGGGAGAAAGTCCCCCCTGAGTCTCCTTTTCTCCAGGCTAAACAACCCCAGCTCCCTCAGCCTCTCCTCATCAGACTTTCCAGTCCCTTCCCAATCCTCATTTCTCCTCTGGACCCGCTTCAGCCCCTCCATCTTTTTCTTGAAGTGAGTGGCCCAGAACTGCCCCCAGTACCAGAGGGGAGGCCTCTCCCATGCCCAGTACAGGGGGAGAAATATGTCCCTGCTCCTGCTGGCCACACTATTGCTGATACAAGCCCAGATGAAATTGGCCTTTCATGTCACCTGAGCACACTGCTGGCTCACGGTCAACCAGTTGTCAGTCAGTACTGCCAGGTCCCTCTCTGCCAGGCTGCCCTCCAGACACTCATCCCCCAATCTGTCACTGCAGGGGGTTATTGTGGCCAAAGTGTAGGACCCTGCACTTGGCTCTGTTAAACCTCATCCCATTGGCCTCTGCCCACTGACCCAGCCTGTCCAAATCTCTTCGCAACATCTTCCTTCCCTCCAGCAGATCAACATTCCCCTCCAACTTGGTGTCATCTGTGAATTAACTAAGTTTCAATGCCCCTATCCAGACCATCAGTAATGATGTTGAATAGAACTGGACCCAGTACTGATCCCTGGGGGACACCAATGGTCACAGGACACTTTAATGGTGCCAGCTGGATGCGGCACCATTCACAACCACTCTCTGTCCACAGTCATCCAGCCAGTTTTTATCCCAGCAAAGGGTGCACCCATCCAAGCTTTTCCCAGAGAATGCTATGGGAGACTATGGTGAAGACTCTTGAAGTCTAGATAGACCACAGCCACAACCTTCCCTTAATCCACTTGGCAATTCACCCAGTCACAGAATGAGATCAGACTGATTGGACAGGACCTTCCTGTCCTAAACCCATGCTGGCTGTGCCTGATCCCCTGGTTTCCTTGTACCTGCTGCTCGATGGCACTCGGGATGATGTGCTCCATAACCTTGCCAGGCACTGAGGTCAGGCTGACAGGTTTATAGTTCCCCAGATCCTCCTTCAGGCCATTCTTGTGGATGGGCACCGCATTGGCCAACCTCTAGTCATCCCCAGTTATCCAGGATCAGTGACAAGCGATGGACAGCAACCTAGGTAGCTCTTGTGCCAACTCCTTAAGCACCCTGGGATGAATCCCATCCAGACCACAGACTTGTTAGAATCTAAGTGGCACAGCAGGTCATTAACTACTTCCTCCTGGATTACAGGAGAGCTATTCTGCTCCCCATCCCTGTCTACCAAATCAGTTACCCTGATGATGGACAAGATTTTTCTTAAAGACTGAGGCAAAGAAGGTGTTAAGTACCTCAGCTTTTTCCCTCTCTTCAAATATTATGTCCCCCCCTTCATCAAATAAGGAGTGGAGATTTTCCCTGGCCCTCCTTTTGCTATAAATGTCCTTACAAAAGCACTTTTTGTTGTCCTTAACAGCTTGGGCCAGATTCAGTTCTAACTGAGCTCTTGCATCTCTAATTCTCTTTCTGCATGACCTTACAATATCCTTAAACCCTTAGTGGTTCACCTGCCCCTCTGTCCAAAGTAAATACACACTTCTTTTTCCCCCTGAGTTCTTGCAAAAGCTCCCTGCTTGACAAGGCTGGGCTTCTTCCCTGCTGACATGATCAGTTTATTCCAACAAAAAAGAAGACAGAACATACTCGTTGCTATCTGGAGAGCATGAGGTTTCATCTTCATGATGATTTGAACAACCATCCTAGGGTGAACATCTCAGCCAAGACAACAGAGGAGATTATTGCTGTAGATGCGACAGACTTGTCATGTGATTGTACACGGAGACTCGATGTGTATTTATATACAAAATTCATTCCTATATCCTTTCTATTTAAAGCACTGCATCATATGCAAATATCATCATGGGGAATGAAAATCTGCATCCACTTATTAATAGCAGCCATCTATCAACACACATAGTTTATATGCTACTGAACGCAGGGCAAGTCATCTTTGATCTGCACCTAATTCAGACTAAGTCATTCAGTAAATTTAAACAGCCTAGGTAAATCCATACTCAAATTCAATTTATAAATGAGCCTTTGACTGAATTGCATGTTCTTACTTGATCAGATTTTGGGTTAGCTCCTTTCTTCCTGCATTTTCTCTCTTGAAAACAACAGGAATACTCAGAGAAAAGTCTTAGTAAAGTCTTATGTTATTTGTAAGGCTTGCCAGTGGTCACCCAATGGAGTAAATGGCTTGTGTCCTATACTGGTGTGTGCTGAGTCCTACAACAGCATTTCTCCTAGGAAGTATCTTCATTACCAACACTACCAGATGTGCATCACCTACTTTACCATTGCAGTGTTTTCTTCACCAGTAAGACCACTCACCTACCAATGGGGTTTTTCCAGGTTTCTAGAGCTACAGCTATAACAAAAACATTTAAAACAAGCAAATACTGAAGCAACATGATTTTTTTAGTCATTTGTATTTCTTCTGAGGATGCACATAAAAAGAGCACAGATAAGGAACTTGGCATATTGTTCGTTTCTGCTGATTTATAGTAAGATGAAACCACGATGGTGCCAATACGCTGTCATCTTGGTTAAATGCAGGATGGAAATAGAGGGGATTTGTTGCAGTATTTAAATCATTGCAAATCGAGTTAGCCTGTGTAAAGGCGTTTTGCAGGAAAGGTTTCATGGTTGTTATTGTCATTTAGGCATGACAAAACAGTGTAATGATTTCATGTCCAAGTTTTTATAGGCTCCCCTTAGGCTGTAGACAATATATTTAAAAGTCATAGCTAGTCTCACTGACAAAATTCATGCAGCTCCTTATCCCAATTTGCATCTCCCACACTGCAGAGGGAGTGACAGGAGTAGAAGTTAAGTTTCAGTTATTCATTGCACTCTAATAACAGTTCCGCTCATTAAATATTTACTAAACACTTTGGTCCCAAATCCCTTTTATTCTCCAGCTCTATCAGAGAGAGGCAGTTCCAAGAAGCTGACTAGAGCTCATCAATTCAAACTCTTGGAGTCCAAGTGCACAGTGCCTGAAATCACTGACAAAGCTGCCCACTGAGGAGGTTTCTATCACAGAATCACAGAACATTAGGGATTGGAAGGGACCTCGAAAGATCATCTAGCCCAATCCCCCAGCCACAGCAGGGTCACCTAGATCAAGTCACACAGGAACATGTCCAGAGGGGTTTTAAATATCTCCAGAGAAGGAGATTACATAACCTACACAACCCCACTGTGCAGCCTGTTCACCCTCACTGTGAAGAAGTTCCTTCTCGTATTTATATGGAATCTCCTATGTCCCAGCTCACACCCACTGCCCCTTGTCTTATCACTGGATGACCTGGCCTGGCTCCATCCTCCTGACATCAGCCCTATCAACTTTAATGTGGTCACCACTTAGTCTCCTTTTCTCCAAGCTCAAGAGACCCAGCCCCCTCAGCCTTTCCTCATGAGGGAGATGTTCCACTCCCTACATCATCTTTGTGTCTCCGTGCTGGACTCTCTCAAGCAGTTCTGTGTCCTTGGGGAACTGATGGGCCCAGAACTGGACACAATATTCCAGATGTGGTCTCACCAGGGCAGAGTAGAGGGGGAGAAGAACCTCTCTCGATCTGCAAACCACCCCTACTTCTGATCCACTCCAGGATGCCATTTGCCTTCTTGATCACAAGGGCACATTGCTGGCTCATGGTCATCCTGCGGTCCAGCAGGACTCCCAGGTCCCTTTCTTCTACACTGCTCTCTAACACCCACCTCAACATGTCCAATTCCTAAAATTCAGGTTGTGCCCTGGTGTACAGAAATGGAGCAGACACTGAACAGCTCTACCCTGTTCTCTCTGCAGTATGCTCTGGTGCAAAACAAAAATACCAGCTGTACTAGCCAGACACGGGGAGTCACAAATCTTAAACAGGACCTCTAACCTAGAACTATGCCTATGAACCTGGACCCAACACTGTGCTCATGCTGCTATCCTGCCTGTAGCATCTCCAAACTGGGGTTGTTTAGAACAGGAGGAAATGGCCTCGAGTTGTGCCAGGTTGAGATCAGGAAAATTTTCTTCACTGGAAGAACAGCAAGGGGTTGGAGTGGGTTGCCGAGGGAGTTGGTAGAGGCACTGTCTCTGGAAGCGTTCAAAAAATGAGTAGATGTGGCCCTGGGGAACATGGTTCAGTGGGCATGGTAGGGTTGGACTGGATGATCTTGTTGGTCTGTTCCAACATTAATGATTCTAGAACTGGGACCATCCTAGTCACGACTCTGCTAGCACTTAGCAACTGTAGTTGTGTGGTGGGCACATGCTCGTTGTATAGAAGCTCTGGTAAAGAAACTGCAGATAATGTTTTGCACACAAAACAAGACACTAAATTTTATGCCTGAACATACACGTCCCTCCTTTCAATAGAGCCCAGCGCATGATCTCACGGTGGCACATGCCTGCCCTTTGAACAGGGGAATGAACTAAGAACAACCACTGTTCAACATATAAGTTACAAAGAGATTGTAATAAATCATCATGATTTTTAGTTGCTATTTAACCATAACTCTCACTGACAGTCCACGGGAGAAAAACCTCACACTTACTTTCCAGTGAAACACTGTGACTTCCAAAACAGATACAAGAACAGCCCAAATAGTGCCTCTTTGATGCCAACCAAAGATTTTAGAGTGTTAAAGGTAAGAGTAATGCCTAATAAAGTCAGAAGGTAATTGCATAGCTCCCAAGTTTACTAGAAAGTAATTACCTGGGAGTGCATTTAGCATATAAATGATCACTACAAACAATAAATGTAACTAAAACCTCATAATTTCAATATCATTTCTTTCTCCCTCTAACACATTATTCTAATCTTTACCTTTTCAATATTTCCACTGTACCCATAACAACCTGAGGGGAATGTACTTGCTTCCCATTCCAAACGAATTTGGGCAATAAAAAATTTAGAGTGGAACAGGTCTCCACTTTTCCCTCATTTTTTTTTATTTTTCTGAAATGAATAGCTTTAAAAATTTTAGTGTTTCTACAATCCTGCTGTAATTAAAGCTATTAAGAATGAAAATATTAAAATGCTATGAACCATTTTTTTGAGTTAACTGTTATGACAAAATGTAGGACTTTAAATACAAAACACTTTTAATGCTGCCTAAGAATCAGTTACCTGAACATTCTCCATTTGCTGATACATTTGTGACTACTGCTGAGGTGTAGAGGCTCTCCTAGGCTGGGTGAGAACGTTTCCTTCCTTTACTTGAGGTTGTAAAGCTGTCTAGAGCTGTTTGAAGTAATTCAACGTGCAAATTACTTCAACTCTAATAATGTTAAAAGGAAAAGGTCACAGCTTTCTGATTAGGGAAAACCTGTCAGAACTATCGAAGGACACTTCTGTCCAGTCAGCACATCTGGTTACGCAGTAAGATTCCCAGACCACCTACAATGTTAAATCTCCTTGAAACACAGTTGTATCTTGTCATTACAGTATCATCAGATGGTCATCATTAGATGACCTTTGGAGGTTCCTTCCAACCCAGGACGTTCTGTGATTCTATAATTATCCAAGCTAGGTCTCTGAATATGTGTTTCTAAATCCAAAGCCTCTTTATGTTAGTTCAGGGAAACAAAAGACTACAGAGAAGCTGGAAATACAGGAATGAAATTGCCAAGAAATATTCCAACATGTGCTATTCCTTTTGCTGTGTACCAGGACATGAAGGCTGGCTGGAGTCCCATAGGAAAAACAAGGGGTGATGGATTCAAATTGCTCCTGAGGACATTCCAACTGGACTCCAGAGGGAAGTTTTTTCTGCTGTCGGAGCAATTAGACCTGGAATGGTCTTCCCAGGGAAGTGGTGGATTTCTCAACTTGAGACAGTTTTAAGGGTCAGCTGGACAAGGTGCTGGGCCACCTCATTTATTTGGATGTCATTAGATTAAAGGATGGGACTGGATGAACCTTGGGGTACTTTCCACTGTGGTCTACTGTGATACTGTGATATTCATCTCAGCTTCTGGCTGATGGAGAAGAGTCTCCCATGTTAATAGCCAAGTGCTGTTGCAACATCATCTGTCACCAAAAGCAGAACAGCATTGGCTGTTGCAGGGGGATTGGACTAGATGTTATTTCAGGGTCCCTTCCAATCCCTAATGATTCTGTGATCCTGTGACTAACCTCAGTGCCTGGCCACACAGTTCTTGCTGCCACAGAACTGTCATCTCAAACACGTCAGGTACATGGCACATGTCACGTAGACTGCAAATCAAACAAGGAGCAAACAAATACTTCCTTTGGTGTGATCAGCAATGCTTACTGTGCTCGAGACTTCCAGCTGAGGGCCTCTGCCTTACTCTCTTACCTTGCTGCTGTGCCTTTAAACACATATCATAATGCCCGGCTGGCAGTACTAAAGAAAATCCTCAGCTGTTCTCCTGTGACCTTCTGTGTCCAGTTCTGGTTGGACTTGATAATCTTAATGGTCTCTTTCAGCCAAAGATATTCTGTGGTTCTGTGAGCTGGGTGCAAACTACTACTTCCAGGTTCATCCTTTTATGGATGTTATAACAGCTATGAAGAGACTTTTTCTTCTGAGCTCAAGACCAACTATGAAATTCAGCTATTGCTTTATCTGACTTCAAATGGAAATGTTTTTCTTGACTTTAACTCACCTCCCTCTTCTAAGTCCTTTAAGCATACTTGTGGCTTGAAAGCAAAGCTGAAGAAAATGGTCCAGCACAAACGTTAGAAAGACAATACCTTGGAGAATGGTAGACAACCATGTAAGGATTTGCATACTGATGTGTATTTCTGCCCACACTTGGCCAACATCTTCTGCTCATAACTTTGAGATGGTTGGCTTTTAACACGGCAGCTGTAAAAGACTGAAGCATACTGCAAGGGAGACTTCATACCTTAAATACATTATCAACTATTTATATCGTCGATAAACAAATAAAGAAGTCTCACCAGTGCCTGATTATTCCTGTTTTGAATGCATTCCTTAGGAAACCACATTTACAAAACTGTGATTTCTTAAAGACAGCTTTGTGGGAAAAAATGCAGCTTATATAATAAGAACATTAAATAGCAAAAAATGGGTAATTTGAAATAATCTGTTGTATTATGAAATACGATTTGCGTTAGTATGCAAGAGTTATATTCATTGAATGGAGTTTTAAATAGGCTACATGCTATTGTGTCTTACCTTCAGGGACCCTGGGAAGTTTATTCTTTCTAACGAGCTGTGTACTATTCACTTAGAAGCTTCATTTTTATTATTATGTATAAGGCTCTTTTTTTTTCCCCTGCTTTAGTAAACGTCTCTTTTTAAACAAATTAATTCTTTTCCTAGGCGTTGCGTTAATGGCGTGGGATATTATCTGAAATGCTTCCAGTGTTTCTAGCAGTTTGAAAAAGATATGTAATGTTTTCAAGCAGGCTATTTACACTAGTGATATCCTTCACTAGAATAAGATTGTCCCTTCTGGCTCTGGTTTTTTGTTGCTGCTGCTGCTGCAATCCAAGCAGAGTTTCTTTAGTGACATTAAAGAAGAAAGAAAATCCCATTAGCAATAATGAATCTTTGTTAAGGCAAGTTCAAAATTGGAGCAAAAAATAAAGGAGCAGGGGAATTTTGTGATCTTGAAGGCCTTTTCCAACCGTGATTGTTCTATGATTATATGAATTAATCTTCAGTATTTTTTCCTTTAATGACAAGTGTTTTTGAAAACTCAGATGCTGTCATTTAACCCTTGCAAGCCACTCAAATAATACAGCTAGGATATCTTCAATGTTTTTTTAATAGTAAGTTTATTTAGGATTTCATGGATGGAAAAGGGTTTGGCAGGATGGAAACTAAAGGCTACCAAAGCTTATCTCTACAGAACCACTTGTCAGGATGTGAGATTAAGGTGTTCTGAAAGGCAAAGGTTAGATCTTTGGAGCCACAACTCAGATCTACTGCTAAGATACACAGAATCATGGAATTGTTTAGGTTGGAAAAGACCCCTGGGTTCATTGAGTCCAGCCATCAACCCCACTCCACAAGTTCACCCCCAAACCAGATTCCCCAACACTACATCCAAGCGTCTTTTAAACTCAACCAGGGATGGCAACTCAACCACCACCCACTGCCGAGCTGTAACGGTCTAAGTTGGAGAGGACCTGAAAGATCATCCAGTCCCAACACCCTGCCATAGGCAATGACATCTCTCACCAGACCAGGTTGCCCAGAGCCCCATCCAACCAGGCCTTGAACACTTCTAGGGGTGAAGGGGCCACAACCTCCCTGTGCAACCAGTCCCGGTGCCCCAGCACCCTCACTGTAAAGAATTTCCTCCTAATATCTAACCAAAATCTCCCCTCTTCTAGCTTAAAGCCATTTCCCCTCATTGTATCACTACAAACTCTTGTAAAAAGCCCTTCCCCAGCTTTCTTATGGTGCCTTCGGGCACTGGAAGGTTGCTATGGCACGTCTCCCTCAAGCCTCCTCTTCTCCAGGCTGAATAACCCCAACTCTTGCAGCCTGTCCCCATAGGAGAGGTGCTCCAGATCTCTGATCATCTTCAGGGCCCTCTCCTGGACCCATTCCATACAAGTATCAAATCCTCTTCCATCACACACACCAGTCAGCAGACTCAGATAAACAGGAGGCACTATTTTGACCCACAGCATATAGCGAAGGCTTGAACCTGCTTGCAGCATCATGGATTCAAGCATTTCCATAGGTTTGGAAATCATTTCAAGAATAAATGGAAGGATACTCAGTCCAGGGTTATTACATACAAAACCATCACCTCCAGCCTTCAAATTGTTTGTGCCACAGATGGCTTGAGGCTAGGAGATCAAATAAAAGAACCATTGCTCTCTGCTTACCCTGAGCTTACCCTGAGGCTGCTGCACTGGATGAGCTTTTATCCAGCCCCACTGTCCACGCTGCTCACGGTACCTTCATTCTCACATTGTGGGTACTAGAAAAACTAAATTAAAAAAACCCCAAAAAACATGATATTCTGAGTGATGCTAAAGCTGCACTGCTTCAACTAACAAAGAGCAAATGATTAGCATTTTGGGTTGTCTCAAACATTATTGTCAAGTCAGAAATCAGGGACAGCCTCTATGGAAGTGTGAATTCCTCACTACTCGCAATAAGTGCTCACTGCTTTCTCCTGCTGGGTGCAGTGCTCTAAAGCTGGGTGTGCACAGGGACTGCTCCCAGGCTGGGGCTCCTCCTCACCTACATAGGAGAGAATGTAAAGTCCTTCAGATCTGCACAGCCAGAGACAAATGAGTCCTTCCCACTGCCCTCTCTTGCTCACACTCTATGGAAAAAAAAAAAAAGCTCAATCAGTGTCTCAGAATCTCTATCCCAAAACATGGACCAAGAAAGTAGAGCAGGGAGGGGGTAGGGTGGATGCAGTAGTGCAAGAGTGACACCCCGGGTGTAAATACCATGGATCTGTTCCTCTATAGTTCCCACCTCTTCTTGCTGATAGGAATGGACTTCTCTCTTTAAGACAACTATTTAAAGCTGTTGGACACTGACTTCTTCTACATAAAACACATCATCTATTCAAGCAGTCATGATATAGCTCTACAAACTAAAGAACTACTTGTCTATACAAGTTCTTGTTCAGATCCACTCTTTACAACTAAAGGCAGCTCTTTCTTTCCTTTTCTTCCCGCAGCCCCATCACAGCTGCTGCCTTTTACAGGCTCTGTTGGGACTGTTTGATTTCCACCTTATTCAGAATTAATTGGCAGCTATTTGTAAGCAGTTTTGAGAAAAAACAAACCTTGATGAACACCACCCTGTCCTCACTTTGCAAATTCAGCTACTTTGATCCACCTGAGATGCATTCAGACCAAATTTGTAAATCCAAAAAGAATATGTCAAAATAAAGAAGGCTTTTTTTCCCTCTTTCCTCCCTTCCCTTTCCACTTTCCTATCCCTTTCCACTTCCCTATCCCTTTCTCCTTCCACTTCCCTATCCCTTTCCCTTCCTTCCCTCTCTTCCTTTTCTTATCTTCTATTTTCTCTCTTCTTTTTTCATCTCCTCTCTTCTTTTTCCTTTCTCTTCTTTCTCTTCTTTTTCCTTTCTCTTCTTTCTCTTCCTTTTCCTTTCTCTTCTTTTTTTCATTCTATTGCAATGAGAAGCAATAGGATATAAAATGCAAACTCTCATTCCCAACCCCATAAGATAATCATGTACCTTCTGCTGTTGCTGCTGTTCCTGCTGCCAGCACTGTCAGCAGCTCTAGTGCTTCTATAGCAACAACCACTTCCAACTGTGTGGCACTTGCAAGTAATTTAGGTGCATAAGACAACCACAGTTTAGAGAGAACTCCATGTTACACACTTGAAACACAGGATTTGTCAATAAACACTGAGCCCACCTCTAAGTATAAAATTTCCCAGCCCCCTCGCCACAATTTCCTGAGCAGTATTGGTTTGCAAGGAAATTTTAGGAAGGGAAAAAAATCAAACCCTCACCTTAACACTAAATTTAAACAAACCAAAATATACAGAAGTTTAGCAGAGAAAAGAAGCATCCCAGACAGTTGTGTACTTCCCTCCTCTGGGGAGCTCGTAATTGCATTATATCCTGCTAAATAATTCCTCCAGGAACTGCTTATCTGTGTGCTCAGGAAAAGCACTCTGGATCAAAAGCTAAGTGGTTTTGGACTAGTACCTCCAAATTCTTTTTGCCAAATTCCCTCTTCTAACTTCCTGACTGTCAGGATATATCTTTCTTCAAGGGAAAAAACACATTTCGTACCTCAGTACTATCCTTAGAGCGTGTACACGTGCACTAAAGCCCACTTTAGGAGCAGAACACATAATTTTCAAGAGTGATTTGAAGACATAATGACTTCCCAGACTATTTCAAACTTCATACAGAATCACAGAACCATTCAGATTGGAAAAGACCTTTGGGATCATCAAGTCCAACCATCAAACCTAATCAACAAGTTCAACCCTAAACCACATCCCCTGAAATATTAACAACACTATTAACAAAAGAAGAAATCAAAAGCATATTTCACAGATTTTGGGGAGGAAAATTAATTACTTCAGTCTCTCACTGAGTGATTTGACTCTAAAACTACTCTGCGCACTATTAGAGAAACACCGAGGAGGTTCAAAAGCCTGTAACAAGGAACAGAAACAAGTGTCATGCTTCACAGAAGACCAGACATTTGGTTCAAACAGGAATTATTATAGCATCAGTTAAGGCTATCCCAAATGCTCAGAAATCATAGAACCATTTACAAGAGAATAATCATATTTCAAACAGCCATGGAAGTCTTTTATAATGGGTATGTATTGTATTTCTTTTTTAGGGTACACTTGGCTCACCAACTCATACCTCCCTGGAGACTGAAATGAAAAAGAGCTTCTTGGTGATGCAGTTACAGTGCTGTACCTGGGAAAATAGAAGAAAAATGGGGAGGAAAAGCTGCTGATTTAACCACAAGGTTCCATCTTAGCTGACTTCAATGAAGATTCCAAAACTAAACTGCAGCAAGTAGCAAGCACTTACAGGCTGAGCTGGCTGCTTTGCACAATCAGTACAACAAATCACAGAATCAGAGAATCATCAAGGTTTGAAATGACCTTCAAGATCATAAAGTCCAACTGTTCACCCTACAGCCTTTAACCACTGAACCATCTCCTGAAACACCACGTCTGCCTGTTTGTCTGCCTGTGAGAGGGCAGGTGCAGAGCTGTCCCACGGAGAGATATGTT
Organism: Rhinopomastus cyanomelas; assembly: GCA_013400115.1. Lineage (NCBI taxonomy): Eukaryota > Metazoa > Chordata > Aves > Bucerotiformes > Rhinopomastidae > Rhinopomastus > Rhinopomastus cyanomelas. The sequence continues at coordinate 516,786 of VXBP01003383.1, read as the reverse complement.
CCCCATAAAGAACAGCGCTCACCCAGCACCATACTGGTACCAGCTCCAGATGGCTTCAGCCTGACCTCTGCTCTCTAACTCAGAGGATGAGAAGCTGCCTCAGCGCAAACACCCAAAAGCATCCACAAGTCACCATCTAGCCCATGGAAAGTAAATTATGTAAACAGCACCACATTTGCATTCTCTACAAACATCTGTTGGGTCGAAGGTTGAACCTGATGATCTTAGAGGTCCTATCCAACCTTAACGATGCTCTGATTCTGTGATCTCATTTAAGAGTAAAATTTCCTTCTTAATCACTAGTCACCACAACCTGAACCTTATTATTGACCCTAATTCTGGTTTGATTTTGATCTTAGTAACAAAGCAGAAAATGTTTCCACCCTCCCTAATCTTTGAATTACTGTGACCCTGGCCAGCATTTTGCTGCAAGCCATTGCCACACATGCAGGCAGAATAAAGCTGCGTGGTGTGCACCCACACAGATCTAGTTCTGCACGAAGTGGAACTGACCTGAAGCAGCCCAGTCATTTAGAAGTTTCAGCTTTTAATGTCTTTCCAATACTAACGGCAGCCTTGTCACAAGTCAGCCTGAAATACCAAGTGTGTTGAGGAGCAGACGTGGCTAGAAGTGAATGCAAAGACATTTCATTCAGGTTCTGTTCTGTCCACATCTTCCCCCGCTTCAGGTGCAGCCAGGTTTGACAAAGCTGCCAAAGAAGAGGTCAGTGCTGACAGGTGACGACAATGAACTAAAGTGAGGAGATAAATCCTCCAGACAGGAGCCTTGTAACGTGGCAAGTTTTGACTCTATGGACCCAAATGATTAGAATGAGAAATAAATTGTTGTTCCCATATCCATACTCTGCACTGACAGAGTGGGACTGGAACAGGCTGTCCAGGGAGGTGGTGGAGTCACCATCCCTGGAGCTGTTCAAAAAACACACAGAAGTAGCCCTGGGAAACATGGTTAGTGGGCAGGGTGAGGTTGGTCTGGTGCTTGGACTGGATGATCTGGTCTCTTCCAATCTTAATGATTCTGTGATTCTAACACATTTGAGATGGAGGAGCAAACTGCTCAGCACACACGGGTTTAAAGCTGTGTTTCCACATGGTGTTAGTCTTAAAGGCTTTGTCAGATTTACCACAGGCATCTAGGGTTCTGCTTTAAGCTAGTCACAAAGCCAGATCTTGAGGAAATAACAACTCAGTCTTGCTTTCAGAGAAACAGAGTTAAATTCCTCTAGGATTTGCTCACACTTTAAGGCTGGTTTGCTAATTGCTGTAGAAAGAAACTCAGACACAGGACATTGCCATCGAAGCAGCGAAACACGTATATTTATTCCTGTGTAGATGCCACCTCGCATGTTTTGCCACCAAATGTGTTTGCAGTGATGCAGAACATTGGAAACTGAACAACTTCTCGGTCTTAAATACATTCACAATTAGTGTAGCTTGCAGAGAAACTAAGAGGAGGCGATTTCAAGAGAGCACTCGATACCTACAATTTCTACCTAGTAATTATGCCATCAGCTCGGTCTTATCAGAAAGCAGCATTAGGAAAATTGAAGAGAAAAGGAAATGCTGCGAGAGAAGCAAGCATTGAAATCAAAAAGGGAATAATGATACTGCAGGGCTGCTAATTCTCATTCTTTTCACTAAACACCTGTCCCTTACACAGACCACTTTAGCATGAAGAAGTGGCATCCTCTGTCTTCACGAGTGTATGTGTAATTATAGATAGCCGGCTTACAGGTATTTCAGCCTGCGCTATTAAACCCATCAGCTGGGGGCTGTTTGCAAGGCTTGCTCACTCTCAAAGAACTGTCCATTTCTAATGGCATTCATTAGTAATCTTTGACCACGACAGGCTGGAATGCCTGAGCTAGCAGCAGCACCCTTGGCCCTTCCTGTAAGTGACTTAAAGAGCTTGATATGGGCAGCTTATCAAAAAGATGGAGAGGTGACTTGATTGCAGCAGGTACCTTCTCGGGAAGAACAGACAAGGGCTCTCAAGTCTGACAGAGGCATGACAAACACTGGCAGCTGAGACCTGGAGTCAAGCAAATTAGGCAGGAAATAAAGCACATCGGTTCTTAACGATAGAAAAGCAAGTCACTGGAACAAGCTCCAAAGGAATCAGCAGGTTCTTGGGTTCCTCAGTCTCAAGACAACATTAAATGCTTTTCAGGAAGCTATGCCTCAGCCAAACACAACGTGCTTCAGCTCAAAAACACAGGTCACTGTTCTCAACTGTGGGGTACCTGGGCATCATATGCAGTAGGTCAGCTTTCAGCATCTTTTGCTGTGGGGAAGGTAGTTTTGGGGTGTTTTCCTACTCTGGATGATCTGGCTGCAAACCATGCAGACTTCGGAGCATACAAGCCTTCCTTTGGGTCTGATATAGGCTGAAGTAGCAACTCACAAGGCTGAAAACAAGCTGGAAACCTCTGCTCAGAGTCTGATGGTTGTCACCTGTGTTCCATAGCCTGAGTTAACATGGTAGGGGTTAAATGTGAGGGCTACGGACATGGAGCAGGATGCTTTGTCCCACATCTTTGTACGTGAAAGCTACTGATAAAGAAATAGCCTAGAACCTGCTTCTTTCACAACAAAACATGAACAGAACAGCTGCTGCTGCTTCTGTTGCTGATCCCAGGTGTTTTGTTAGAACCTGGAACAGGAACCAGGAAGGGGGTAGTGAATTGCTAGCTGGCGCCCACCCATCACAAGAAGGAAAAATATCCAAACACAGAAATTGTAGAAAAAAGATAGTGAGAATGACTGACAGGAGAGACTCATGGGGTGTCCAGTTCTTGCATTCACTGAATCTCTATCTGAGGTAGAGAGGGACTGGCTCTAGAATGGGAGTTGGACAACACCCCAGTACAGATGCCAGGAACAGGAGGGGGCACACCAGGTGTGTAATGTCACCACATTCAGGTGACATTAAAGACATTTCAGCTACTGGACAGAGACTGAAAATACAAACTGAAATTATTGCCAAGAGCAGAATGATTTGATTGTATCTGATCTGAGGAGAACATGGCTAGCTGAGCTCAAGGAAGGGGCCAGCTAAGCGTACACCCTGTAGAGTTACACCCCTACTTATTGCTGCATAAAGAGGAAAGATAGACACATACACATCGATTGCTTATTTTTTTAACAACATCTTAAAGCAACTCTTACAGCACACATGGGAAGAATTCTAATCAGTGCCTTTGCACTTCAAGGTCTTGTGACTTTGTTGAGAAGCCCATACTGCATTCTCAAGCCTCTTTCTCCAGGCTAAGGTAGGAGATGGTTTCCCTTGGCTCCACACTATTTCTCAGGAGCTGCAGAAATCTGGGGAGGGCAGAATCACCAGTGAGGAAATTTCTTTTTTTAAAATGCTAAAAAACTTTATTAGATGCTATTATTCACCAGATCCCAGTAGCTGAATTAGTTATTGTAGGAGTCATGTTACAAATTCCCAAGTCTTTGGGTACTTTGGGATGCACTAAGTGTGGCTCCAAGTAATTGTCCCTCTACACACACAAAGCAAGGTGGCAGTTAGAGATGTACAGCACCATTCCTGATGTCACCCCTTTATTCCTCCTGGAACAAAAAGGCTCTGTAGTTTCTTTTTAAAAAGAAAAATGAGCAGCAGACCTTTGTTTGGGACTTCTCAAAACAGAGTTAAGGATAATATCCATAGGCTAAATCACATCTTTATTCTGGTACCACATTTTCTCCAGAGAAAATAAAAAACAGGGTCATCTAGACAAAGATGTTTTCTGTTCTGTCTTAACTCCTCTAAAAATAATAAAGTTGCTCGCCTTCCACCCGCTATCACTTCCTGCACTTAAAATACATAGTCTGTGCCTCAGGGTCCAGATGACAGAAAGTAAGAAAGCTTTGCAGAAGGCTTAGTTGTCCACGTCAGTATTACTCACAAAGAGAAAATACTGGCATTTCTTCCCCACCAAAGTATTGAAGATTAAATGGACATAACTAATCAGATTTGCCTTGGGTTTGTTAATTGGTGCTTCACGTCCTTAGGCTGCAGTGCCCAGCCTAGCTTGTTTTTCTAAGACCAGTTTGACCATTGCGATGATCACTTGTGATGACAGGACCACCAAAAACAAGTATTCAGGAAATGGCTCAGAGGTAAAAGTATTTGCAGACCAGTTCTGAGGGCAGAAGATTTCTTTTAAAGAGATGGAGGTTATCGACAGCCAAATTGATTAGAAACACACTAGGGCTGGAAGTGGTCTTTGAAGGCCATTGTGTCCAGCCCTCCTGCTCAAGCAGAATGCTTTATTGAAAAGCAGAACTGCCTAAAAAGCCTAAACCAGCTGCACCAAACCGCATCCCGGCAGGTCTGAAACATCTCCAGAGTGCCTGGACTCCACAACCTCCCTGGACAACCCCTTCCAATATTTAATAATCTTGACTGTAAAGAAGCTTTCCTCAGATTGAGATGAGGTTCCTGAACACAGGAAACTTGCTGTGTGCAAGCTTGCATCCATTAACCCTTGTCCTGTCTGACACAATTGAGAAGAGAGGATTCCTTTCCTCTTGACACCCAGCTTTCATGTATTTATAGACAGTAGTTAAATCCCCTCGCAGCCTTCTGTTGTCCAAACTAAAATGTCCCAATTTCCTCAATCTCCCTTCATCAGGCAGTGGTTCCAGACCCCCACCCATCCTTGTAGCTCTGCATTGAACTCTCTCAATTAATTCTCTATCCTTCTTGAACTGGGGAGACCAGAACTGGACACAGCCTCACGAAAGAAGAATAGAGGGGGAGAATGACTTCCCTTGATCTGCTAGACACATTCCTCTTGATACATCTCTGGATGTAAAGATGAAACAAGACCTGTGTGTATGTGCCATTCCAGTAGGAAAACAGGAGCAAGGTTCACCCCACTTTAAATCACACATTAAAAAACCCCAGATCCGTGCTTGCTCTCAGTGGTTGTAGAAAGAATCTTAGGTCCCTGATTCAAATACAGTTGGAGCTACCGGAAAGTGAATGCAGCTGACGTCTTCCCACTCCTTCGCTCTGTTGCCAGGATAAATCTAATCAGATCATTAGAATCCAAGATGAATCTTGCACATGGGATTTTAATTTTTTTTTTTTTTGAGGAAATTTGAAAAACTAATGAGTCTCAAATTCATTTAGCATAGGAACAAAAAGAAATGTAAGATCTTGATTATTTGGTGGGGGAGGACTCAGCTGACACATTTCAGCCAGCCTTGCTAAAGCTGAGCACAGTGTATTGGAGCAACCTGCAGGATTTGAATTAATATTCATCATCCAGCAGCAGTAAGAGTACCCAGGTGCCAAAAACCTGATGACTGAGGAGACAAACCAGTGATGCCTAAAGCATATTCAGGTGGCAGAATCCCTCAAAATCAGGTCTAGCTGCAGGCAGGAAAGACGAAGAGCCCGTCCCATTTTTCTCAGCCACAGAGACACAAGCACAGCTTTTTCAGCCTCATCTGTGTGTGTCATCCAGATCCTCAGACAGTCCAGCCTACTGGGCTGATAACGAACTCCGCGTGTATCCAAGCAGAATATTGTCAGACGAGGTAATAAAAATACTTTAAGTCGAATGCTGCTGACTTTGTACCAGACACTGAAATAACCCTTCTTATTCTGCATTGTGACTTTGGGAACAGACTTAATAATTAATAGCTTGATATCAAATTTTCAAAGCTTTGAAGCATCTGAAATGGTTTAGAAGTTGTGTCAGGGCGCCCCGAACGTCTGAGCAAACGCTGCGTTCAGGAAAGGTGCCGCGTTACGGATTCCATTGCCTTCACATCCCTGGTGCCTAAGAGCGTCGTCAGTGCAGGGATGTTTTCCAGAACTCACAGACCACATCCCGCAGACAAGGATAAGTGTGCAGAGGGAGTGTGTTTGTGGACAACAACATTGAGGATTGCTCGTTGTTAGTCTTCTTTCTGAGGGGGCAAGTATTTTCAACCACAGTTTCTTAACATCAATTCCACGGCTGCTAAAGAAGACAAATATTTCCTGTGCAAATAGTTTACTCTCGCAATATTTAGCCACCATAACAATAAAAAAAGAAATAAAAAGGAATGTCTTTTGGCATCTCACACTCACAGATTTCCTGGAACAAGTGGAAATCACGAAAACGAGAAATGAAATTACCAAATCATTAACAGGAAATAATTAAAGCAGTTGCTTGCTATTTAAGGAGATGCATTCCCAAGATGAGCTTTTATTTATAATTTTGTTTATGCTGAGCCACGGGAGATTTAAAGTGTTTATTGTTTTCATGGCCTTCAGCTTTTGGGGTTCATGATCAAGACAGTGCCACTGACCTGAGAAACTTGTTGTGAAAGGAACTAACAGTACTAATGACAGATGCTGCTGACCTCCGTGAAGTGGGTTTGAACTTCTTGGCCCATGCCTCCTGATGATTTGCTGAAGAGTCATGTGCTGCAGTGTAAATTATGGTGGTTGTTACGCTGGTGCTCCAGCAGGTGAGACGCTGTTGTACCCAGCCATAGCTTACACCTAGATAATAAATTCAATAAAATTAACAAAGAAGTAACCTATGTTCAGCTGGCTAGGATTAAAATACTGAGGGCTTTGCTAAGATGTAGCTGACAAACAGCAAGAAATGTACTTGTTAATTTTATTGGCTCATTTCCTAGAGACAAGGAGTCCACAGAAGACAAGTCAGGCTAGCAACAGACTAAGCAGAAAACAAGGGATGGAATCGATGGGCACCACAGGTGTGTTTTACAGGATGCAGGACAGCAATAAATAGCATCTCTGTCAGAAGAGGCCATTAGCATGCAGAGGAGTCCGATCACAAGAGATTCAGAGTAAAACAGGATGAAAAGAATGACGCATCTCGCCTGTCACCCTCACCACGTTAGTTTCTCTCAGCCCTTTTACAGCAGATAGTTTGAAATGCATTTTTTTTCCAATTTGGAGCATACATGTGTCTCTTCCCTGAGCAATAGGGTATTCTCTTGCTAGTAAGTAATTGTCAGATGTGACAATTTCCATCACTCCCTTTGTCTGGAAGAGCAGACAGTGAGGTGGGTTAGGAACTGGTTGCAGGATAGAGTTCAGAGGGTGGTGATCAATGGTGCCAGCTCCAGCTGGAGAGCTGTGACTAGTGGTGTCCCTCAGGGATCGGTGCTGGGATCGGTCTTGTTCAACATCTTCATCAATGACATTGATGAGGGCACAGAGTGTCTGCTCAGCAAGTTTGCCGATGACACCGAGCTGGGAGGTTTGGCTGATACGGCTGAGGGCTGTGCTGCCATCCAGAGAGACCTGGACAGACTGGAGGGCTGGGCACAGAGAAACCAGATGAGGTTCAACAGGGACAAGTGCAGAGTCCTGCGTCTGGGGAGGAATAACAAACTCCACCAGTACAGGCTGGGAGGTGATCTACTGGAAAGCAGTCCTGTGGAGAGGGACCTGGGGGTCCTGGTGGACAACAGGTTAACCATGGCACAGCAATGTGCCCTGGTGGCCAAGAAGGCCAATGGGATCCTGGGGTGTATTAGGAGGAGTGTGTCCAGCAGATCGAGGGAAGTTCTTCTCCCCCTCTACTCTGCCCTGGTGAGGCCTCATCTTGAGTACTGTGTTCAGTTTTGGGCCCCCCAGTTTAAGAGGGACAAGGATCTACTGGAGAGGGTCCAGCGGAGGGCTACGAGGATGATTAGGGGACAGGAGGGCATGGCTTATGAGGAGAGGCTGAGGGACTTGGGGCTTTTTAGTCTGGGGAAGAGAAGACTTAGAGGGGATTTGATAAATGTCTGTAAGTACCTGAAGGCTGGCCAGGAGGGGGGGGGGACAGGCTCTTTTCACTTGCTCCCTGTGATAGGACAAGGAGCAATGGGTGTAAGTTGCAGCAGAGGAGGTTCCGCCTCAACACAAGGGGGAACTTTTTTACTGTAAGGGTCACGGAGCACTGGAACAGACTCCCCAGGGAGGTCGTGGAGTCTCCTTCTCTGGGGACTTTCAAGGCCACCTGGATGCGTTCCTCTGTGATCTGTTAGATAGTTTTGTCCTGCTCTGGCAGGGGGGTTGGACTCGATGATCTCTTGGGTCCCTTCCAACCCCTAACATCCTATGATCCTATGATCCTTTTCCTAGCTGTATTTGCCTCCACGTCACAGATGTAGCCAAGCTGAGATAAAGGCAGCTCTCACACTTGCTCCCAAAGGGCTCAGTGTTCTTCATTTTACCCAAATTCAGATCAGTCCAGACTCCTTTTTCCATCCCCAGCACCATCTCCACATTGCACAGAGTGATTGCAAGGGGAGGGAATTCAAGGAACAAGATCTATAATGTGTCCCTCAGCTCCACCACATGATTAGTTGTTCTCCTCGTTCGTCAGAGTAACGACAGAGTTTAATGATACAACCCTTATTAAACCAAACGGCACTAAAGCAACAGCCACCCTCTTTGAAAGTTATGAATTTCAACTCGACAGCACTAAATCCAGATTCCTGACAGAGCTGATTGGTTTGTGCTGCGTCACGCTGGCGCAGCCTGTGCTTCTCTGTGCCTTCTAATGAGAGATTGCTATTTCTCTCCTGGAAGAAGAAGTGTTTTGATAGCAGGTGAATCAGTTAAAAACACCCCCCTTTGCACAGAGCAGAGATAAAACCTGCTCTCTCAATCTCTGGGGGTTGGTTTGTTGCTTTTTTCGCACGTTTTCAGCTGAATAAGAGCTGGGAATGTAAATACTGCCTGCTGTGTTCTTTCTCCAGATATAGATACCCACAAGTGCAGATACTGGAAGAGATGTCATGTGGCCATTCCAGCTCATGTCATTATCCTATAAATAGATATCCACAGGCGTAGGAAGGAACCTTGTTGTGCTGCTGCTCACAATGATGACTGACTCTACTAATGTTTTCCATTTTCATAATATAATCTTAGTTAATGACTGCCTCCCTCAGTACTCTATTTTTGGAAAGGATATTTAATTATGTTCCTGGTTTATCATTTCTTATATTAATTACATCTAGAGGTCACATGCTGCCACTTTTAATATTTAATGTTTTGAAAATAAATGCAAAACTTCAGGATAACTGATTTCCAGATATTACAAAGGGATTACAGAAACAGGCTACACACGGTAAGTCTAGAGGACTCAAATGATGGCTAAATGGAGGCTGAGTCCTTCCTCTTCAGGATACAAATTCAAAGTGATCTAGTTTACCAGAGACAAAAACCCAGTATCAAGATACTGGTGGTTGAGCCATTTGCTGGGAACAATGAAACTGGTTTGGGCTGGGATTTGGAAGGCATCCCCAACATATTCAGTCTCCTTAGGTACCTAATCTTGGCTGTTCTTTCACTCCACACCACGTAAAAGCCTCACTCTCTGTGAGAATTCTACTCTTGATTTCAGCAAAATCAGAGTCAAACTGTTCAGACCAGGCCTGATTCGTAAGCCAAGGATGCCGTAAAAAATCAACCCAAGGATGTGCCTGACTCTGCTGCTTCCTAGATCTTCATTAAGTTTTCACTGGAGCCCAATTTTCGTAGTATTTACCTGGCGAGTAGAGGAATGGTGGGAGGTGACCTTAGTCAGAAAACACTGGAAACACAGAATAATCAGCGTATGACTAAAGCTGTTTGGATACATCCATTTGCCGAAAGACATACCCCAAGCAATCTGTCATGCTGTGACAGATTTTATAAATCCCAGCACTGCTCAGGGTCCTACAGTCTGGCAACGCCTGTAATTAAGGACCCATCCAATAGGGTTTGCAATTAGGCTGGTTAGAAAAGATAGGTGAGAGCTGGACGTCATCTCTCTCCTTTTAACAGATAAAAGGCTACGGCATGAGAAGTCTTATCAGGCAGCACATAAAAAGAGAGCAAATAATCACTAGCTGCTTTAGGCCTTCAAACCCCTCAACAAGTATTTCCTTTTAACAAGTCTGTCTACAGCCATATTTTCATTCAAGTACTTGTGCGCGGAAGGATTGAAATTTCCAAATGACACATCTCAGCACAAGAAGAACATCTTTCTCAGAGTCTGAATGAATGAGGTTTGATTCTGCTGTAATTCATCTTTCCGGAGCACCAAGAGCTCTGCAGGATCCTGCTGATGACACAGTGCTGGGTGGTGAGTTGAACAGGTCTGAAGGGAGAGTTATCTCACAGAAAGGACTGGAGAGGAGGGCAGAATGATATCAACAATGGTATGAAACAGAACACAATGCAGAGTCCTGCACCTGGGTCAAAACTAGCCCAAAGAGCCAGTAAAGGCTATGATCTACATGGCTGGGGAGCAGCCTTCCTGAGAGGGACCTGCGGGCTCTTGTGAGAACACACAACATGAGCAAGCAGAGTGATGCTGCAGCAACAAAGGCATATCAGACCCTGGGCTGCATCCACAGGGATGTTACAAGCAAAGGCTGAGACACGATCATCCTAGAGAAGAGGGCCTCTTCTCCCTAGTGATGAGCGCTAGGACAAGAGGAAATGCCCTCTTGTCATGAGGGGTTAAGTCATGCCAGGAGAGGTTCAGATTGGACATTAGGAAAAACTTCTTCCTAGAAAGAGTGGTGAGCCCCTGGAACAGGCTGCCAAGGGAGGGGGTGAGGGCACCATCCCTGGAGGGGTTCAAAAAAGGTAGACATGTTGTTTCAGGGGATAGTTTAGTGATTAACGGTTGTAGGGCAGATGGTTGGAGTTGATGATCTTGAAGGTCTTTTCCAACCTTGATGGTTCTATGATTCTCTCCTACTCTACCCAGTACCTGTCTGGCCACATCTGGAGCACTGTGCCTATTTCTAATCCCCATAATTCAAAGAAGACACAGACACACTGGAGGGTGTGGAGAGGGGATACGGAGAGTTTTCACTGCTGAAAGCTGTCAGGATGTGATTGGGCAGGGCGTTGGACAATGTCATCTAGGCTGCCTTTCACAAAACAGCTTATATCATAGAATCGTAGAATCATTAGGGATTGGAAGGGACCTGAAAAGATCATCAGGTCCAATCTCCCCACCACACTTAGACCAAATCACACAGGAATGTATCCAGGCATGTTTTAAACATCTCCAGAGAAGGAGACCCCACGACCACCCTGGGCAGCCCCTTCTAGTGCTCTGTCACTCCTTCTCATATTTAGGTGGAACCTCCTGTGTTCCAGCTCACAGCCATTGCCCCTCGTCCTAACACTAGATGACATTGAGAAGAGCCTGGCTCCATCATCCTGACACCCACCTTTCAAATATTTATAGACATTGATGAGGTCACCCCTCAGTCTCTTCCTCCCCAAGCTAAAGAGACCCAGCTCCCTCAGCCTTTCCTCACAAGGGAGGTGCTCCTCCTCCTTCATCATCCTCGTTGCCCTACGCTGGACTCCCTCCAGCAGCTCCACATCCCTCTTGAACTGAGGGGCTCAGAACTGGACACAACACTCAGATAATCTTTTGAGGTCGCTTCCAACCTGGGCTCTTCCATGCTCTATGGTAAGGTCACAATCCACAGTCATCAGAACCCAGTAGTGCTGAGGTAATTGTCACGGACACACTAATGCACCCCAATGTAATTCAATATTTAAGACTCTAAGTCTGGAAGTAACTTCTTCAGTATGTCCCGGCACTTCTGACTTACACTGAGATAAAGTGTTATTTATCATCCCCCCAGTCTCTTCACACTTACTCATCGGTTGGTAGGATGTGCACTGGCACACTGCTACTCCTCTGGCCTTGCAGGAGGTGATCACACCCCCAGCCCCTGTGTTTTCTTCTCTTCTTAGCAATGGTAAGCAATTTCATTCCAGCCACTTGCAACCCACTCACTTCTCTGCAGGGCACAATTGTATTTTCTGCTCATCGCTGCTGGATCGTGGAAACCAGAAAACAACTGGAAAGCTAAAAAAAACCAAATACAAAGGTGATTTGATTCAGGAAATAAAATCCCCTGGCCAGCTCCCTCCTCCCTATCTGCTTATTCTGTTACAGCAGGCAGCCAATGTCCAGCTACTGAAGCAACAATCTGGGCAACCACTTTGAAGCGTAAAAGGATTGTGTGTGATAGCAAAGTACAGAGTACAAGACAGGTGAGAAGATAATTGCAGCTTCCCTACTGAGGCCTCTCAGGGAAAGATGGAGAGGTTTTTGCTAAGATAAACCCTGCCTTGAAGGAATTTCCAGGGACTTCGTTCTACTTTCTGGGACAGAAAGTGGTCCCATTACCAGAATAGGTCTCAGACACTGGGAAGTATTTTGCTGGGATTATTTGCAGCCCAGAAAGGTTACAGGAATCTGACTTTTATGCCCATCTCCCATAACAAAGCTGGATGAATTAGCGCTGCTGAGAGGGAAAAACACTTGCTGACACAAGCTAAGACCACAGTATGTGAGGAGAACCGATCCTGCAATTTTTCCTGCCAGCCTGACAATTTCACACGCTTTCTCAGACTGAAATGCAGTTTTGAAAACAACTGTCTGCAAAGAATTGGCCATAGCAGTGATTTGTCAGAGGCAGTCAATACAGGATAGGGAGAAACACGCTCTGACTCCTTGTGTTACAGCTATAAGGTTGTTGAATCACCAAGTGAGGGGTGAGTCATGCGGCTTCTGCTGGAAATCAAATCTAGGGAACGCCAGCCTTTTGTCTTTGGCAGGCTGTGAGGATCTCTGACCTCTTTGCAGTGACTGAATTTTATTTCACAGTAAAAATGTTTAAAAGTGACTCCTCTGGAGTCACTGGGTTTCTTCTGCAGCTCCCAACAACCATGAGCATTTCCTGTAGTATTTAATTGTGCCTTTGGAGGTACCTTACACACCTCTTCCTTGCACGAAGAGAAAGCTCTCAGCTCTATTTATGCACAAATGGTTCCCCAGGCAAGCGTGAGTATTGGCTTCACATATGATCTCAAGTTGTCCAAGTCCCCAACATGACAGTCCCTTGACTATGTTAATGGCTGGTCTACTGTGTGCCAGGTATTTTTGTGTCTCATGAACTAATTATTCAACGTGTTCTGTAGAAACGCAAAGGGAACGCAAAGTGAAAAATGAATTCAGGGAAAGGTGTTACCTGGTAGCTGTAGGTGAAATGTGGCTTGACAGCTCTAAAATAATACAGAAATCTGCTTGAATTCTGGATGTGGAGTCAGAGAGAAATACTGCTGACACCATCTGGCCTTCAACACTCCAATTCTATGAATAAAGTGTTGTGTGAAATTCCTACCTCATTAAATCAGCTGTTTAGCTCCGTTGTGTTCTGCTGCTGCAGCTCTGATCTGCACTGACAATGTTGCGTGTAATACCTTGTAAGGCAAACAACATGCCTGAACTATGAGGTGTAATGTTATGCAAAAGTCAGGCCAGCTACATTCTTGTCTAGTTAAGCACATTTTTACATTCTTTACGGAATACGAGTTGAGCAGTATATTTTTTTAATGCAGTGCTGGGGTTGTGAGTAGCAATCAGCTTCTGAAAATTCGACGGTCAAAATATCTCTGGGGTTTCGCAAGAAATCTTCTATGTCAGCATCATCGTTCAGGAGCTGTTAACCATAGGAGCATGGAAAAAGAATCTAAGAACAGGGGTATGTATTTGAAACAGGAAGTTGCTGTTGAAAGGCCTTAGACTGGCATCACTGGAGATTTTGACGGATGATTAAGACAAATACCATCTGGACAAGCAGCAGCAGCAAACTGGCCCCAGTAAGCTTTTGTCTATCAGCCCCAGCCCTTAACGCCAGCTGTAAGTGACTGTGAAGATAGGATGGGCTCTGTCACAGATCCATTTAATCCTCCTTAAAAGGACAGGGTGCTTGGCAGCGACTAGGTTCTCTGGGAAAAACATGTTCAAAGAACTGCTCGCAAATTTTCCTGTCACAAACTTTGTTAGCTGAAGCAGCTGGGATATTGTGGGCACTGCTTATTGTACCGTTCAGCATCATCTCAGCCCTCACTGTGGAGCTCCAAGTTTTGTATATCTGATATTTTGAATTTAAATAGAACAGAGCATTTTTGTTCTGCTTTTGCAGTGCCTGACAAAATAGTGAGGTGCTGGTGTGCAGAAATAGGAATAAGAGCACGTGAAAAATATCATCATATGCAAACAATCACAACACTCCTTCTATTGTTCGTGTAAAGTATGAGCATACTTTGAAACTATATAAAACATTTAAAGGTACACAATTTTGTGTCTATTAGATATATCACAGAATCACAGAGCATTAGGGATTGGAATGGACCTCGAAAGATCATCTAGTCCAATCCCCCTGACACAGCAGGATCACCTAGACCAAGTCACACAGGAACACATCAAGGCAGGTTTTAAATGTCTTCAGTGAAGGAGACTCCACAACCACCCTGGGCAGCCTGTTCCAGTTCTTCATCACCCTCAATGGGAAGAAGTTCCTTCTCATATTTAGGTGGAACCTCCTATTTTCCAGCTCACACCCATTGCCCCTTGTCCTATCAGTAGATGACACTGAGAAGAGCCTGGCTCCATCCTCCTGACTCCCACCCTTCACATATTTATGTGGTCACATATTCATGAGGTCAGTCCTCAGTCTCCTCTGAGCTAAAGAGATCCAGCTCCCTCATACAATATATAAATTTGACATACATGTGTACATATATCAAAAATATAATGCAACATACAAATTTATAAATGTTTATGTATAAATTTACATATAAATACAAATTTAAATGTGTATAAAACATATTCAAAAAATAAGACAGGAAAAGTTCTCTTCCCGACAAACTATTGATTTCTTCTCATTTGCAGAATTTTGCCTAAAGTCTTTGGTTTCCAATAGTGTTAGGAAACAAAAGACAGTGTGAGGAGTGTGACACAGATGGGGGAAAGGATAAACTTTCAGTGGGTCCCCTCTAAAACAGGTACTTAAGTCTGCAGAACGGAAACTGGATTCAGCTGATCCCACATGCACTCTGCCACTGCTTCCAAAATTGGGAGTCACAGACAGGAAGGTCTCTCTGCACTCAGGAATTTATTTTTACTGGGAATGTTTTTTAGACAGCAATATCAAAATTAAAATTACAGCAGGAGTTACTTTTTCCACATTTTTGGAATTTCACTACCCTTCCCATTTAAGCCGGAACATAAGAGGTTCCACATAAATATCAGAAGGAACTTCTTCCCAGGGAGGGTGACAGAGCACTGGAACAGGCTGCCCAGGGAGGTTGTGGAGTCTCCTTCACCAGAGGAGTTTAAGACTCACCTGGATGTGTTCCTGTGTGAGTTGGTCTAGGTGATCCTGCTGTGGCAGGGGGACTGGACTAGATGATGTTTTGAGGTCACTTCCAATCCCTAATGATTCTATGATCCTATGATTATTTTTAAATCAGAATGGTCAGGCTGATTTTTACTTAACGCAGCTCACACAGACCATCGCTTTGGTTTTGAAATACAGCAGGTTTTATCATTAATTATTCCCTGAAGTACCTTCACCCTCTTTCTCAGCGAAGTGATGCAAACACAAAACAATGCAAAATAGGAGCACACTTAGTAGAAGTTTTTCACGAGGTGTTGACTCTTTCTGTGGTTATTAAAAAGCATTTTTGTTTGCTTGCAAAAGCGGAGGAACACATTTGCCAGTCCCTCGACACTCCTCTGCCAGTGTCTGTGCCTGATATGAATTTTGTCACTAACCAGTGGGAAAAGTTGTTGTTGGTGCCCATTGTGGAAAGATTGGCAGCACAACAGTGTTTATATCCCATTATCGGTCTCTTGAGCTCTTTATCTTTCACAAGTGCCAGCTCTTTTCTTAGGCAAATCCTGCCTCCTGCCATAAACCTACTGCCTAGCTTGGGTCAGGTCCCTTGGGGCCAGATCTAGGTGCAGCGTGGCAATGCTGAGTAAAACAGTCGTGCTAAGTGGGATTGCTCTTTCTCTGCCCTCTCCCACCGGTAATAGGAGTGGTGTCAGAAGCCAAGAAGATCAAGGAAAGCAAGAACACATAACTAACTAATGAGATAGACAGATAGATAGATAGACAGACAGACAGACAGACAGAGAGCTAGAGATAAGAGAGCTGGAGCACCTCTCTTACAAGGACAGACTGAGAGTCAGGGGTGTTCAGCCTGAAGAGCAGAAGGCTCCAGGAGGACCTTATAGTGACCTTCCAAACTCTGAAAGGAGGCTATCAGAAGGCTGTGGAAGAACTGTTCAATAGGAAGAGGAGTCATGTTCTTAAACTGGAAAAGGGCAGGTTTAGGTTAGACATCAGGAAAAACGTCTCTAATCTGAGGGTAGTGGATCCCTGGAACAGGTTGACTAGAGAGGTTGTGGAGGCTCCATCATAGAATCATAGAATCATTACGGATTGGAAGGGACCTCAAAAGATCATGTAGTCCAATCCCCCTGATACAGCAGGATCACCTAGACCAAGTCACACAGGAACACATCCAGGCGGGCCTTGAACACCTCCAGTGAAGGAGACTCCACAACCACCCTGGGCAACCTGTTCCAGTGCTCCGTCACCCTAACTGTGAAGAAGTTCCTTCTCAGGTTGATGTGGAACCTTCCTTAGAGACATTCAAGGTCAGGCTTGATGGGTTTCTGGGCAATCTGGTCTAGTGGGTGATGTCCCTGCTTGTTGCAGGGGGAATAGACTTGATGACATTTGGAGGTCCTTTCCAACCTTATGATTCTATAAATAAATTAATGATTCAATAAATAAATTCTCAAGTCACAGAAATCCACCCAAGATATTCCAGTACAAGTGAAAAAGAAAATTAACCAGAGGGGAATATTACAGAAGCAAAAAAAGCAGAGAGGAAGCATTACAGAGTGATAATATTTATCTTTGTTGTGTGTATCTGTTAATAATTAATCTATTTGAATGAAGATATGTCAAAATCATGTAGTCAGATGTAGCTAGAGTGTCTGTTCACGCTGCGTCCGTGCTCTCATAGCACCGCCTGGGCTTTGGATCTAACATTTCATCCAAATCAAAACACAAGATGTGTATCTCCATGGCTAGTTATCATGGGTGCTTTGTATTTTCACCTGAACACAAGGGCAAAAGATATTCAGTCTGAGAAGATCTTACCTCTCTGTCTAAAATGAAACAGATCAATGCAATTGCTCACATGGCTTGTGCCAGTTTTAGAGACAGGTGAGCAACTAACAGTTGTGTAAACTCATCTTTCATTGTTTGTTCACGCAGCGTGAGGACCCAAGTTCTCTCCCAAGTTGTCCCCTTGGCCATTTGGGAACAAAACTGATGTTATGATGGTAGGATAATGACATAAATGCTAGTCAAGTTTTGTACGTAAAGTCAGTGAAGAGTGAGCTCAGGGACAGTCATCAGACTTTGCATCATAGCCAGTATAAACACTTGGTAAAGATACAGTCACTGACACCATGAATCATGTTCAGATCCTCAACAAAAGAGAAAATAAATCCACAGAGATATTTCGGATGGCAATTTAGTTTCCTCATTGTGAAAATGTCTTTGCTCTCACAGAACTGCATGAGATCTCGAACATTCCTGCTACTTGGTTTTGTATTAATAAAATTATGATTTTGTAAAGTAAAATCAGATTTTATCAGTCTCACGCAGAGAAGAATAAACTGCAACCAGCATGGGAAAAGTGTGACAATTTGCATTCATACAGCGCCTTTTATCAGAGCATCTCAAAATATTTTTTTAAAGACTATTATTCGTTTTTTTCAGAGGAGAAAGCAAAAACTCAGACACAATCATTAAGATTAACACTTTTGAACTTGGATATACATATTAGCTACGAAAAACATAGCCCAGCATTCAGAATATCAGAATACAAACAGCTGCTGGTACTGCTGAAAATCAGGGTGCAACTGGCTGTCAGGTCAACAAAAGATATTGGTCTAAAAGTAACTACTTTCTATTAAAACTAATCATTACTAAATGTTTTAATTGCTTAGGATTACAGCTGCTTGAAAAATTTTTTCATGCTGTACTTTGAAGCCTGAAGTCTGAGTTGATTTCTAAGTATTTGAAACAAATTGGTTTTGATGTCGTTTGTGTTTTTATCAATAGACAATGGTTCACGAGTCAGTGATTAACGTTGTTTCTCATTCAGAAAAACCAAAAAGGTGATTAGGAGGAATAGAAGGGTGTATTTTTAAAACTATAAATGGTTCAGAGCCTTCTCCCTCCCCAATTATATGCAGTTACCTGCTGATCAGAGATAAGTCAATACTGGAGAGAGTCCAACAGACAGCTACATGGATGATGAAGGGACTTGACCATCTCTCATGGCTGAGAGGGATCTTACTCACGTCTACAAATATCTGAGGGGTGGGTGTCAAGAGGAAGCAGCCAATCTCTTCTTGGTGGTGTCTAGTAGTATGACAAGAAATAATGGGGATAAGCTAGAACATAAGAAGTTCCACCTCAAGATGAAGATAAATGTGAGTGTGACAGAGTTCTGAAACAAGCTGCCCAGAGAGGTTGTGGAGTCTCCTTCTCTGAAGTGATGCAGCCTGGATGCAGCCCTCTGTGACCTGACCTAGGTGATCCTGCTTGGGCAGAGGGGTTGGACTAGATGATCTCTAGAGGTGTCTTCCAAGACATAACATTTTGTGATTCTATGATTCTATGGATATGTTTTCCCGTGCTACCCCTTAGAGAAGACCCATGGACCATTGATGGCTTCCAGGCATTTCTATTAAATGTCATTGACATCTGAAAGTACATACCTAGCTTGCTCAGAAATTCTGCAGCAGTTCTTGAGGCCTAGGCTCAAGCACAAAACATCACCTATTCTGCTCAGGTCCCCCATGAAAAGTAAAAGGTCTGCAAGTGTCTAACCAGAAAGCAAATTGTTGGGGAAAGGATAATGGAAGGAGCCTACTCTCCATTTCAAGAGCAGGTACTGGGGAAGGAGATCTACCCTCACCCAGGAGAAGGTGGGCTTTTCTTTCTGTTCAAATTCAAGGAAGGGAAAGAAGAGAAGATGACACCAGACTTCCAAAATATCTTGAAGGCTGTGAAGTTTAGAAAAATCTAGGCTGAAATAAACTTAAGGCTGCACAATGTGGCTAAAAAACGAGGATACAGAGCAAAGGGACACGGAGCACCATAGCTAGCCCTTTTTTTTTCAGAAAAGACCCCAAATCTCTGTTCAGTGTTTTGCCACAGAACAGAAAGCTGTGCAGATGTAGGCGGATCACATTTCTGTTAATTTCTTTACTGGTTTAACCCCCGTAGGCAGCTCAGCTCCAGCGAAAGAAGAGAGAATTGACAGTATAAAACAGAAAACTCATGGGTTGAGAAAGACTTAAAATTTAACAGGTGAAGCAAAACTGTGCCTGCAAGCAAAGCAAAAGAAATTCATTTACTGCTTCCCATCAGAGTCCAGCCATCTCCAGGAAAGAAGTCCATCTCATGGAGCTGAGCGCTACTACATCACATCGCCTCAGATGCCCTTTGGTCAGCTGGGGTCAGCTGTCCCAGCAGTGTCCTCTCCCAGCCTCTTGTCCACCCCAGTCCACTCACTGGCAGAGCAGTATGAGAAACAGAAAGGCTTTGAGGTTGTGTAAGCACTTCTATGCAATAGCTAAAATGAGAGTTGTTATCCCCATCCTTTAGGTCAGAAATCCAAAATGTAGCACCATACAAGCTACTGGAAGGAACTCTGTCCAACCAAAACCAGTACAAATCCCCATACAAGCAGACAGAGGCACATTTATGCTTGTGGATCACCCATCCTTGTATTTACCTTCAACAGAGTTTTGGTCCATCCAAAAAGCTTAGTGGTCAGGGATTAGAACAGGCTGCCCAGGCAGTTGGTAGAGTCGCCGTCCCTGGAGGTGTTCTTAAAACAAGTAGTTGTGGCCCTAGGCAACATGGTTTTGTGGGCATTGTGGGGTTGGGCTGACGGTTGAGTTTGCTTGTCTTGGAGGTCTCTACCAACCTTGATGATTCTGTGATTCTAAGCTTCACATTACTTTCTCCACTTGTAGAAAAAAAAACCCTTTGTATTTCAAATACATCTCTGCCCAAGTTAACATGATTATCTTTCTTCTCAAAGTCCCTACTGAACCTTCCATATCTTTTAGCACTTGTTCACTCATCATCAGTTTCTACTGCCGTAGTTCTTTATCACACTGTACTTGGCAAACTGCTTCTATTAAACTGTCAGTCTGGGATGAGGCAGTTCAAGGAGGACGGCCTCCGTGCTGATAGTGCATCCTGTAGCATGGATGGCAAAGATGTTCCAAAGTAGCCCAGTCATTAAAAGTCACACCAAACTATTGAAAATAAGTCAAGTCTATTCAGACCATGTGTTGGCAAAACATCATGCTGATGAAAAAAATTGAAACATACATCATCTGTCATTCGACCAAAGGACCTTTGAAATTTGGAGAAACTACCAATTTTTAAGAATTGGCCCTTGGGTCACTCCTCATTCATCTATTCATCTGACCATGAAGATTTTCTCTTGTCCTGTGCACAGGATCCGGGAAAAGATCCCCAAACAAACTCACAAAATAAACATAAAACTCAAAACAAATAAAAAAACCCCCAAAACTTTCTTGGTTCTGTTTTCTCTCTTTAACACTTCATTAAGTTATCAGCTTGGAGACACATAGTTTACCCCCAGCCAGTTCCCATCTGGTCCCTCAGTAGGCTTCTTGCAAGCAGCAAGTCCATTATTACTACTAGGCTTGTAGAGCTTTTTATTTTTCCTATTGTCAATCATTTCTACTAGTCTTAAGTGAACTGTTCTAGCTCAGGAACAACTCCCCGTAGGCAGCTGCTGTCCAGGCATGACCTCAGCACTGAGTGCTGTCATCACTGAAGAAATGCAAACACTGAAGCTCTCTGGCACTAGCATTTCAGAAGGAAACACACTTTGTACGTGGGACCGTGGCAGTCATCACATATAAATCAATGCGGCAACAAATAGGTTAAAAACTACTAACAGTTTGATTTCTGCTTGAAGATTCCAAGCCATTGTCAGATGGTATCTTCTGCTTCAGTGTACACATGATTCTTCTGGAATGCAGACATTTTGGCCAAGGTCAGAGCAAACCCAATGGCAATACCAAGGCATTTTAATAAAAACTCTGGTCTAGTTTTAAAGTCAATGGATATCTCCTATTTTGGTGTGACCCCGGCAAAAAATAAGTAGGGGAACATGACACTGTAGTTTAGATTTGCCCTAACCAAGATGATAAAGATATTAAAGTGTCACTACTGCTATCTGTCTGAAAATATATCCAAAATTTGCTGGTCTGCTACTCAGACCTTAGTCTGTATAGCACCGGAATGTCTTGCTATGAATATCTTTATCTGTGGCTCAGTCATTTCAGCTTCTTTGTCCTCCAGCTGCTCATGAGAAATTGAAACTCTGGCTACCTGTTCCAGAAAGATGTCTCAAGGCAAACGGGACAGGTTTATGTTCAAAGGCTAGTAAAGAGGTTAGCAAGTTATGCCAAGGAAAGTTCACCCTGCAGACAAAACTGTGACTCTATGTGCTGCCTATCTTTCTGCTAACACTGAATGTTAAGAAGGTAGAATGAAGACATTTGAAAGACAGAACAAATTGTTTATGTCCAGATTTCACTGCATTCACTTCTATTTGTACGTATCCACGGCCCTCTGTCAATCCTCACATAATAGTAACACGAGTGTTTTTAATCAGCTGAAGTGAAGGGTTAGGACAGAATGAAGAAGCTGTAACAAGTAGAAAACCATTTGCCAGGTCACTGCTGTACGAAGTTATTTTCACTAATGGAAATCACACTTCAACATTTTATTGAAGCCTAAAATCTCCTGTGACTCTTTGCTCCCTGTGTGCCGTACATCACACAGCTGACAAAAAACCTACTGCCTATACCTAAAAGACAACTTCCCTACTCCTGCTGGCCACATTCTTTTTCGTTCAGGTTGACCTTCTTGGCCACCTGGACAAGTGCCTCGAGCGCAGAGGCAGTTTTATACCAGCCTCAGGACAAAACATGACATGTGGTCCACACATCTATCTGTGGAGATAAATTGCTTTGTATTTTAAGTAAACCTCAGCCAACAGAACCTGCTTGCCGCGGTACTGGTGTTTCTTGTTGACCACAATTCAATTCCATGCCAGATTTGTGGTACTGCAAAGCCACAATGAAATTTCACTGAAGCAGTCAGATAATCTTCTGCAAAATTAAACATTGTGACTTTTAGAGCTGTTGTCCTCTTCCACACTTTATGGAGCTCTCTATCCCTATTTTACTAAGGTTTATGTGTCCAAATAATGTGCCATAAGGTCAAGTAGCAGAGTTGCCTTTCAAGCGTTAAAGGTTGTCGTTAACACAGGATACAAATTGCTGAAGAGTTCAATCCACTGAATCACAGAACATAAGGGATTGGAAGGGACCCCGAAAGGTCATCTAGTCCAATCCCCCTGACAAAGCAGGATCACCTAGACCAAATTGCACAGGAACATCTCCAGAGAAGGAGACTCCACAACCCCTCCTGGCCAACCCCTTCCAGTGCTCTGTCACCCTCCCTGTGAAGAAGTTCCTTCTCACATTCATATGGAACCTCCTCTGTTCCAGCTCACACCCATTGCCCCTCATCCTATCACTGGGTGACACTGAGAAGAGGCTTGCTCCATCCTCCTGACACCCGCCCTTCTCATATTTATAGACATTCATGAGGTCACCCCTCAGTCTCCTCCAAGCTAAAGAGACTCAGCTCCTTCAGCCTCTCCTCATAAAGGAGGTGCTCCACTTCGTTCATCATCCTCGTTGTTCTACGTTGGACCCCTTCCTGCAGCTTCATGTCCTTCCTGAATTGAGGGGCAATTTTTTTGAGAAAAAAACCCATGTTGGATAGTGGAACTTTCATTACGCCTTAGAAACCCTCAAGCTTACTGAAATTGCTGTAGATCCTTAGGTGGAAAGAACCTGTATAAACACTTTAATTAGCTTCCAAAAGTTGGCTTGCTTCCTTAGCTGGTATCTTGCACAGTGTTATCCACTTGTCTGGTGAGCAAGGCTCGCTAAGTTCCACATCCCATGCTTCATCTACTGTATTACATGCGCTAACAGTTCCGTAACACTCTGCATATTTTATCTGGCAGTGCCTTAAATTTAGGTTGTGTTACACATTAAAAATTCTGGCATCTGCCAGTGGCATTTGCCACTTCCTACAGATTTGTGAGATCCAGGGGCATAGACTAGGGAGGTGTTTGTTTAGTTTTGTTATGTGGCAGGATAGGAGAATAAACTAAGACTTTCCTGAAATGCCACTGAATACCACACACTCTTGCCTGACTTGTTGGAGGTCCTCAACATTTAAAAAACTGTTGGTGGCTCACAAGATCTTCCTGATCATCATTCTTCTAGGGAAACCACTCAGAAGTGAGGTCATAGAATCATTAAGGTTGGAAAAGACCTTCAAGATCATCTGAATTGCTCCTTCTTTCTTTCAATTTTCATAGAATCACAGAATCATTAGGGATTGGAAGGGACCTTGAAAGATCATCTGATCCAATCTCCCTGCCACAGCAGGATCACCTAGACCAAGTTGCACAGTTCATAGCGAGGAGATGCGTGGTGTCACCTGGCAGAATGCAGTCAGTACCAAGGCGCTGTGTGAAAAGCTCATCTGGCCATTTAGGTGTTATTCTAAAATATATATAAATCTAATACCCAACTGAAAATTTCTACAAATTAAGGTGTTTGAAATCAAAGGGAGATTTTCTTTGTATTTAATGAAAATGTGGAATGAATTCCTGGCCCGAAGTTCTTTGTCACAGACCTAAACACACATTTAAGTACTTTGTGTTAGGTACACAAAAATGCTTTAAACTACAGTTAACACGGTTTCACTGATCAGCTTATATCGCACTAAAATACAAGTATTATTAATTTTAATCCTTTAATGGCTAAATCTCTATGCAGGGTTTAAAGAAATTAACAGGAGAGTTTCATAACGACATGAGATTTAAATTTTAACAAATCAGATGTTAAACAACACCTGATTCATGCTGCGGACCTGCACATACTTATAATTATCCTGACTTCCTTGTCAAGGAACATTTTTGTGTTAAATATCTACTAAATATTATTACAAAGTTATTAAATGTTAGGAAAATGAACCTTACAGGTAATTTAAATGCCAAGGGTCAGAACTGAGAAGTTTGATTGTAGCATATATATACAGTATGCAGTTATATATTGTAACACGTAATATTCTTGTTTCTAAAAGCAAGACTTAGAAAAATATATTTCGAGGCGTCTAATTAATATATTAAATTGCTTCAATGTTAAAACCTGTGTCAGAGAAAATAAAATATCTCCACATTTAAATGAACATTAAAGACACAGACAGGTGGCCTCAGGGGAAGAAGAAACACTACATTTAAGGCAGGTGTTTGGTTTCAAATAAACTTCAGATTGCCTCTAACAGTTTTTCTTCTGGTATTTGTAGAGAGCAGAAAAATACCAGTTCCTAACCCTAGAAACTTTGCCTCACAACTTTTAAAATGGTGTGAAATCTTCTGGCAAACTCATGAGGTTTTTAACCATTAACTTATCCAGATAGGAAATACCTGACCTCACAGTTAGTTAACTAATTAGCAGGTCAAATCAGCTGCCAGGATTAGGACTATTTAATACTCAAGAGTGCAAATCAGCGTGGTCCACACCAGTGATAACAATCTCCTTATGTAACATCTACCTCAATATTTCAGCAGTAATAGCTGAATAGCCTCATTTATCTATCAAGTGTTTTAGAAAATGTGCCCTAACACGTCCCAAGGCACGTATACGGAGCGCAGTAACTTGCACAGGAATAATGCCCTACAGGGTAATAACGTACACGCGCAGGGAAAATGTGTGGCACGTAGAAGCCTTGCACACGGCAAAACGGGTACTGATGCTGGGATGCTTTCAGATACGGGTTTAGATCTACTCACCTAATGCTACTAAGAATTCAGAATGCACCCTTCAGGGAACATCTAATCACAGAAGATAGAGCAACAACAGCAACAACAAGCTTCTCTCCCACTTCTGTTTTCCGCGCACGGCTGCCAGGGGGTAATGTGACACACAGACTGGGAACACTCCATAGGGTTCATATCTTTTTTCCTGTGATTTACGCAGAACGATCACCAGAATAATTTTTCCACACAGCAGTGCCTTGCTGGTTGCCAGTTTTCATTTCTTCTACTATTCCTTATCTTCAGTTGTTTCTTCAGTTAATGGCTTAGAAATGTTCTTAAGAGATCAAACAAAATCATTTTGTTTTCATAATAAAAAAGCTCTAAATACTCTGACATCTCTCTACATTTGCTGCTACAATTTTACATCACGATTCTGTTTTCCTCAGTCCTCTAAAGAATTTTTCCCAGTTTTTATTTACATTTTCCAATAGGAAGGGAAAAAAATATTTTGCTTAATATCACAAATATCAGGGGAAAAATTGAAATATTTGCATTTAGGGAGGAAATATTAGAATTGCTCCAGGGGAAATCCTCAAAATGAAGCATTTCATTTTAAAACAATAACAGCCTTTGCAGGTTTGGCATCCTAGCAATTCTGACTCGGTAGTCAGAATTAAAAATTTCACAGTCAGCTAACATCACTTTTTGAGCCACTTTTGAAGTAGAAGAACAAGGCAAAAAGACAGGTTACCCACCAATACCGAAGTTTCATTTCGGGCATATATCAGTCATATATCAACAGTATATACAAAATCAAATCCACGCTAATTCCCAACTAGAATCCTGTCTAGACTTTCTGTCTATCATATGATTACATTTTACTGCTCAATAGGAAGTTATGGCTCATAATCTCTCCTCTTGAAGCTGTAGAAGTTATGTCAAAAACTTAGTCCTGTTTCTTGGTCTCTTCATTCTTATTTTTAAACAATTCTTACTAAATTCTTTGTACTTTGGAATGCCGTGTTGGACACCGATTTGAATGCATAAATGAGAATAAAAGGTAGAGATCCACATGACACAAATCACTTCAATTCTATTACAGTTTAAAAGATATTTTCACAGAAGTCCCAGATGTTTCAGGAGATTCATGCTGTTTGTCTTCTTACGCTTTAGCAATTGCAAAGTTTGAAAACAAGGAAGTGTAATTTAAATAGTATTTTAAAAATAAAAAGATAATTCTGAATGGATTCATAGATACATGTGATCGTTACCCCAATGGTATATGCCTACGTGGGTTTGATGCCACTTCACCTTTCTGTACACTACATATAATAGATTTTATATATATATATATATATATACTGAATATGTCATTCACATCAATACAAACACGGACACATCACTTCTGGGCTATGCAGGTATACTAGTAAAGAATCCTATATTGGTTGCGTAGGACACAGGGGTGCAAGGTTTTTGAATTCATCATATGCCTGCTTCTAACCTTCCACTAACAAGGTACTTCATTCTTCCTACATATCTCTAGACTGATACCTTCTTTTGGCACTACAAGGAGTATAGCATTAGGTTATTTTATCCTGCCTTTGAACTAGTACTCCATTTCACACCTTAGTAGAGTTGGACTCAGACCCACTGGGATCAACTTCAATACTAGAGGCATCAAGATTGGTGGTCAGAGCTTTTAGCGCAAGTGATGACACAACCGAAGTAAAAACCTACTGATTTCCAGAGTGAATAGTGCAGAGTGTCCACAGATACACTGAACTTCATATGTTCTCCTGACTGTACTGCTCCAAGTGAAGAGCTTCCATTCCAACCTTCATAAGTGACTGTAATGCTTCGGAGGTCTGTAGTCTATCAAATGAAAATAAAGTCAATACTTGTTGGATCAGTTTGAAAACTGGCTAGTATTCTAGTCTTGAGAAGACAAGTGATCATCTCTTTCAACTCTCCTATCTGAAGTCTCAGAAGTATTGGTATGAACCAAGCACCCTTGTTTTAACAAGCTTAGAAGCTGAGTGTGCAGAATCCAACTACTTCACCACAGCAGAGGATTTTAGGGAGGTTCAAAATAGCTGTCCCTTCACTGGTCTTGTGTTTAGGAAGTGTATGTAATAAAGGCTGTGGGGCAGGCTCACTGAAGTGAACGGGACTGTAAATTCCATTCAACGTGGCTAATTAACTCAGGGCTTAAAAACTATGAAAAGGTGGAAGCTGACATCTATTTCTTTATTTCATTAACTCAATCATAAAAAATAATCATAATTACCCAACATTTTTCAGATACACTTTCAGATACACACCAGGAAAAAGAAACCTCAGAAGCAGCAAGAACAAACCCAGTTCCTTCCATTTTCTGGTAACCCTTGAAAGGCAGCTTCCCCTGTGCAGGTGGCTGGATGCCCTCGACATATTGCATCTGTTATCTTTGATATGCTTTGCACAGATTCCTGTGGAGACATTTTCTTAATTGTGAGTCAGAGAAGCTCTTGGAATCCTGACTGTCTCTTTTACCTTATCTAATGTGACAGGCTCATTTGTCCTAAATACCTCACTTTGCAACCCTGAGAGTCATCCTCTAGCAGTATCCTATAACATGTGTCACTCTTTTCCTACTAATATCCAATTAGGCAGTCATCCATCTTTTCCTATTACCTTCTGTAATCAAAAAGCCATATACAGAGATGGAAAAGATCTGTTTAATCCTTCTCCCTGTCAATGTAGATTTATTCCCTGGAGTATATTTTCTAGCATTATGTTTATTTAACTTAGATTACTACAGATTTTCAAAATAAAGTTTGAGCCAAATAATATGAACAGCTTGAATTACACCATTTGGGAGTTATATGATCAGTAACCAATGCCAAGAGAATCAATAGACAGGAAACAACATTTAAAATGCAAGCAGGAAAATAAACGTGCCTGTTACTCTACAACCAAACATAATCCGGATGACTAAATATTAGTTACACAGGTTCTAGTGGAACTCTATTAGTTCTTTAGAAAACTTGGACTTGTCTATTCTTGGCAAATATATAAGATGCAAAACAGAGATGATCATCAAGGGCCAGTTGTTTCAGATTACCTATAAATTTGCAGCACTAAATATTTGAATATTTGGGTCTTCTTTCTTTATTTCTTCTAAGACTCAATGACTGTGTTAAATAGTTTCATAGCATTAAAAGTCTTGTCCAGGGAAAGTATATAGGTGGAATCTTGATCCTGAACACATACTTGTTCAGTGTCATCAAATCCAGAATCCTTGGTGGCTAGTGGAGACTCCCAGCAAAGTTTGTTAGTGCCAGCTACTGCAGTTCCTGTGATGGAGTCACTTGCTTACAAGGATTTGGCCTGGGAGCTTCCCTCTGACTTCAGCTAAGTAACTGAGCAATTGTGAGGAGAACTATGTTCTATGTTCAGAAAAATGAAAAAGAGCAAGGAGAGAAACAAATAAAGGGTGATGACACAAGGTCTTCAGCTTTCTAAACACCCTAACAAACAGACGTGATTACAGCAAAACAGACATTCACTAGGCGTGACCTAGGTAGATTTTGTAGTAATTCATGCTGTAAATTAACATACAAATTGATGACATTTCCACTTAGTCTTGCATATAGAAATAAAAGCTCTAATTAAATAATAAAAATTGATATACTAGAAGTTTAATTTAAAAAATCGTCGTCACTCCAACATTTTCTGCTTTAGCTTGTTTTATAGAGGCAATAAAATACATATGTCCTAAACCCCTTAAGGAGAAACATCCTTTTCTGCTGATGAATATCACCAGCTTCACAGTGTCTTCATTTATAATTAGGTCAAGTTGCAACAAACTGATGAAAAAGACTCCTTATGGAAAGGAATAGAATCATAGAATGATTCAGGTTGGAAAAGACCCTTGAGATCATCAAGTCCAACCAATAATCCTACTCTACCAAGGTCACCACTAGACCAGATCTCTAAGTACCACATCTAAATGATCTTTAAACACCTCTGGGGATGGGGACTCAACTCCCTCCCTGGGCAGCCTCTTCCAAGGCCTGACGGCTCTTTCAGAGAATAAATGTTTCCTCATGTCCAGCCTGACCCTCCCCTGGTGCAGCCTGAGGCCCTTCCCTTTTGTTCTATCCCTAATGACCTGTGAGAAGAGACCAGCACCCACCTTTCCACGGTGTCCATTTGGATAGTCATAGAGGTTGACAAGGTTCTCTCAGCCTCCTCTTCCTCAGGCTAAGCAGCCCCAATAGGCAAAGGCAAGAACCCATGTGTAAGAAATAATTGCATACCTACACTGGTAAGTTAAATAACTCAAAAGGAAGGTTAAAAAGCACTGAGGCACTTTGGCTAAACTGTTTGTACTGACACTGAGAAGGTTTCATTGCAGGCCAGTGGTCCTCTCAATCTTGACCACTTTTCAGACACAGCTTGGGCATTGTTAGGGACTCTGAACATGGACACGTCCTCTTTAGGACCAGAAAAGCAGGTTAGTGAGACTAGGGCAGCAGTGAAGAGAGTGCCAGTCCCCAAACACTATTTTATCGAGGTTTCTGGGTGATCTGGGGGTTCCCTGAATGGAAAAGCTCAGGGGAGAGAAGGGGCAGTCACTGAAGGTCTAAATCTCTCATGAGATTAGCTGGGCAAACACTGCAGGGGGTGCAGAGCAGGAGTTCTTTAAGAGAGGTGAAACTGGAAGTCACCCTCAGACTGCACGCAGTAGTGAGAGGTCTCGCTGTTGTAGCCACCAGAGCAGAAGCAGAGAGTGACCAGGCTTTGGTCACCACTGCACATGGATGTGGGAACCCAAACAGAGGTCCCCCAAGAAGTTCTATGATTCTATTGTGTGAAGCAAAGGGAAATATTAACCTTTAAAGATACGACACTGAAAAACAACCAACAAAAATGCCTCAAAAGAAAACCATTTAATTTGGCATGTTCCTATAGCTCCTGCTGACTGGCACATCTGTTATTTTTCCTTCTGAAGCTGAATGGAGAGCTTTGTGGCTATGCTGCACCTGAAACAACGCTGAGGATAGCGACTGAGCTGCACACTATCGTTCGTATTGCATATTGGCTTCTGGGATGCAAATCTTTGCCTTTTTTCCCTACGTGATGCTTCTGCTGTCCAGATTTTCTGGCACAGGATCTACTGCTGTTCCACAGCAATTTCCTATATTTCATTCGGCCCTTTTCATTCAGTCCCTCCCATGTGAGGTCACAGGCTTATGACACTCTTGGATATTTGATAGACACTTTTCCTTCTTTTCTTCCTCTTGTGACATGAATTTGGTCTTTCATTCACTGTGGAGAGGACGGCTTTTACTGATAACCCAAATGAGGCCAATGGTGAAATAGGTTAAGGGAGATATTTTTAGAGATCTATCTAGTACAAGATCTCTGGAGAGAACAGCTCTTAAAATTTTCTGTAAAATCTTCTCAGAAGTAATAAACTGCAACAAGTGTACACAAATAATTTAGAGTTGGATTGAATGCAGGGCTAATTTCCTCAGCTTCAGCATATGATGGGACTTTGTGGGATAACCCTAGCACTGAGAGAGAAGTAAATAGAATGTAAATAAGAATAGATATTGCTAAGCCTGTTCCAGTAAAGACTGCTCTTAGATGTGAGATTTTTCTGAAGGTATTAAAGGCTCGTATAAAGCTGCTGACTGACATTGCTAAAGACCTAGGAGTGCTACCCTCTGAGCTGGCTGGAGATGACCACAAAAGTCTGTCCCACCAACTGACAGAAAAAGGACAGAGATCACATCCACATGGATGGGGACAGTCCAGGAAAGTCTCTGCCCACATCCACAGACAGCGAGGCACCCTCCATTTCTTTTTCAAAACCTGCATTACCACGGTTGAAGGGGGGGTCTGTGCTTAGCCTTGAATTCCTCTAAAAGACATTGATGTAGATACACTCCTGGAGAAGTTCCCATCTCTTTCTTTGCATGTCCCAAGTAGATGTCCCCAGGAATAGACAAGCACAGCTTAAATCACAGGAAAATATTTTCAAGGTTATTCTAGGAAACAAAAAGATTCCTGTGTCAAGAGAAGTACAAAGCTCTGCAAATAGGGAAGGATGGGCAAGCTGGTCTCATTTTTTGAGCCAATTTAAAGCTTCACCCTCTGACCCAGCAGCAGACTAACTTTCTGTCCGCCTCAGAATTCAGAAACATTATGTGAATAATTTGGTTTGGACTCTATGGCTGGAAATCTAGGGCATTTTGCAATCAATATTTACACTGTAGACTTGTTTTGCAGTTTTATTCACAAAAACCCTGCAGTCCAAATGACTGGTTACTGGATTGCTTGCAAGGATCATTTTAAATTGTCCATGAATTTTCTCTGAATGCTCAGGCGTGATTTTTCAGTCATGGATTGGTTTGTGTTACTAGAAGTTCCAGCTCCTTGCACTGCCAAAAGCGTGCACTTGGGAGTAATTGGGGTTTGCTAATAATAGTCTTCCTTTTGTTCTTCTTTTTTGGGTTTGATTGCCCATGCAAGTTGTACTTGTAAATTGGCAAGATCCAAAGCAGCTTCTGTTTCATCAGTGCTGTCAAGCACAGGGAAGGGGAAATAGGATGGACACAGTCAAGCGAAGAACAACTTCCTGTCAAGAACCACCGTGCTTTAATCCAACACCTGAAGCCAAGCTCGCTTTGCGTGAGCTCTGATGAGCACCTGGGATGTGCAGCATTTCTGATGCCTGTCCAGCACTGCTCTGTGATACCTTTCAGACCCTCCTTGCCTCGGGCTGTTGTCACAAACTTCATGAGCATCTTAGCACAGATGGCAAACCATCCTCCACAACACCAACAAGTACGAGGCAACCTTAGATATTTCACTGGTTTCCTTTGCCGTCTGCTGGCACCGCCCTTCTCTGACTTTGCTCCCTGTCCTGCAGGATATTTTCCTGGACACTTTGCTTCCAGGATCCTCAGCTGCTTATTTTCACAAAGATTGAAGTGTGCTTGCCTTGCTGCTTTTCTGCCCTGTCTGAAGTGCACAGCTCTTCACGTAAGCCCAACAACAAGAAAGATGGAGCCACATTCACATGTGTAAAACCTGAGATATTTTCTACACACACCAAAGATAAAGATGGGTGCAGTGAGATGGGACATGAAAGCAGCTCTTTCCTCATAATAATTCCCTTGTCAAAAAGCTTAAAACTTTGTCTAAATTCCTACAGCTGTTGGAAAAACAAAGGGCCACTGGTAATGGAACTCTGCATAAACTCAGCAGCTACAGCCACTCAGATGGGCTAGAAAACATACAAAACACTCTCCTGTGACCAGGAGAGCTGGACTGCTGAGGGAAATCTCATTTCTTTCGAGCAACATTTGCTCAGTACATGCCTTGTCACACCCTGCCATGCTCAGATCTGTAGTTCTTTGATATCCCACCACTCCTAACATGCTTGTGGCTTTCAAGATGAGTGATAAGTGTAAGGGTAGCTTGAAGTTAATGAGAAATTGCTGTAATGGGAAGGAGGTTTTCTTTACCCACAGGCCCATAATAGCTTTTAGCCATCACTAGAACTATGGGGTATGGAGAGCTGGTTTGGTCTGGCAGTGTCTCACATGAACAAGTGTGAAAGCTGGCTATGAATTCAAATTTTGGAAAATTTAGTGGTAGGTCAGGTTATAAATAGTAACCAGTCAGATTTTGACAGGAGTTGCATGCTGAGATGACTAGGCTTCCCCTGCAAGGAAACAAACTAGTTTCAGAAACAACTGCCCCAAATTGAAAAAAATTCAACCAGGAGTAAGGAACTGGAAGGTATCTCCCACTCTTACGGCCTCTGATGTGCAGCTTGACCCTACTCTGTTTGAAAGAGCCACTGTCATAGTGGTGTTTATAGTGATAAAGAAAAAAAACTTTAAAAGTTGAAATAAGATAAGTTTTAAAAGATACACAGAAAATTAGATTAAAACTAATAGTGCAGGCAGATTTATCTAAACCCCACAATTTGTGGTTTGGGAAATGAAGAAGTGTTTCTGCATATTTGAGCTTTGCAAGCGTGTAGCAGGTACGTACCTCTGTACACCTGAATTATTGGCAGTAGCTTGGTTGATACTCTCAGAAACACTTCTGGATTACTTTGATTTTATGGCTATCAGAGTTTTATGTGTCTATTTGTGTTATGTTAGTGACCACTACTCCTCCAGGGCATATAGCCTGCAGTTTTCCTCATAATCAGTCAATAAAAGGAGCTTTTATGGCAATGTTGTTATTCCAATATCAGATAGTTTATTAAATATGTTCTAATTGAAAGAAATTGCTCAACCAGTTTGCCTACACAGTAGAACCATTATCTCTGGGCTCTGGCTTTTTTTAAACTATATGAGGGAATTAATCTCACAGACTATTAGTAGTGTTTGCCTTACAGCACATACTGTTGGCTCTCTGTAGGTTCCACAATTGTCTTGTCATTTCCCCTGGAGTGTCACGAAACTGAAGTAAACATTTCACAGACTGAAAAACATACAATTCTCTCTTCTGTTGAATTAATCAGATGGTGTTTTAGACACATCTAGCATCTCTCTGAACTTTACGAGCTTCCTTACAGGTGTTACGAAGAAGGACACACGCTTTCTGTGTGACTAGCCATAAATCCTATGATTGTACCTAGTCCAGATGATCCAAGATACCACAGAATCACAGAACATTAGGGATTGGAAGGGACCTCAAAAGATCATCTCGTCCAATCCCCCTGACACAGCAGGATCACCTAGACCAAGTTGCACAGGAACATATCCAGGCAGGTTTTAACGAATCCAGAGAGGGAGACTCCACCATCCCCCTGAGCACCCTGTTCCAGTGCTCTGTCACCCTCACTATGAAGGGTTCCTTCTGATATTTATATGGAACCACCTATGTTCCAGCTCACACCCTTGTCCTTGTCCTATCACTAGATGACATTGAGAAGAGCCCGAGTCCATCCTCCTGACACCCACCCTTCACATACTTATAGACATTAATGTGGTCACCCCTCAGTCTCCTCTTCCCCATACCACACAGAATGTCCAAGGCTAAAGTCTTAATAGCTGTAAACCATGTATTGTAATGCACTCCAGCATCTCTTGAGTTAATCTGGAAATTCTGAGAGAGAAACCGCAAAACTCATTAACAGAAAATATGAAAAAGACACTAGAAAGTTAAATATATGGATTTTTCAGTTCTCTTTGCAATTACTTCTATAGAAGTTATAAACTGCTCTGCTTTCTGCGTTTGGTGTGGATTGATTTATCTAGAATCACATCAGATTTCCCTTTCATCTTTCAATCTTACATACTTCTCTTCCTTAATTCAAATCTATGGCTATTCACTGTTATCCCATGAAACCCAGACTTCAGATTGCATGACAACTGTCTGAGAGCTCTGAAGCTTGATAACAAACATTCAATAATCTCATGAAATCAGAAGTGAGGGTGAACCAGAGAGGTACAGGTGGAGGCAGTGGGGGGTTAAAGACTGTTAGGAAAGAAGACATGCTCTAGAGGGATGGAAAAGGATTAGGTTTTCCAGGACAAATCTAGTTCTATTAACCCTCATCCATTTATCAACATAGCTAGTAAAACATGGGCAAGCTTCATTTAACAGATGACCTGTGGATTGTATGCTCAAAAAATATGAGAGATTTTTTTTATTAACTTTCTAAGTTGAAGCTCTTATTGCTATATTTTGTTGTGTTACTCTTTGAACAAATAATTTCCTTCCCCCCATTTCTTCTCCACCCCCTGACCTCAGAAGCAGACATTGCTCTGCAGGAACTGTAGCTTGACTGAAATAGATGAAGCTCTTCTTGGCAGATAATGAGATCTTTGTAGACTTTACTTCAGATCTCAGGTCTACATGTTTTTGTCTGCTATAGCAGAATAAAGAAGAGGATGCAAGAAATACACTGGCATAGGACTCTGAACATAGTGGGCCTGGTGGCATTGGATTGATGGTTGGACTTGATCTTGTAGGTCTCTTCCAACCTTAGTGATTCTATGATTCCTTGAGAGGGATTCAGCTCCCATATTTTGGTTGGAACATGCTAAAGGCTTTTGCAGTCCTTCTGAGTGCAGCAACAAGCTAATTCCCTCAATACTCAGCATGAAAATGGACTCATTAACTCCTTTTTGATTTTCTCTTTCATACTTCTGATTCTGGGGGAAATAACATATCTGGGTCAGCAAGGATGGGATTCTACTTTTGAGCTAGTTATCTTATCTCTTAAGGAGGAGAAACAGACCTTGCAACAAGCAATTTGTCTTATCTTAAATAAGATACCTAAAATAAGCTATACTGTTACTCTAGATTTCATCTTTCTGTATTACTGTTAAGGTAACCTAAGGTGACTACAATAACAGCAGACCAGCCCAGAGCCCCATCCAACCTGGTCTTGAACACTTCCAAGGATGGACCAGCCACAACCTCCCTGGGAAACTTGTTCCAGTGCCTCCTCACAGGGAGGAATTTCTTCCCAAAGTCTAATCTGTCTACCCTTTTTAGTTTGAAGTCACTCACCCTTGTCCTAACACTAGATGCCCTTGTAAAAAGTCCCTCACCAGCTGACCTTTACATTTTGTTCCTGGCTTACTTTTCTCAGAGCTTTCACGGCTTACTTACAGCAGAGAGTCTGTTTTACAGGCAGTCTTCTGTGGTTCCAAGGCTTGAGAGAGGCCCTGAACACTGAAGAAGATTATGCTGGGTGTTTACACTCAGATAAATTCACTCAGAGTGCCTGTAAGGAAGGGAGCTCATGGCACTGCCTGTTACTCTGGGAAGCACACTGCATCTTTCTGATGAGGATTCTGGAGTATCTAAGGAGGACAACCTGGAGTCAGGAAAGAGCTGTGCAGATTCACATCAGCCGAACGTGCACCTGCCAAACATATTATTACAAACAATAATTATAATAAATACAAATACTCTAAGCAAACCCTCAATGTTTTTTTCATTAACAGTCTCAGCTGAGGATCCAGCGTTTCCTCAGTGCCCATGGTTTGAGTACAAATAAAAGCATAAATAGCCACATGTATGGAAGTGTCCCTGATAGTGTCTTTGATGGAAGACACTATCAGGGACACCTCTTTAAGGTCTGATTGTTCCCAAGTGTCGCTGGCAATTGCATAGTGCTATAGCATCCTAATATTATTCAGGCTGGAAAAGACCCCTGAGATCACCAAGTCCAACCAACAACTGTAATCTACCAAAATCACCACTAGACCAGACTCCTTTTATCCTAGATGCTGTCTCCAGGCACACCAAGGACAGAAGGGTCATTGGGGACAGTCAGCATGGCTTCACCAAAGAAGGTCATGCTCGACCAACCTGATAGCCTTTTATGAGAGCATAACAAGGTGGATAGATGATGGCAGAGCAGTGGATATGGTCTATCTTGACTTCAGTAAGGCAGTGATTCTGATTCCGTAACTTCTCCAGTGAAGTGATCCTGCTGTGGCAGGGGGATTGGACTAGAAGATCTTTCGGGGTCCCTTCCAATCCCTAATGATTCTATGATTCTGTGATTTCACAAAGTCTCCCACAGCATCCTCACAGCCAAACTGAGGCAGTGTGGACTGGTTGATTGGTTAGCAAGGTACATGGTGAACTGGCTGCAGGATAGAAGCCAGAGAGTGGTGTACAATAGGACAGAGTCTAGTTGGAGGCCTGTATCTAGTGGAGTGCCCCAGGGATCAGTGTTGGGAACAGTCCTCTTCAATCTATTCATTGATTACTTGGATGAGGGATTGGCATGCACTGTCAGCAAGTTTGCTGATGACACAAAGCTGGGTGGTGTCTCCAACACCCCTGCAGACTGTGCTGCCATTCAGCGAGATCTGGACAGGCTGGAGAGCTGGGCAGA